>CM030362.1:118686195-119286195 GCA_017893485.1 Hemerocallis citrina
TATATATATATATATATATTTTTTTCCTAAACTATTTACAATAAAATGATACTTGCAAAACTTATTGTACTCGGAGACTCAAAAACTATATTCGTCGTTCCCAACGACGAGCTTGGTTATTTCGTGCTCACCGTTGGGACACACAAGTATAGTTTTTATTATTATTATAAAATTTGTATCAAACTCGCTATTCCCAATAGGAAGTATAGTTAATTTGAGCTCGTTGTTCCCAACAACGAGCTTTTATATGGAGTTTTTCTAAAAAAAATTCATGTTAAACAGAAAGTATCTCCCTGTGAATCAAATTGCTCTTCCCAACAACGATTTTAGCATGTTTTCCCTCGCCATTCCCAACAACGAGCTATTTTTTTCTCTAAAATTCACCAAGTCCAACAGCGAGTTTCACTCTGAATTTTCAAAAATTGTACAGTCGCCGTTTCCAACAACAAGTCTAGTATAAAGTCCATTGTCATTGGGACGGCAAGTCTTGTTTGAAAATTTTGAACTAAACTCGCTGTTATTAAAAAAAAAAACATTCGCCGCATCTCAACGGCGAGCACGAAATAAACTAAGCTCGCTGTTGGAAACACCGAGTATAACTGGTGAGTACATAAGCACCATAGGTTTGGCAAGTGTCCTCTTTTTTCCCAAAAAAAAAAAAAATCATATTTTATATATAAAAAAAAATTCGTGGACTTAATAGATGACTAATTTGACATTGCACAAAAAGTCTAGGCTTAAAAGATATATAAAGAAACCATAACTTTTGGAGGAAAAATTGGTTGACATTTATATATCAGTGCAAGTAGCTCAAAAGTGTGCAAGAAATCAACACATTTCAGTGAGTCTTAATAAAGCTTAACAGCGACAAATATCCATGTGTAGTCTGAATTAAAGATAAAGCATGTATGAACATGTGATTTATTTTTTATTTTTTTTAATTATAAGCATATCAACATGTGATTTTTATATAAAAATTTTGCATTATAATTAATGCTTTGTTTTGGTTGGTTATCTAAACATCAGGGTAAACTGACTAGACATGTATATACATGCATGTGGTAGTGATTTACTGATAATTGTTAAATTTAAAAAGAATAAAATTATTTTAAAAAATAAACATGTAATGGTTTTAAATAAGCTGAGAGTAATCCCAGTACTGTGACTGGTTTTCCACGAATTAGTGGAGTAGCAAAAAATAAATAAATAAATAAATAAAAAATTGCAGTTGCAGTTCTCCAAATGTCTGACCAGGGCGTTTGGTACGTGCAAATGTGCAAGAGAATCCCATATTTCTTCTTAGATTACCTTGTTTGGTATGTGGCAAGCATAGTTTTGGAATGAATTATAGATTTTCAAGGAAATCAAAATTCTTTGTTGAGAAAGATCTCCATTCTCCCCCAAAACCATGATATTTGAGGATTCTAATGGATTTCCATAACAAACAATAAAATAACAAAAAAATCAGGAATAAAAAAATATATTCCTACCTAAAATCATGGGATTTGAGCATTCTGATGTGATTTCCATCACAAACAATAAAAAGAATCAAAAAAAAACTAGAATAAAAAATTACAATAATAAAGGATTTCCTGAAATACAATGTACTATACCAAACGCGATAATACAATATTTTCGGGAATCTTCATTCTCACCCTCACATTCTCCAGAATCCTTTTATTCCTATGAATCCTTTTAAGGTCGTACCACCGAACCATAGTTGACCATTTTACCCAAAGTTAATAAATTAAAAAGTTTTTTTAAAATATTTTTTATGGAAAATTATCAAGAGTGGTATTAGTCACCATGTGCTTGCAATATTTTTTTTTTTGAGGTAAAAGGTGGAATAAGGCCACCCTGTTTCATTAATAAGAAGTTAATAAAACAACCCCGACGTACCGGGAGAAAACAACAGTACAAAACAGAATTACGATGCAGAAAGAAAATGCAAGAAAACAAATATACACCCCCAACAAACTCTGAGGGATGGGTCTAACTACTCAAACATCCAGCAACCAGAAAGTACAGTAGTTGAATGTGCTTGCAATATTCAAAGCTTTAATAGTTGTAGTTAATTATCTTGTTGTATATATAAAAAAATTAAGTTTGTCATAGTTAGTTTTACGTGGAAGAAAAAAATTAAAGTTTGTCATAGTTAGTCACCATGTGCTTGCAATAGTCAGTATTTACCAATTAATGAATGCAAATAGTTAGTTTTACGTGGAAGAAAAAAAAGAGAAGAATGTTGTTATAGAAAAATTTGCCGAAGTGCCATTTTTTTTGAAAATAATTAATGACATGCCCTACTTTTCAAAACAATTAGTGAGATGCCCTTATCTGTAATACGTCAGCAACAAACGTTATTGGAAAAAACGGCATCAGCGATTTCTATGCCGTTCTTCCCAATAACGGCATCTCTTTTTGAAAAAATTGTCATGTCGTTATTCCCAATAACGACATATGTTATTTTTGTATATAGATCTATACTATATCAACTGTGACTTTAGAGAGAAATGAAAAAATTGAAATAACTGATGTCGTTCTCTAAGAGAACGACATAGATAATACTGATGCCGTTTTTCACAATAACGGCATCAGTTATTATCGTTTTGCACAGGTTCCTATAATCGAAAAACCCCTCTTCTTCCCCTTTTCACTTGCGATTCTTTCCTTCCCCACTTTGACTCCGAAAACCCTAAACCCTTAAAAAAAATCCTAAAATATTCGGCTGTGTAATCGATTTGTATTTGGGAGTCTACTCTTCAATCTTTCAATAAGAGTGCCAAATCATTCCGAATCTGAAATTATTGTAAGTATCCAAAAACCCTAATTTGTATTTTGTAAAGTTGATTTTGATAGTATGGTAGATGTGTGCATTGGTAGTATAGTACAAGTAATGTAGATATGTGTTATTGAAGTAGTAATTTTGGGAATAACTTTATGTATTGTTAGTGATGTAGGGTTTACAAAATATTGAATTGTTGAGAAAGGTAGAATTGTTCATTTTGTTAGGAAAACAATGAATTTGGAGGGATATTTTGTTGGGGGGTGAGGGGTTACGTTGTCATTATGATGATTGCAAGTAGTTCAAAATTCATACTTAGGTTATAAAAGTCCATTTTTTTATAATCTTATGAACGATTCGGATATGAGGAATAACGCGTTTGTGATGAATTATACTTAGTTTATTTTGAAAATTCTTTTACTAAAATTGTTGTTGATTACTGTTTGTTATTGTTGACAGGCCAATGGATCCTACACAACCATCTTCTTTGCATGGTGCTGGTGCTTCTTCTACTTCTTCATTTGGACCACAGGGACATCCGGGTCCATTAGATCCTACCGTTCTATATCTGCAACCATACCACAGATCACAGGCCGTTTGGATCTGGAATGTAGAGAAGATGAGTTTCCGGATGCACAACATTATGCCGGCGATCCCCGGTATTGAAAATTACTTGGTCAGCAGCGGATTCTATGGGATGTCGAAGCTGGCGAAAATCAAGTGTGACCACGCTCTACTTACCGCTCTTGTGGAGCGATGGAGGCCGGAGACACACGTTTCACTTGCCGGTTGGAGAGATGACGGTCACCCTACAAGATGTAGCTGTGATTGTGGGTCTTCCGATTGATGGGGTGGCCGTCACCGGCAATTTGATGTTCAACAAGGTTGCATTGGTACTAGACTATCTTGGCTTGGAGGTGCCTGAAGAGGACCACGACATATTCGTTGGGGAATCCATTAGACGTTCATACCTTGACGATCAGTTCACTAATCGATTGCCACCTGTGCTGAAGGACATCCAACTCCGGAACTATACGCGCGCATATCTACTGTCGGTGATTGGAGGGATCCTATTCCCTAACTCTTCAGGTGATGTAGTCCACCTCATGTACCTTCCACTCATAGCTGACCTGCAGACAGCTGGCCGATATAGTTGGGGAAGTGCGGCTCTAGCCTCCCTTTACCGTGCACTCTGTAACTGTTCGATGGGGTCGATTCAAATGACCGGGCTGATGTCCATCTTGCAAATATGGTGTTGGGAAAGAATACACCTCGGCCGATCCCGTGTCACGGTACTATCAGAGTGTTGGAGAGTACTACAGGATAATCCTGTGCTGAGAGCTCCTCTCGGTGCCTACTGGGCGGGGAAGCATACATGGAGGGATAACCCATGTGGTGACCTCACCTATTACAGGGACGAACTCGATCAGTTGAGGGAAGAGTTTATCAATTGGACCCCGTACACAGACGATAGGCTGCAACGTCTACCACCCATTTGCACTGCCAATAATCAGTTGTGGTTGACCTTAGCTCCACTTGTGAACTTCTCAGTTGTGGAGTTTTATTACCCCGGACGTGTTCTTCGCCAATTCAGTGCACAACAACCCGTCCCCGTAAACTTATTGTACGATCGTAGGCTACACAACATCACGGGTCAAGGTCGTTTACCAAACATGGATTGGGCCGATCACCACCGTGCTTATGTTGGATCTTGGAATGAGCGGAGGTACGAGTTGGTAGTTGAGGGTATTGTACGGCCGTATGACGGATCGATGCACACAGCTTATATGGTATGGTACCGAGGCATCACAAGATTGTATGTCACGCCAAAAATGGATCTTCCCGCGGGTATTCAACAACCGATACCCGCGCACCAGGTTGAACCACCACCTGCACATTCATCATCACAACCAATGTATCAACCAAAAGCCTCATCATACCTTCTAATGGTAAATAAGATTGTTTGTTCAATTTCAATTATTTCGATTAATTTTACTTATGCTTCTTTAATTATGTCATATATGGTTTACTATTATAGATCGACAACGCATGGGCCATGGCGAGAAAATGTGCGGGTGTCTTGAAGAGCAACGCCAATAAGGCATGCAAAGAATTGGCACGAGACCTCCTTTGCAATTGTCGTAGCTCTCTTGAAGAGGTTGGAGATGGTCCACGTTTCAATGAACTAATGCGGTCAACCGAAGAGCAACGCCAACAAGTACGACCTACCACAAGCCACGCTCCACCACCACCAAAACAAGCATTGGAATTGGGAGATCCCCTCGCACCTCAAACTCAACCTCAAACTCCACCCCATCGTCCACGAAGGGGTAAGACCGTTCGATTCCCTCCTCCGCAAAGCGAATTGGCAAATCCAGAGATTGAAGAAGGAGGTGGTGATGAAGAAGAAGGAGTTGGTCCTAGTGAACCCGCAACGCAAGAGACACGGGAACGTAGGCGGAAAGTCACCGCTCGAAGGAGAAGAGCACCTCAACACTTCACGCCGAGTTAAACCGAAGAAATATTTATGTATTATTGGTCTTTCTAGTTTTTTTTTGTAATTGTACACTTTATTTAGTGCATGCAATGTAGTTGATCCATTGTTTAAGTGTTTTTAAGTTTGATGTGCATGTTTTCAAATATTTCAGTTGTGCACACTCTGAAACTTGATCTGTGCATGTTTTCAAATATTTCAAATATTGATGTATCTGTGCATGTTTTATTTGAACAACTGAAATGTATGGATGAACTTGATGAATTGAATATTGATGAGTTGCAAAAATTGATGGTTTGTGATGATTTAAGATGAATTGGATATTAAAGAGGTTGAATTACACTGATATTGAAAGATGGATGTTTGTGAATTGATGAATTGATCAAGTCTGTATGTGAAATTTATTGTGAATTGATGAAGTCTGCATATCTGTGTAGTAGAAACCACGAATAAAAGATGCCGTTATTGACGATAATGGCATTCTAATCCTGTAACGTTCTTGCGAATAACGGCATACGTATGGCTGGAAAATTATGAGATATGGAGTTTGCTGCCAATATATCTGTATCCACAGTCGTTATCCACTTTAACGGCATCCTAAACCGATGCCGTTATTTAAGATAATGGCATATTTGTATATTCCACCTGGCTTCCAAAATAACGGCATATTTGAAGATGGTCACAAGTATGCCGTTATCCAAGATAACGGCATATTCAGATCATGCCGTTTTCCAAAATAACGGCATCTATTAACTGTGCCGTTGTTCAGAATCACGGCATCAGTTAAACATCAAAATTCCAAAATTTGAGATTTCTGCCAAACTTTCTGTCTCCACAGTCGTTCTTGAGAATAACGGCATAGATAGAAGATGCCGTTATTCACAACAACGACATCTGTTGTTTGAACAGTTGTGCATATTTCCTGTGCATGTTTTGTTGTAATTTTGTATATACAACTAATTTAACTATATCCACCACCGATTCAAACCACAAATCTCATTCCAAAGAATTTAAACTTAAATTACTCAACATTTAAAAACAACTTTATAATTTCATACTAACACTTACAAAGGAAAATATATAACTAACATCCAATAACAAGGAAAATATTTAAGTGCGGGCAGATTGTGAACTCCCCACACTTTGTACATTGTTACAACTCCTTCTATTGTGTCCACTCACACCACATTTTGAACATACTTTTCCACTACTCCCACCTTCTCGAGCGTCCATGTCATTGCGGATGCGAGTACTCTTAGGCCTCTCATTCACCCGACGAAGACTAGAATCAACTATTAGTACCGGTGCGCTTTGGGTAGGCCAATAAGATTCGTCTGGTATAGGATTGAAAGATGGTGCTCATGTTTTTGCTAACGAATCCGTAGAGTAGAAGGGATCTATGTACGGTTGATAATCAAGCGCACGTGAAGCACATGCTGCTAACACATGCCGCTAACAGTTGAAATTTGCCACACGTACAAGTTCGGCCTTCTAGGTCCACCGTATGCCAATGGCCACCCTTTTGATATCCACCGTCCATTCTAATGCCCGTTTTCACCCCAAAAACACCATCGCGATTATTAAACATTATGGCCTCATGTAAATTGGATTTTTCACGGCGGACATCAATAAGGTCCTGAATCCGAAGTGCCCATAGTTTACCTTCAGCGATAAGTGTCTGCGCGGCCTCACGGCGGTCGGTGAAGTACATGTTGACACGGAAAAATATCTGTTCTACAATTGCGGTGACAGGTAAGCTACGAACACCTTTTAGAACCGAGTTGAAAACTTCGGACAGATTTGTTGTCATAATACCATATCTACGCCCACCATCAGTAGTAAGTGCCCACTTCTCAATTGCTTTTTCCTTTACCCAATCAGCCGCATCAGCATTGCTAGCTTCAAGTTGTGCCATCTTTTCCTCGTACTTTTTCTACTGATTTTGACACGCAATTACTTTCAATTTATTAATCAAAAATTTCGAACCAATTTTTTTATGAAAATTGCTAGCAAAATGCTGCATACAGTACCGATGATATGCAAATGGTTCCCTCCACGTGCCAAAATCATTTCCCATTGCTGATAAAATACCAGCATGTCGGTCAGAAATGACACTGATATGGCTAAAAATGGGGTTAAATCAGAACCGTCCAAATCGGGCACGAATCTTAAAGCCCAGGGGTAAAACGGTAATTTCACCTACCAATAGGTCTGAAGCAGGTACTGGTTCTCCTCCTCAGAGACCCACTAACCCGCGAACAGATCCACCTCAATTGGGTGCGGGTTTCAGCCCGCAGCAAACCCGGTCCAGAAAGGATAGAATTAGGGTTTCTGATTAATCCTAATCAACGGCCCTGATTCATATCTATTATTTCACTGGGGATTAGGGATTACATTTCTTATCTAACCACAGGGATTACATTCCTAATCTGATCCCAGCGGTGCCTATAAATACCCCCCACCCATCTTCATTAAGAGGTAATCAATCTTTTGCCAATTTTACGCTTTTTCATAATCACTTCTGATTGCTGACTTGAGCATCGGAGGGTACGTCGCCAGGAACAACCCCGGTGTCTAGTACTTTTTGCAGGTGAACGGCGGGAGCGACAGTCAAACTCCGGCGGATCAGGTTTCAGGTTTGCTATTCAAGTTTTCCTAAGAATCCACAAATACTATCTGTTTGCCCCCACACCAGATTCAGCGACAACAGATTGGCACCGTTTGTGGGAACAAACGAATAGCTGCCTCCTCTCTTCCCGTTGGTCAAATCTTCTCCAACCATGTCTCCTAGGAAAATAAGATCTAGGGGGTCCAACCGCGGACCCAACCCCGATCAGCAACAGGAAGTCCCCATCCAGCCCACTCAGCAGCAGGGGCAACTTCCTCCTTAAGCAGAGGACCCTCTCCAACAAGATCTGCCTCCTCCTCAGAATCAACAACCTCCTAAGGGTCCCAACCCGCAGAAACAACCTCTCCATCCGAACCACGTCTCCATCCACAATGCCTCTTCGGATTCTATGGCCTCCCACAATCCCCGAGCTTCCGACCTTCGTAACACTGTCCTCAATCGGCAGAAGGATGAGGATCTTCGCTGCCGTCTGGATGAAAAAGGGCCTGAGAGGGAGCCTCCCGCCAGCAACGTCCGGATGAGCGATCTCCTTACCGCCGAGACTACAGAAGGTCCCCTACCCGAAGGGGGCGGAGAGAGTCCCCCGAGCATCACAGAAGAAGACCCCATTTCCCTGCCGGTCAGCAACATCCTAGGAACGATGAGGCACCCATCACCCGTGCCGAGTTCCAGCAGTTCTAAGCAACCGTCCTACAAGCTCTCAATCTCCGTCCCAACAACACCAATGCTCCAAGGATTCCCACTCCTCCTCCGGTCCAAAGCCCTCGCCGATGGTCCCTAACTCCTCCTCCAGCTCCTAGCAACCCCCGGTACATGCCAAGTCCTCGCCGCTCCAGGAGCTACCGTCGTCGTAGCCCCTGCTCTCCCTCGTACGAAGACGAGTCTAGAGGCTCGGCTGATTACCGTCGAAGGGATGACGCTGTCTACCGCCGTCTCCACGAAATGGAGAGGCGCTTGGGTCAGTTAGACCGAGAGGAAGAGCTCAGAGGAAGGACCCTTCGTCCTAGTCGACCTCCTTTTTCTCGAACCATAATGGATGCACCCGTACCAATCGGCTATAAGCCTCCTCAATTCGAGACTTATTCCGGAGAGACTAACCCCGTCGATCACATCGAAAGCTTCAAGACCCTCATGCTCATCCATCAAGCTTCCGATGCTCTTCTATGCAAGTCCTTCCCTGCAACTCTCAAGGGTCCAGCTCGAGAATGGTACTCTCGCCTTGCCCCTTCCTCAATATTTTCCTTCGAGCAATCTGAGACCCTCTTCGTCACCCACTTCGTGAGTAGCCGCCGAACTGAGAAGACCAGCATTTCGCTACTCTACCTCAACCAGAAGAAGGGTGAGAAGCTGAGAGACTATGTGAAAAGGTTCACAATTGAAGCCAGGTCCATAGCATCCCTCGACCAGTCGGTCGCTGCAGCAGCATTCCAATCCAATGTCCTCAACTCCAGCCTCCGCTCCTCCCTCGCCAAGAAGCCCCCATAGAACTTCTTTGACCTCCTCCTCCGGAGCGAAAAGTATATTCGGGCCGAAGAAGCTGAGAACCGTCCCAACTTTGAGGGGTCTTCCTCCGGGTCTAAGAGAAAGGGAACAGAAGAGGAAGGAGCCAAGAAGCTCCAGAAGGATAATAGCGGGCAATGCCGATCTCCCTACAGATTTGAAAAGTTCACTCCCCTTAACGCCAACATCTCCACAATTCTCATGGAAGTTGAGAAGGAGGGGGTGATACCTCCTGCACCAAAAATGAACACCCCTGGCAAGAAGAGGGATAAAGAGAAGTGGTGCCGCTATCACCGGGACCATGGCCACGATACCAATGATTGTCGGGCCTTAAAGAACGAGATAGAAGCCCTCATCCAGAGGGGTCAGCTAAACAGTTTTGTGAGAAAGGACCGAACCGATCCTCCTCCTCTGCCTCGGGGGGCTAATAAGCGTCCTGAACGCGATGAAACGCCCGACTTCGAGGAGGAGCGTGTCCTGCACCTCATTCATGGGGGCCCAATGGGGGACTCCTCCAACTCCTCTCGAAAGGCATTTATAAGGGAAATCAATTCGGTTCGCGCCACCCCTCCTCCTAAAGGCCTCGGAGTGCCCGTCACATTCTCAAATGAAGACCTTGAGGGTGTCCGAATGCCCCATTGTGACGCACTCGTCATCAGCCTCCACATGACGAACTTCAAAGTGGAGAGGATCCTAGTGGACAATGGCAGCTCCGTTAACATCCTCTTCCTCGCCGCTTTCAAGGGCCTCAAACTATCCCGAGACAGACTCAAGCCCGCCGGCTAAACGCTCCATGGGTTCACGGGAGTGCCAGTGACTATTGAAGGGGTGATCACCCTGAACGTAACCGCTGGCAAAACTCCTACCACCCGAACGGAGTCGATGGACTTTATGGTCGTGGATGTCTCTGCAGCTTACAATGTCATTTTGGGTCAGCTCGGCCTAGCTGCCCTTGAAGCCGTCCCTTCCGCCTATCACCTCAAGATGAAATTTCCCACCCGGGCAGGAGTAGGGGAAGTAAAAGGCAATCAGGAAATGGCCCGCAAGTGCTACATGACCTCTACCCTCGGTCCAGTCCTCTCCCTTGAAACTCTGGAAATCTCCCAAGATGTTGCCCGACCAACGTCCGAGCCGGTGGATGAGTTGGAGAAAGTGCCCTTTTCTGAGCAGGATCCAACCCGAAAATTCTTTGTTAGCAAGACCCTCCCATCCGCCCTATGCTCCGACATAGTCCAGTGCATTCGAAGGAACCGAGACCTCTTTGCTTGGTCAGCTGCAGACATGTCCGAAATTTTCGAAGAGCTCTTGGTCCACCACCTCAGCGTTGCTCCGGGGTCCAAACCGGTCCAACAGAAGAGGTGCAAGTTCGCCCCCGAGCGCCAGCTAGCTATAAAAGAAGAGGTGGACAAGCTCTTGAAGGTCCGGTTCATACAAGAGGTAAACTATCCCGAGTGACTGTCGAATGTAGTAATGGTGAAGAAGTCCAATGGGACCTGGAGGATTTGTATCGATTTTATCGATCTCAACAAGGCTTGCCACAAGGACCCCTTTCCTCTTCCAAGTATTGACACTTTGATTGATGCCACTTCGGGTCACGAACTCCTCAGCTTCATGGACGCCTTCTCAGGCTACAATTAGATCTGGATGTTCCCCCCAGATATCCCGAAGACTTCATTTGTGACCGACAGGGCCTCTACTGCTACAGGGTTATGCCCCTCGGTTTGAAGAACGCAGGCATCACATATCAACGTCTCGTCAACAAGGTTTTCCAAGCTCAAATCGGTCGGAATATGGAGGTATATGTGGACGATATGCTTGTAAAGAGAATCCACGGGGCCGATCATGTGACCGATCTGCAGGAGGCGTTCGATGTACTGAGAAAATACAACATGAGGCTCAATCCGAACAAGTATGCGTTTGGAGTCTCGTCAGGGAAGTTCCTAGGCTTCATGGTCAGCCAACGAGGAATCGAAGCTAACCCTGAGAAAATCAAGGCCATATTAGACATGGCCGCTCCCAAGAACGTTAAGGAAGTTCAGAGGCTAATAGGCCGCCTAGCCGCTATAGGGCATTTCCTCTCGAAGTCCGGGGAGAAATGCCTCCCCTTCTTCAAGGCCCTCAGGGGGGCTAAAAGTTTCGAATGGGGTCAACAGCAACAGGAGTCGTTCGACCAACTCAAGGCTTACCTCGTCAATCCTCCTCTCCTCAGAAAACCAATCCCTAGTGAACCCCTCTACCTCTACCTGGCAGCCTCCGAGCAGACCCTCAGCGCTGTTTTAGTAAGGGAAGAAGACCGGGCTCAAAAGCCCATCTACTATGTGAGCAAGGTACTTCGGAATGCCGAGCTCCGCTACCCGAGGATAGAAAAGATGGCTTATGCCCTTGTGATGGCCGCAAGGAAGCTTCGCCCATATTTTCAGTCCCATTCGGTGATCGTTCTTACCGACCAACTGCTGAAGCAAGTGCTCCACAGGTCAGAGACCTTCGGTCGCCTTATGAAGTGGTCTATCGAGCTGAGCCAGCATGATATAACGTATCAGCCTCGGACCGCGATCAAGGCTCAGGCCTTAGCAGAATTCATAGTTGAAAGTACCATCCCCGAGTTCAGCCAAGCAATGAAGGGACCACCTGTCTGGTCGGTTTATGTGGATGGCTCCTCTTGTAACGAGGGAAGCGGAGCCGGGGTCATTCTGGCCGGCCCAGATGATTTCATCCTCCAATACTCCCTCCGCATCAACTTTAAGGCCTCGAACAATGAAGCAGAGTACGAAGCACTCATAGCCGGCCTCGGAATGGCTCGCAATGCAGGGGCACAGTGCCTTCGGATCTTTAGTGACTCTCAGCTGGTCGTGAATCAGGTCCTGGGCGAGTATGAGGCACGAGATGACCGAATGGTTAAGTACCTAGCCAAGGTCAGGAATCTCATGGCCCTATGTGAAGAAGCCCTCATCCAGCGAATCCCCCGTGAAGAGAATGCCCAGGTCGATGCCCTCTCCAATCTAGCCTCCTCCTCCCTCCAACGTCTCGAGCAGACCGTCTTAATTGAGGTACTCCTGAAGCCAAGTATAGAAGACGAAACTTCTGATTCAATGGAGTCTCTACCTGTCCTGCTTCAAGATAACTGGATGAAACCCCTCGTTGAGTTCCAGAGAGATGGGCTCCTCCCCGAAGATCCAAAGGAAGCACGCCGAGTAAGAGCCCGAGCAGAGCGATACACACTTATCGAGGGCATCCTATACAAGCGCTCCTTCACACAGGTAGATGGCAGGCCTTATTTGAGTGCCTCTTCCCGGAACAAGCCGACTACGCCCTGCAAGAACTTCACGAAGGCATAGGCAGGGGCACATTCAGGGTCCAGATCCTTAGCCTGCAAAGTATTGAATTATGGATATTTCTGGCCCACTCTCCTACAGGACGCCGAACAGCACGTTCGGCAATGCAGCTCATGTCAGAAGTACTCCAACATCCGTCGCCTCCCACAAGCTCCACTCACTTCCTTATCAAGTCCAATCCCTTTCACAATGTGGGGGATGGATTTACTAGGGCCATTCCCACCAGCTCCCGGCCAGTTCAAATTCTTAGTCGTGGCAATCAACTACTTCTCAAAGTGGATAGAGGCCAAGCCCTTGGCCACGATCACTGAGAACAAGGTACTTCAGTTCTTTTGGAAGAACGTAATCTGCCGATTCGGTGTCCCTCGGGTCCTCATAACAGACAACGGAACCCCGTTCACCGGGGCTGCCTTCCGAGCTCTCGGTGAAGACCTCGCCATCCAACACCGATTCTCCTCTGTTTCCCATCCACAGTCGAATGGCCAAGTGGAGAATGCTAACCGACAGATCCTCTCCGGTATTAAGAAGAGGTTGGATAAGTGCTCTAAAGGCTTATTGGTCGATCAGCTCCCTAACGTGCTGTGGAACTACCGCACTACAAAATGGACCCCCACAGGAGAGTCTCCATTCAATCTCACCTATGGGTCCGAGGCTATGATCCCCCTAGAAGTCGGTATACCCTCTCCTCGTCTAATGGCTTATGAAGAAGAACAAAATGCCAGAGAGCTCCGAGCAAATCTAGACCTGATTGATGAGATCCGAGAAAGAGCTGCCATTCGTCAACAAAGCTACCGAAGAAGGATCGAGTTGGCATACAATAAGAGAGTCCGTCCTACCGACCTCAAAGAAGGAGACTTGGTCCTTAGAAAGTTAGCCATCTCTTTTCCCAGACAGAAGAGCAAACTGGCTCCAAATTGGGAGGGACCTTATAAGATCGCCAAAGTAGTTCGGCCCGGGACATACAGACTAGAAGACCTCAAAGGTAGAGAGATCCCCAGGACTTGGACTGCCGACCATCTTTTGAAATACCAAGAGAGAGCATTAACGCCTCTCTAAGTATTCTGAGATGTTGAACAGTTCCTCTCCTTTTACTTGTATTTTTTCCTTTATTTCTCTCTAGTAATAACGGCTCACAACTTTAGAAGCAGCAGACCATTAGTCATCAATAAATAAAGCTTTTTCATATTTTACTTGTAAAACTGTTTGCATCTCTCTGCTTTTACTCTTCACCCTAACGATGGTTCGGAGTCCAACACTTGGCTCGATTCTACTTTGCAAGTTCGCTCTTAAGCAAGCTAGAAGTAGGTCGACATTCGGAACTCCTCCCACAACTGTTGAACAACTCTAACGATGGTTCGGAGTCCAACACTTGGCTCGATTCTACTTCTCAAGTTCGCTCTTAAGAAAGCTAAAAGTAGGTCGCCATTCGGAACTGCTCCCACAACCGTTGAACAACTCTAACGATAGTTCGGAGTCCAACACTTGGCTCGATTCTACTTCGCAAGTTCGCTCTTAAGCGAGCTAGAAGTAGGTCGCCATTCGGAACTACTCTCACAACCGTTGAACAACTCTAACGATGGTTCGGAGTCCAACACTTGGCTCGATTCTACTTCGCAAGCTCGCTCTTAAGCGATCTAGAAGTAGGTCGCCATTCGGAACTGCTCTCACAACCGTTGAACAACTCTAACGATGGTTCGGAGTCCAACGCTTGGCTCGATTCTACTTTGCAAGCTCGCTCTTAAGCGAGCTAGAAGTAGTTCACCATTCGGAACTGCTCCCACAACCGTTGAACAACTCTAACGATGGTTCGGAGTCCAACACTTGGCTCGATTCTACTTCGCAAGCTCGCTCTTAAGCGAGCTAGAAGTAGTTCGCCATTCGAAACTGCTCCCACAACCGTTGAACAACTCTAACGATGGTTCGAAGTCCAACACTTGGCTCGACTCTACTTCGCAAGCTCGCTCTTAAGCGACCTAGAAGTAGTTCACCATTCGGAACTGCTCCCACGACTGTTGAATAACTCTAACGACGAGTTCGGAGTCCAACGCTCGGCTCGACTGCACTCCCTCAGTATCCCGAACCGAGCGGACGAGGAACTGACCTCCACATATGGAGAAAAATTCCGCCGAACCAATTTCACCGTTAGATCATCTCAAAATGCATGCTAGAACATGATGAATGGATCAGATTGTGCCACGTATCCACAAAACGACAAGATAGCATTTTCTCGAAACTCGAGCCTCCCGACTCGTGATTCGTGCCATGATCGTGATCGACCTTCCAGATTTAACCACTCTAACGGCGAGTTCGGAGTCCAACGCTCGGCCCGACTGCACTCCCTCAGTATCCCTGAACCGAGCGGACGAGGAACCGACCTCCACATATGGAGAAAAATTCCGCCGAACCAATTTCATCGTTGGATCGTCTCAAAATGCGTACTAGAACATGATGAACGGATCAGATCGTGCCACGTATCCACAAAACGACAAGATAGTATTTTCTCGAAACTCGAGCATCCTACCAAGTGATTCGTGCTACGATCGTGATCGACCGTCCAGATTGAGCCACGTGGTTCGGGTCTGAAGTCCAAGCTACCACACCACCAAAGTGCAAAGTTGCCTCGGTATACTCCGAGCAAGAGCTAAAGTTCAACAGCTAAGGCAAGAGTTCTATGGCTAGAACGCTCGAAGAAGCAAACTATTGGTTCTTATGGTTCGGTTTCAAGAGTAAGGCAACTACGGCACAACAATGGGCAGACGAACTTCGATTTCATTAAAACAACTTGATAAATTTACAAGGCAAGAAGTTACAACAAAAAGCAACAAGATAAATTTACAAGGCAAGACATTACAACGAAGAAGACGATGCAAGAAATCAAAAGCCCGGTACAACTAGTTCAGCGCCTCCTCGGAATGGAGACATTCCGATTCAGGGACACTCGGTATTTTCGTCTCTTCATCTCCGAGCTCGTCTCTTGGCCGACGAACTGGGATGCCTCTTCGCCACTAACCCTAACTGTGGCTCCGACCGAGGTTCCGCTCAAGCTAACAGCTACACCGCTTTGGGCATCGGCAGCAGTCCGACCGACGAAGGGAGCACGAGTCGCGAGCTCGTAAAAGGAGATCCCTAGCTCTCTCTCCTCGTGAGTGCACGAGGTGCTGCGGACGTTAGTCCTCACGGGCTGAGGCTTCAGATGAGCCACTTCCTCCTTGAGCTCAATGATCCTGTCTTTCAAAGTGTCGTCCTTAACTAGTATCTTGAATCGAGGGAGTTTCGCCGAACCCGGGTACTCAGCACTATCAGATATAATGCGACGCAAATTGGTCACCTCGATGCTCTTGTCGACCGTGACCCTTTGCAGCTGCTCGACCTTCTTCGCGAGCTCGTCTCGCTCGGCCAGTGCCGAGGCCAGCTCTTTCTCCTTCGTCGAGAGCTCCTCCTCAACTATCCGTAAGTGGTGAACCTCAGCCAGCAGCTCGCTGTTCTTCTTCTCCACATTGAGCGACACTCTCCTGATCAGCTCGATCTCACCCTCGAGGCGAGCCTCGCGAGACTTCTTAAACAGTTCAGCACGACGCAGAGCTGCTGCGGTATCTAGAGCATGTTCGAGGATCTGAAAGACGAGAATATCATATTGAAAGACTAAAGTCCGAGCCAAACACTTAGACATATTTGAAATAAGAATTTCATTCATAAAGAAGAGGCGGTGGCCAGTCCGCAAAAAGGCGTTACATTCTAAAAAAAGGGAAAAACAAAATTACAAAAGTCGAGGAGATCAGGGGTCCACCTGCGTCGTCGGCTCGACCACGGGCGCCTCGCCAGACGGCCCCTCATTCCCCGTCGCCCCGGCCTGGGGTCGGTCACCACAGTCTCAGGGACCACCTCCTCCTCGTCGTCGCCTTCCTCATCTTCGCCTTCCTCCTCTTCGCCCTCTGCCACAGCTCCAGGCCACAGCCTGTATCCGACCCACTGAAAGCCGGGGACGCGGTCCTGGACATGGTCGAGCGCCCTCTTGTAGGACTTCTCCAAGTTGGAGGCCATGTGCGCCTTCGCCTCGGCCTCGACTTCGGCCCTAATCACCGCCGCCACGGCGTCCTTTTCCGCCTTCGCCTCTGCCAAGGCCTTCGCCGATGCCGCCAGCTCCTCGGCAGCCTTGGCGACTTTAGCAACCTCCTCAGCAAGCCGCCCCTTCGCTCGCTCCAGGTCCGCCTCAAGGTTGGCAACCCGAACCTCCAAGCCATCCGCGCGTCTCTGCTCTGCCTCGAGCTGTCGAACCGCCCTCACCTTCTTTGCCCTGTCCTTATCGTTGGTGGCCTTCAACTCCCTCTCCTATTCAGCGAACGCTTGAAGGAGATGGCCGAAGTGACAAGTGGCCTGCCGAAGGAAAAAGAGAATAAGAACAAAGTAAAAGCCGAACGGCAGACTTAAGAAATTCTCAAAAAAAATGAATGCGAAACTTACCGACACAAGCGACCGAGCGACTTCGTAGGTGTCATTGCCAGTCATCCCCGCCTTCAGTGCGGCTCGATCCTTCGGGGTCGCTAAGTGCTTTGACGGCTTGCATGTACATCTGCGAGTCCCCGAGGAAGCCGTCGTGGTTCTTGACTCGCCAGTCCGGGACGAACAGCTTCTTATGCTGCTCGGTCAGGATCTCCTCTGCCTGAGTGGTCAGGGGCGGAGCCTGGAGCGACAGCAGCCGCCGAAACGTTGAAGGCCTCACCGGCCGTGGCAGACGCAGCAGGAGCCGAGGGGTCGACGGAAACGACCACCACTGGCGAGGGGACCTCAGCAACGGTAAGAGGCGGAGCAACTGCCGAAGGAACCTTAGAAGGCCGGCCGGACGAAGCCGTCGTGCTCGGCCTCTCCCTCTTCCTTCTGTCGGCAACCTTGCCTCACTTGTTCATCATCCCCAGAAAGTCCATCTTCGGCGCTTCTGTTCCAAACAACAAAACAAACAGCAAGTTAGCGAAACAAGCTAAAAACTTAGAAAATATATATATATATTACAAGATGTCAGGAGCGTACTCGGGTCGATCGGACTAAGACCTAACCCGTGTAGTACCTCCTCGGTCATTTCCCTCCAGCTCAACATTGGGAGAGCCAACATCTTCCCCACCACTTCCTCCTCGGCCGCTGTCAGTACCGGGTCAACCCTTGCAAACTTTGGCACCTCTACTTTCCACTGAGTCGGAATCTTCAGCATCGAGGGCTCCCTCAACAAAAAGAACTTCTTCTTCGAACCTTTTATCGAGTCCGGATTCTCTATAATCGTAATGCCTTTCCGGGGTGACAGGCAGTAGCGATGCTCGGTCTTGTGCATCCGGTGAATCCGATACATGCTCCGAAGGATCGTCAGGTCTGGCTCGACCTCGGCATTGCAGCACTGCAGCAAGAAGGCATTCACGTGGCACCAGGTGTTCGGTATGAACTGGGTCGGCGCTAGGCAGTACCACTGGAGGACCTCTAACACAAAGGGGTGCAGAGGAAAGCGCAATCCGGCGTTCAGCGAGTCGTAGTCGAACATACACATATCCGACGACGACAGTTTGGAATTCGCTCGCATCCCAGGGCCGGGGAGGATCAGCTTGTACTCCGGAGGGATGGTGAACCCTCTTCTGATCCGGAGCAGGTCCCTCTCGGATAATACCGACACAATTTCGTCCGCCTCGGTGATCAGAACCGGGATGTTCTCCTCGTAGACTGCCGACCGACCTATGGTCGCCTTCTTCATAAGGTCGCCCTCGTATTGCCTGACTCCGGCATTGCCTGACAGTACACAAGGGTACCGGCCCGACTCAGGGGCTTGCCTCACGGTTTCCACGATCTCCTCGACTACAGGAGATCGGGCCACTACCTTCTTCTTCTTCTTCTTCACCTCGGCCGCAGACGGCTCAGCCACCTCCTTCCCCTTTCTTCGGATCTCCATTCGCCTTCTCTCCTCGGCGCCACTATCGCCCGAGGACGAGGCCTCACTCCTCGGGTCTACCCTTGACATCTCTAAAAAAAGCTAAGGCAAATAAACTGACCTTGATGTGACGTGTCCTTGAAGTGACGTTCACGGTCGGAATTAGTTCGCCGGAAATTCGCCTGGCCCACGCGACAGCTAACGCAACCGCCTTGGAGCTAAAATCGCCGCTAGCAGAGCATGCAGAGAGTAAAAGTGAACTTGGAGTGAAAAGTGAGAAATGAGCTCTGGGGTGAGGGAGTGAGAACTTATAACCACGAAGCGACGTTTGGGCTTCCTTGGGCATTTAAAAGCCCACTAAGAGAAGCCAAAGCGCCAAAACGAAAAGTTGCGACGTTTCAAAACAAAAACACCTCAAATCTCTTAAGTCCATGACTTGGCCACCGGTGTGCATAGCCGAGCTACCGAACAGCCTGGCTAAGCAACCGAGCTACTGAGTTGGAGGGTGGCGACGGTTCAAAGCTAAGACTCTTCAAAACGTCTAACTCCATCCCTCGGCACACAACACCTCGATCTGCCACCGAACAACCGTTCTAACCGGACCGAGGTGCCGAGGTACCGACCTCTACATATGGAGAAAAATTCTGCCGAGACCGAATCACCGTAGGATCGTTCCAAAATTCGTGTCAAAACTCGATAGACGGTTCAGATAACACCACGCTCACAAAACGACAAGATAATGTTTTCTCGTGATCTGAACCCCGTCCTCGTGATTCACGCCGTGATGGATGCTCCAGATCTAGCCACGCGTACCTTCCGAGCTTCCGGCCACCGGTGTGCCTAGCCGAGCTACCGAACAGCTTGGCTAAGCAACCGAGCTACTGAGTCGGAGGGTGGCGACGGTTCAAAGCCAGAACTCTTCAAAGCACCTAACTCCATTCCTCGGCAAAAAACACCTCGACCTGCCACCGAACAACCGTTCTAACTGAACCGAGGTGCCGAGGTACCGACCTCCATATATGGAGAAAAAATTCTGCCGAGACCGAATCACCGTCGGATCGTTCCATATTTCGTGTCAAAACTTGATGGATCGTTCCAAATTTCGTGTCAATGATCGTTCCAAAATTCGGTTCTACTTGGCTAGGGGTTTGCAGCCCTACCCTACCTACCCATAAGCTTCACATAAACTCGTTTCCCAGTTGCACACCCGTAATTATCTCAACCACTCATGCCTTTTTCAGTCACTTCCACACTGCGCTGCGCCCCCCTTTTACTGTTATAAAGGCCGAAGTCATCCTTCCTCCACCTTGGTTTCGGCGCTTCGAGGAGACGAAACTTTAAAAAAAACCAAGTTTCAATCAATTAGAAAAAAAAAAAAAAAAATCAGAGAAAATTAAAAGGAGAAGATTTATTTATTTACTTAAAAAGTTGATAGATAAATAAATCCACTTCCCCATATTCTATCTTATCTTATGGCTATGCTGAGTGAGTGCAGTAAAGAAGAGAAGAGCAGGCAGCAACTTACAAAGTAAGCTCCGCACTTAACCGAAGCTTGGAGCCTTTGCCTTGGACACACGCACGACCTTCTGTCAGTTATTGTAATTTCATATATATATAAAAAATAAATTAAATTGTTAGTGGAGATGTACGGATCTAGCAGCTCAGGTCAGATGAGTTCGGGGCTGCTTCGGTACCGATCGGCGCCTACGTCGTTACTGGGACAGCTCTGCGAAGATCTGATCCCAGGGAGACCGACTAGTCCCGAAACGGATTCTCTGCTGGCGAGATTCATGTCGTCGGATCTGGCAGTGGTGGATGAGATCCAGGAGCAGAAGAATATTATTCTGCCGCCTCCAGCTCCATCCTCAGCTCAGTTGCCACCACCACCACCTTCTTCTTCTTCTTCTTCGCAGCAGCAGCAGCAGATGATGACGTACCAGCAACAGCAGATCCAGAGTCAGATGGGGATGGATTCGGATCAGATCAAGAACAGTTGCAGCCTGATTAGGCACAGCAGCTCCCCTGCTGGTCTTTTCGATCATAACGGTAACAAATTGAAATTGTGGATCTGCTACCTGTTTTGCTGTTTTTTTTTTCTTTGTTCAAAAAATAAAATAAAATGGAATTGGAATTGGAATATTGTTAGGGTACGGATCGATGGAGGGATACCCGTTGACTTCGTGGGATGATTTATCAGACAACAATTTTTCTTCTTCTTCTTCGGGTTTTAATAAGAGGCAAAAAACAGAGCCTCAGCCTCAGGTATTATTAATTACGACAAAAACCTTTTTTTTTGGTTGTTTAAATTTAGTTTTTAATTCATTGAAACACAGAGTGAGGCGAAGATTGGTTTGAACCACCAGTTCAGTTTGCCCAAGACATCTTCTTCCGAGATGGCTGCAATTGACAAGTTGTTACAGTTTCAGGACTCGGTGCCTTGCAGGATTCGAGCCAAAAGAGGGTGTGCTACTCATCCTCGTAGTATTGCTGAAAGGGTAATATTCTATTTGCATCAAATGAATTTGTTAATTTGGTTGTGTAAAATTGAGTTTGGTTTCTTGTTTGTAGATGAGGAGGACAAGGATTAGTGAAAGGATGAGGAAGCTACAAGAGCTTGTTCCCAACATGGATAAGGTATTTTAACTTGATAAACATACCTATAGCTTTCCCATCAATATGGGGTCAAAATACTCTGGATAATGATATTTATTCCCAAATTATTATTTTTTTTTTTGTGGTGGTTAACTAGCTTTTTACAAGTTGTTAGGGTAGTGTGTACTCAATATTTGAAAAAGGGAAAAGGGAAGAAGAAACCATTGAGACTAGGAATTCGATTAGGATAGCTTCCATGAAACTTGATAAACACTATTGATAGTTAGAAAAGGCAAACTGTAGTTTATTGTCAATGATTATATTTATGAGTAGGTGGGTATAATATTGCATGTATATGTTTCTCCTAAAAATTCTTTCTCCGGCAGCTACTAAGAGTCTCATTGCTCCTCATTGCATAATATGGAATTTGTAGAGGGGGGAAAAGATCGATATTGAAAATTTGCTGTAAATTAAGAAGAATGAGGCCATGTATATGGCAATACATATACACTTGTTTCCATGTTATAATTCATTCATTAAACTTCCGAGTATTAATTCATTTATTTATTTGGCTATATACGCAGCAAACAAACACTGCGGACATGTTGGATTTGGCTGTGGACTACATCAAAGATTTACAAAAGCAGGCCAAGGTATGAATGAAACACAAGAGGTTCTCTTTTTGTTGGCTTTTCATTTCAGATCATATTCTCTTCGATTCCTCAATAAACTGTGAATAATTTTCCGTTCGATTTTATTGCAGACGCTATCAGATAATCGAGCGAGTTGCACTTGTTCAGGTAGTAAGCAAAGACCGTAGATTTGTGAACTCCTCATATAGAAGAAGAGAGAAGAAGTGGCGAAGACACTCCAGTTTCTCTTTATTAGAATAGAAATGGTGGATTTCTTTTGAACTAATGAAGGAATGTCTGTCTACACAATTGAAGCAGAAATTCAACAGAAAAAGGGAAACATGTATAGATATGGTTGCCGAGAAGATATACTCGCAAACTATATGTTGTTGTACTGTGTAATTCTACTTGTTTAATTATAGTTTTAAAGTACATGTAGTTGGTATAAGGGAAATTATCAAAAAGGTAGATTTGATTTGATTTTTCTTTTGTCTAATGTAGTATCTTTGTTGTTTGGGGTAGACCCACAAGGGAGCAAGCGAATAAAAGGAATGATTGATCTAAGGCGAGGTTTGGTGAAGAACATGCTTGTTTTGTTGCAGGGTAATGAGTGAAAAGATGAATTTTGCGCCTCTTTTTGCAACAGATACTTGTTCTTCAATGCCTTAATAAAATTTATGTTAGCCATCTTTATAAAGACTGACTGGTATGTTCCTTAAATATATTTTTTCCTTGTTTACATGGGGAAATGTGGCGGAGTTCAAATCATTGAATCTTCTCTTTGGCTGCTTCCGTTTGGTGTGAAATCTTGGAGCGAAAACATGGTATCAAGTATACTGAGTTTGAATAGATAGATTGAAGAAATATAAGTCTACAAAGTGATGGAACTCTTGCTACAAATTTTTATTTTTCTGACATTGAATTGCAGTCTTTCACAGTAGGCACGTATAGAAGAACCTAATGGATCCCTCAGTTAGCTAGAAAAAACTAATGGGCATGGGTTAATAAAATTATATCCACTTTATCCCTTTGTTACTGATATGAGTAAAAAATTCAATCCATCTAAACCGTCTAATCGCCATGAATCCTGAGATTTCTAAAAACATGCTCGTAATCCCCGTGGGCCGCTTACAGGCCACTACTTCAGGTTAGCCCACTGAAAGGAGTCTTTCCGGCCCACTACGGAAACCTCTTGTTGTCTATAAATACAGACCCCCTCCTCAGTTAATAGGTAATCAACATTTTGCCCATTAAAACCAGTTTTACTTCTGGTTACTGACTTGATCGTCGGAGGCTCTATTGTCGGGATCCATCCCAGTGTTTCAGACGGTATTTGCAGGTTTTTCGGCAGCCAGCAGCCAACGCAACAACCATCAGATTCACTAATCCAGTCAAGTACTAGCCTATAATCAAGATCCAATTCACAGTTGAGATCTGAGATTTCCACCAAGTACAAGAACTCATCATTTGTTGCTCCCACACCAGAAATCATCAGCATCAGATTGACGCCGTCTATGGGAAGCTTTAGATCCAGCCTCCTACTTAGATCCTAGATCACATCCACTTTCTTCTCCCATGGCCCTCAAGGCTAGGAAAACAACTAACGCGGGGGAGTCAGGCGGAACCCCCGCCTTCTCCTCCGCCAGTTCGTCTATTCCGCAGCTGAGCGGCCACTCAAAGGTCGCAATAGCCGCGAGTCAAACGTCACCAGGGCCCAGCCCCAAGCGTCTCTCGATCGGTAGCACGAAGGGCCGAACACCCAGCAAATTCGGACCTCCGAAATCTTATCAACAATCGGCAGAATGAGAATGTAATTCACCATCACATTAACCACTCCATAAACAGTGAAGGGCCCTCGGATCACCCTCTAAGCTACAGCCATCATTCCTCCCACGGGTGGGAGAAGGAGCGAAGTCTCTCCCCGTGAAATCAGCGAGCCTCGCAAGGCCGCTAGGAAGAGGAAGGCCAAATAACTCGAGTCGAGCTCCATGAATTTCAGAACGAGGTCTTTCAAACTCTTCGAGGGGGAGTCAGAGATGACTGCTACTCGGATAATCCGTGCATCAGAAGGACCAACAACGACGAGTCCTACGGGTCGACCTGATCCAAGGGATGAGAAGATGCAATCCTGAAGCGATTGCAGGAAATGGAAGACCAACTCGGTCGAATAGGGGATGATGAGAAATAGTTAAGTAGGGGATACTGCTCGGTCCTACCACCCTTCCCTTCCTACACCCTCCCGGTCCCGTAGAGATTCAAGCCCCCCGCGTTTGAGACCTACAACGGGGAGTCAGACCCAGTTGATCACATTGGTTTAAGACCCTTCTGATGATTCACAACTCCTCGGATGCCCTGCTCTGCCTCGTGTTCCCCGCCACGTTGTGGGGCTCTGCGAGAGAGAGGCATTCCGGACTAGCCCCAAACTCACTCTTCTCCTTCAACCAGCTCGAGGAAAGCTTCGTCGTCCATTTTGTGACTAGCCGTAAGGCCAAAAAGACGAGTGTATTCCTACTCAATTTAAAACAGAAGGGCAGGGAGTTCCTCTGAGACTTCGTTCGGAGGTTCACAGCGGAGGCTAGGTCCATCTCTTCCCTTGATGTCGAGGTTGTGACAGCTGCCCTTAGGTACAACGTCCGAAACGACCTCTTAAAGACCTCGCTAGGATAAACGCCTCCGTCGGATTTTCTTTCCCAACCTCCTGCTCTAAATTGAGAAATACATCCGAGCCGAGGAGACCTTACATCCCGGATTCCAGAAAGAATGCCCTGACAAGGGAAAAAGAAAAATGGAGACGCCGAAGAAGTTTGAGAAGGATGCCTCCGGGCAGACCTCATGGAGGTGGAAGAACACCCCACTCGGTTGTCAGGCACTAAAAGATGAGATTGAAGCCCTCATCCGTAGGGGCTACTTGTCTAAATTCACTTTGAAGGACCTGAGAACCTTTCCCCCTCATCGAGGACCTAATAAGCGTTCGAAGACGGATTCCAAACCTCAGGACTCCGAAAGAATGACCATCCTCCACTCTATACATGGAGGACTAATAGGGGGAGATTCCAACTCTTCTTGCAAGACGTTTGTCCGGAAGGTGAACTCGGTCCATAATTGTCCTCTTCCCCGAGGTTACGGACTCTCTGTATCGTTCTCAGATGAAGATCTTGAGGGTGTCCAAATCCCTCATTGTGACGCCCTAATAATCGGTCTTGGTTTGGCGAACCACAAAGTTCGACGCATCCTTATAGACAATGGTAGCTCTGTCAACATGTTGTTCCTCGCCACCTTCGCGGGGCTGAAGCTTTCCCGAGAAAGGCTAAAACCTGCAGGCTGCACCCTCCATGGTTTCTCTGGTGCTCCGGTCCAAACCGAGGGGATCATCACTATGGACGTTAATGTAGCAAAATCTCTGGCCACCCGAACCGAGCTCATATACTTCATGGTGGTTGACGTAAAGGCAGCCTATAACACCATCCTCAGGCATCCCGACCTTGCAACTCTCCAAGTCATAGCCTCGGCCTATCATATGAGAATGAAGTTCCACACGAGGGTCGGGGTCAGAGTCGTGAAGGGCAATTAGGAGGCCGCCCGAGCATGCTATATTGCCACAGAGGGGGGCTCGGTCCTTCCCCTCGACGCGGTTGAACTCCCCAGCAATAGAAGTTCAATTGGCTTCGAGCCAGTTGATGAACGAGAAGAGATCCCCTTCTCCGAAGTAGACGAGATTATGTGGTTTCAAGTAAACAAGGCCCTGCCTTTCGGTTTCAAGGAGGAGATCATCAGGTGCATCTAAAGGAACCAGGATCTATTTTCCTAGAATCTCTCGCACATGCCTTGCATCTCGGAAGAACTGATCATGCACAAGTTTAGTGTTAATCTGGATTCTAAACCGATACAGCACAGAATCTGGAAGTTCGCACCCGAGAGACAGCATGTAGTAAAGGAAGATTCGAGAGCTCCTTTCCTCGCACTTTATCCACAAGGTCAACTACCTGAAGTGGTTGACAAGTGTTGTGATAGTGAAAAAGACTAGTGGCAAATGGAGAATCTTTATCGACTTCACGGACCTCAATAAGGTGTGTCCGAAAGACCCCTTCCCTCTTCCAAGTATCGATATCCTGATTGATGCGACATCAGGGCACGAACTCCTGAGCTTCATGAACACCTTCTTTGGATACAACCAAATCTGAATGTTTCCTCCGGATATCCCAAAAATATATTTTGTCACAAATCAAGGACTCTACTATGGCCGGGTTATGTGCTTCGGCCTAAAGAATGCATGAGTCACCTATCAGGGGTTGGTGAACATGGTCTTCAAGGAACAAAACGGCCGGAATATGGAGGTGTACGTGGACGACATGCTCGTCAAGGGCCTCCAAGGTGGAGACCATGTGAATAACCTTGAAGAGGCCTTTAGCGTCTTAAGGAAGAATAATAACAAGAGGATTAACCCGTCTAAGTGCACCTTCGGCGTGACCTCAGAAAAAATTCTGGGCTTTATGGTCAGCTAACGAGGGATAGAGACGAACCCAAAAAAGCGATCCTGGACTTGGCCCCTCCTACGAACACCAAAGAAGTTCATAGGCTCACAGGCTGACTTGTTGCAATTGGGTGTTTTCTCTCGAAATCTGGGGAGAAATCCATTCCCTTCTTCAAGGCCCTTTAGGGAGCAAAAAACTTCGAGTGGGGAGAGCCCCAGTAGCAGGCCTTTGTTCAACTGAAGGAGTATCTCGCCAACCTCCCTCTGTTCAGCAAATCCGAGTGGGATGAAGTCCTCTATCTCTACTTGGCGGCATCTGAGCATGCCTTCAGTGCAGTCCTGGTCCAGGAAGGTGATGGAGCACAAAAACTCATATATTATGTGAGCAAAGTAGTCCACGATGCCGAGCTCCGTTATGCCAAAATGGATAAAGTAGCTTATGCCCTGGTTATGGCAGCATGGAAGCTTCGCCCCTACTTACATGCCCATTCCATCCAAGTCCTCATGGACCAGTCACTGAAGCAGTTTCTTAACAAGCCGAAAAACTCCGAACGGTTGATCAAATGGTTCATCGAGCTCAGTCAACACGATATCGGTTATAATCCAAGAACTGCTATCAAATGCCAGGCACTCCTAGAGTTCATCACCGAGTGTACTATCCTTGAGTCATCTGAGTTTCAGGAAGAATAGCCATTATGGGATCTTTATGTCGATGGTTCCTCCTGTGAAGAAGGAAACGGAGGATGCGTGATATTGAACGGTCCTAATAACTTCAACCTCCAGTACTCCTTGCACCTTTACTTTCGGGCCTCTGACAACGAGGCTGAGTACTAGGCACTAATTGCTAGATTCCTTCTAGCTCGCAAAGCAGGGGCAAAATAGGTCAAGGCCTTTAGTGATTCTCAACTTGTAGTCAATTAGGTATCGGGGAATACGAGGCCCGTGACACCCATATGATTCAGTACCTGGCCCACGTCTGGATACTCTTGGTTGACTTCGAGGAGGCTTTAGTTGTCTGAATCCATAAAAAACAGAACAGCCAAGTCGACGCATTGTCCCAGTTGACATCCTCCTTTTTTTAGGATCTTGATCATATAGTGCTAGTAGAGGTCCTCGTCCGACCCAGCATCGATAGGGAGAACCCCGAAATCCTTTGCATCGAACACCTTACGCATTCATCGACATCGATGGAACCAATCCTAAACTTTCTTAAAATTGGTGAACTGCCACATGAACCATCTGAAGCGTGGAAGATCTGAGTCAGGGCTGAGAGATTTGTGTTCATCGAAGGGGTATTCAAGCGATCGTACACAAAGACTAACGGCCAGCCTTACCTTCGATGTTTGTCCCCCGAGGAATCCCCACATGCACTCGAAGAAATGCTTAGGGGAGTCGGTTGCTACCACATGGATGGTAGGTCCCTAGCAAGAAAGATTCTCATCCCTGGATATTATTGGCCAACTCCGTTACAGGATGCTCAGGATTTCATTCGAAAAGGTGGTCCATCTCAGAGGTTCACCTCCATCAGGCACATTCCCCAGGCAGAACTCAAATCGCTGGCGAGCCTAGCTCCCTTTACCATGTGGTGAATGGATTTGGTCAGGCCCTTCCCTAAAACGACAGGTTAGCGACGCTTTTGGACTGTTGCCATTAATCACTTCACGAAGTGGATCGAAGCATAGAATTTAGTCGCCATCACCGAGCATCTAGCCCAGAAGTTCTTCCAGATGCATATTGTTTGCTGGTTTGGGATCCTCCAGATTCTAATCACTGACAACGGTACTCAGTTTGCGGGTAAAGGGTTTTGCAAGTTCTTTGCAGATCTGGGGATCCAATAGAGGTTCTATACTGTCTAGCACCCCCAATCCAACGGGCAGGCTGAGATAGCCAATTGCCAAATCCTGGAAGGCCTTAAAAAGCGATTAGAAAAATCCACCAAGGGATTTGGGTCGATGAGCTACCTAGCGTGCTTTAGTCATACCAGACGACCAAGAAAACTCCAACGGGTGAATAACCTTTTAACCTCACATTCGGAACCGAGGTTGTCATCCCCCTAGAGGTCGGATGTCGTCACCTCGGATAATGAGCTTCAATGAGGACCTAAACTCAAACGGACTTAGGGCCAATCTGGATCTCCTTGATGAAGTGTGAGAGAGGTTGTCCATCAGGCGAAACATCTACCAGCAGTGAGTAGAGCAGTTCCATAACAAGAAAGTTCGGCTGGGTAACATCAAGGAGGGCGACCTGATACTAAGAAGACTTGAAATTTTCGAGCCAAGCAAGAATGGAAAACTAGCTTCCAACTAGGAATGCCCATATAGGGTCTCCAAATTGGTTCGTCCGGGGACTTACTGACTTGAAGACCCGGGGGGCAGGGTAGTCAAGAGAACTTGGAATGCAAAACACTTAATGAAGTTTCATGAAGGCTCCTAACGCTATATGCTTGTAATAAGACCCTAAAAAGCTAGCGAATGTAATAAGCACTCACCTATTGGAAACCAATGAATAAAATTTTATTTCAATTCAACAAGTTTTCAAACTTTGTCAAATTCGGGTCGCTTACAAAAAGTTTACTACTTCGCTTGGCCTCATCCCTCGGCGTGGACTTCGGGCCACTCGCTAAATGTTCACAACTTCGCTTGGCCTCGTCCCTATGCGTGGACTTCGAAACACTCACGAAAAGTTCACAACTTCGTTTGGCCTCATCCCTCGGCGTGGACTTCGAGCCACACACGAAGAAGTATCTTTCTTAGCAAGGCCTCATCCCTCAACAAAGACGTCAAACCACAACATGAAACAATGGTTTGAGAAACCCTTCACTAACTACATGAATGAGACTCACCATTCGAAACCTCAGTTGCTACTAATACAATCTGTCATGCCGATTGTACTTTCACACTGATAGTTACCCATGATGAAAGACAAAGGGAGTAGGAAGAAGTGATCATTCTTTCACCTGCTAATAGTCCGAGGTAGAGCAGCCATGCTTCGCCTCTACCCCTAATTGTCAGCGGGTAGTAGAAGAACCACATGAACGCTGACAAGCTTTAAAAGACCGAAAGAGAATGGGGAATTATATAGGCTCTTGCGGGAGGAAGTCCTCGATCCCTGCAATGCTGACATGGGCAGATCTGAACCATCCACCCCCATCTAACGGCTACTAGAGGGTGTCGTTATAAGTTCCAAGGCAAACATGTGAACTTCCAAGATGAAACATTTCAACTTTCAAGATAGAAATGTTTTGACTCCCAAGGTAAGACGCTTTGACTTCAACAAACTTGGCGTGGACACCCAGAGAATCAATAAGTCTACTTTGTCAAAGCAAAGCTCGGAAGAGATTCAAATCAAAGTTCTTCATTAATAAACTATTACACATTCGGTCAACTGATGGATAGGTACATACTGGTACAATCAGCAAAGGCGAAGAATTACAACAAGATACAATAAATTACATCTAGCTATGATAGTCGCCTATGGAGCCTATTCCTCCGCAGGAGGCACCCTAGGTCTGGCATAAACCAGTTCGAGTCCAACAGATTGGTCAATGCCTCGATGGGTCGATCGGGTTCCCCCCTAGGGTTAGCCAGGCTGGATAGCTCTGCCACCAAACTCTGAGCATCCCCGGGGTTCGTCAGCTCTAATCTAAGCATCGAAGAAGGACCTCTGATAGATGTCCAACCGCTGTGAAGAGAGGTCGCTCGAGACCCCGCTACTCTGAACGCCACCTTTTAACCAGTATATCTCCAGTTCTTTCTCCACCAACATCTCTCAAAGAAAAAAGTCGGTCGAATGCATGAGGCCCTCTGAGGATGGTAGTCTGGATGAACCGGTAGGGGTATATATTTGAGCCTCGACACGACCTAAATCCCTGTCGATCATTGCCTTTTTTTAGATGAGCAAGTTCCAACTCACTTGATGCGGCATTTTGATGTAGTATGAAAAATGCCGAATCCCTGTCCTTCACCTCCTTATGGTGGCGAGCCAAGATCAACTCCATGGTGCGCACTCTATCCCTCAGGTATTCGAGGTCCCTCAGGTATTCGAGCTCGACATCGCGGGGGTCAACCAAAGAACGCTCGGTTATCTATCAAGAAAGGAAAATCCCATATTATGCTGAGCATTGAAAACTTGGCTAAATTGTAAGACTATGAAATACCACACAAAAATCTCAAGTTGAGAAGTTTGGCCCAAAAAATCATTTTTATTCAAACTCTTTAAGGTTCATACGAAAAAGCAGTGGCTAGTCTGCGGTTGGAGAGAACAAAATAAAGAATAAACAACAAAGAAAAATAAGGGGAGGTAACCTCCTACTGCTTAGGAGAGAGAGGCATATCTTCGGTCCCGGTCGGGACAACCTTGGCATGAATCTTCCGAAGGTCGGCCTCTGCCCCAGGCGAGCAGGTTGCAGTCCTCTTCTTACCCTTCAACTGCTCCGCAACCTTCTTCTTGGCCAAGATGGCCCACCTAGCCTCGATTTCCTTGTCAACGAACATGGCTGCAAAAGAAAAACGAGTTGTGAGGATGAAGGAAAAAAGTTTGATGCAAAAAGAAAATGAAAGACATACAAGGGTCGGCAGGGCTCAGTCAAATCCTCACTATGTGCCTCTTTGACACCTTCGGCCAGCTCACACCCCCCCTCCCCCCAACAAAGATTCGATTTAATTCATCCTTCTCCTTTGTCGTAAAGTCCCGTGACCTTGGAGCATTATGCTAAGGTATGAAGAAGGACCATCTCGTAGGAATGTCCTAAGGATCGGGGCTTCGGATCACGAAGTACTTTGTCTTCCACTCTTTGATCGAGTCTGGATGACCATGGATCACTCACTTCGTGGTCGAGGGAAATAGTAGCAATGCCTCTTATACGCTCTGGTAGTATGGAGTCCAAGGCACGCCCATAAATACTTAAGCCTCAAGACCACCCCATTTTCTTCACAAAGGAGCATGAAGCAAATGCGTTATTTCCAAGAGTTCGACCCATATTGCATCGGACTCACCCTGGCCCAATTCAACACTGCTTTGATGAACGGGTGCATAAGCAGCCTAAGCCTTAAGGCGAAGGCATGCAAGGGAAACATGCAGAACTAAGAAGCCAGATTATCCATAGGCCTGAGTCCGTGGTTCGGAATCAGTGGTTCAGAATCATCAGCTCGAACTCTCGGGGAATAAAATGACACCCCTAAATCTGGGGGAGGTTAGTCTTCACCAATATGTTCCCAATCTTGTTGGCTTCAATCTTCTACCGGCTTGGCGATGAGGGTTGTATACCGAACTAGATTAGGTTCAGGAGGTCATCCGGATACATCCTTATTGACACATGGTCTTGATAATACGAGGTATCAAAGCCACGGGCTGGCATATACTCGATGGGCTCTACTTTCGGGTTCGTCAGCATAACAAACCTCAACCTCCTCCTCGGGGGTCAGGGGTGGGGGGCCTTGGGAGGAGAGGGTGAGGCCAGATGTCCCAAGAGAATTGCTGCACTAGAAGGGCCGCCCTCAACCTCCTCACCCTCGACCTCGTCGTCTTCGTTGTCCTCTTATGTTTCCTCTTCAACTTCTCCTTCCTCTTCCTCCTCTCCTACCTCTCCTTTCACTTCCTCATCCTCTTCTACCACCTCTTCCTCCATGGTGCTCTCATCCTCCTCCTCCTCTACTTCATCACGGGACCTAACTTTAACTTGTTCAATTTTCCAAAATTCCTCTGAAGAAGTAGACTCAAACGAAACATTTTGAACCTTCTCCGAAGATGACGATAATTATATAGTCTGCTCGTCTCGACCAGACGTAAAGGTTGAAGAACTAGACTGAACCATTGACATAATTTAGAATACTTTACCTGGTTATACTGTCGAGAATGTTACCGAAAAGTACGTCGTTGGTTGCGTGAGAGAATTCTAGAGAGAGAAGCTCTGCAACTAGAGAGAGAATGTAAAGAACGAAATGAGGGGGTGAGTGGTAATATATAAGTGGGACTGGAAGCTCCTCGATATCCACAATCAACCCTGAACCTAATTGTGAATCCAACGGCTAATAAGAGAAAAACACCTCGATTTTCTCTAACGGTGACGTCAGTCCACTCACTTATTGTACGCATGCTTATACAGTGGTTACGACGTTAGTCCACACACATTCCCAAGAAAAGTACCTAGCAGAATCCTTTATGTATTCCGCCTTCGGCAAAATCCACAATCTTGTTTGGCCTCGTCCTTCAGCGTGGATTTCGAGCCACACGCAAAATATTCACAACTTCGCTTGGCCTCGTCGCCTCAACGCTTGGCGTGGACATCGAACCACACGCAAAGAGCTTACAACATCGCTTGGCCTCATTGCCTTGGCGCTCAGTGTGGACTTCGAGCCACACGCAAAATATTCACATCGCTTGGCCTCGTCGCCTCGGTGCTTCGCGTGGACTTCGAGCCACACGTGAAATATTTGCAACTTCACTTAGCCTCGCCACCCCAGCGCTCGACATGGACTTCTAGCCACACACAAAGAATTCACAACTTTGCTTGGCCTCATCGCCTCGGTGCTCAGCGTGGACTTCGAGCCACAACCGAAATGTTCGCAACTTCACTGGGCCTCGCCGCCTCAGCACTCGACATGGACTTCGAGCCACACTCAAAGAGTTCACAACTTCGCTTGGCCTCATCACCTCGGTGCTCAGCATGGACTTTGCGCCACAAGCAAAATGTTCGTAACTTTGCTGGGCCTCACTGCCTCATCGCTTCAGTGCTTGCCTCGCTGAGGTGCACGCCTTCGATGCTCGGCATGGACTTCCAGCCACACCCGAGTTAGCCTCGCTGCCTCGATGCTTCGCTCCTCGCCTCGCAAAGGCGCACACCTTCGGTGCTCTGCATGGACTTTGAACCACACGCCAGTGGGCCTCACCGCCTCGCCACTTTGCTGATCACTTCACCGAGGACCACATGTAACGCCCCGAGCCTAGCTCAGCTGAGCACGCGGCTACATGTGAGTGCATGTGAAAGAACGGATACAAAACTCTAGCCACGCCCACCATAGACACCATCAAAAGGTGGGTATACCCTATAAGTAATCCTTTATCATTTGGATCCTAATATAACTCACACACTCCTTACTCACTTCCGATATGGGATATCATCCCAAGCATCCACGTCACCATCACCATGCATGCACACTCTCATTTTCATGCAATATTAACATATGCCCCCATAGAACATCCTATAGGCCTCCCATCAATCCCCTTCAATCAAGCTCTATAAGATCTTTCTATAGGCCTAGGCCAACAACCAATAACTCATCTCACTCTTTTTATATTCTTATTATTATTATTATTATTATTATTATTATTATTATTATTATTATTATATTATATATATATATATATATATATATATATATATATAAGGTTTTGCTCCATTGAAAACGGGTTCGTTTTCAATGGGTTGGAAAACAGCCATCCTGGCCGTCGATCAAGATCTGATCTTGATCAACGGACCAGATCAAGATCCGCTTTAGTCTCCCACTAAAGCTCTCAAAAGCGGAGGGGTATTTTCGTCACTTCACGCCAAAAAACGTTTCAGACTTAGCATTTTTTTGGCGTGAAGTTTTTTTTTGTCAAAAAAAACACTTAGGCCATTGTTGGAAACAACGGCCTAGGTTGTTTTTTTTAACAAAAAAAATACCTTGGCCATTGTTCTCAACAACGGCCTAGGTATGTACAAGTGTTTTTCCAAACACTTGTACACACTCAGGGCTTCATCTCCCTCACTTCGTCACAAACACTATCTCTCTTTCTCTCGAGCTCTCGAAACCCATCCCCAAACCCTACTTCACTCTCCCAACTCCTTGGCATCGATTTCTTAGCCTTCTCGATCTCCGCCCAACTAAGCAAAGCTCCCTATCTCTCTCTTCCTCTCCCGAATACAGCAAACCCTAACTTCACATCCAAATTCCCAAATCATCTAAACCCTAGCACCAATTATCTTCCTTTGTCTACAACAGCGTGCAGCGGCTTCTCACATCTTCGCCAACTCTCTATCACTCTCTCTTTGGACTAGGTATTTTCTTAATCCCAATCTACTATAATGAACTCTTTGAATTTATTGATTTTTTTTTCAATTTTGGATTTTTTTTTTTGGTATTATGCGTAGTAGTGTAGTCTATAATTTAGAGAGTATATAATTAGCTCTGATTATGTATGTTGTGTACATTTTCTACGAAGTAGTGGTAGTTGTAGTGGTGGAATATAGGAGATGAAAAAAACGAGATGAAAAAATTAAATTTGTATGAGTAGGTCGGACTCGCCGCGTAGAAGGTAACGGAACTTGTAGAGGCGATTTCCGTCTCACGATTTGTGAGATACGTCCGTTTATCATTTCAATTCCATACAACGGATATGAAGTGATACATGGCCGTATCTTTCAAACCGAGAGTCAAAACTCACCTCTGCAAGTTCTGAAGGCTCGTATTTGGTGTGCCAGAGTTGACACCCAAATTTAGGAAATAAGTTTATCATTTTTGTTATTTTGACGCGTATATAAAAAAACCTTTTAATCGACCTCGGAACTTGTGGAATACGTTATGAGGTGAAAATAGCTTAAACGAAGTCCAAATAAAGCGAAACTTTGCGAGTAGGTTGGTCTGGCCACTCACAAGTCATACCAACCTGTACATGCGAGTTCTGACTTGCGGTTTGCGTGATACGTCTATGTATCGCTTTCCGCTTAGTTTTCAATAGTGTAAATGATACATGGTCGTATCTTTCAAACCATGGGTCGGAACTCCCATGTACAAGTTGCGTTGGCTTGTGGGCGGGGAGCCTGACTCAACAGCCAAATTTTGAAATTTTTGCATCTCGTTTATGTTGTTTTGACGCGTATATGAAAAAACTTCAAATTACCTCGAAATTTTTTTAATTCGGTCTCAATACAAAAATGCTTAAACGAAGTTGAAAAAATACGAAACGGTGCACGTAGGTTGGGCTAACCATTCACAATGCAACGGAACTTGTATTTGCGAGTTCCGACCCACGGTTTGCGAGATACGTCAATGTATCGCTTCCCGCTCTATTTTAAAGAGTGAAAGTGATACACGGACGTATATTTCAAACCGTGGGTCGGAACTGACTTCTACAAGTTGCGTTGGCTTGTGTTTGGTGTGCCGTAGTTGACGGCAAAATTTAGAAATTTTTGCATCTCGTTTGTGTTGTTTTGACGCTTATAAGCGAACTCTTGAAATTTTTTCATCTCGTTGGTTTGTGTTTGCTAATTTTTACCGATTAATTAGTGTCATATATGCAAACTTTGTTACAGAGAAATGGCTAGAACGAGGGGAACCGGAAGGGGAAGGACATCTCAGGAAGCACGTGGGGAACATTCCACAGAGAATGTGAGAACTAATAATTTGTATTGTCCCTAATTTTGTATTTAGTGATATTGATTTGAGACTAATAATAATTATGTTTTTTGGTTCGTGTAGGTTGGTGCATCCTCTTCGATGACAGGACGTCGTGGTCCAGGACCAATAAATCCCGGCGAACTGACCTTGCAAGATCGCCACAGATCCACGGAAGTGTGGGGTGGGACAACGCGTAGGTGTAATTTCCGCACCCACGAGATCATGAAGGTGCATCCACGCACCCACGAGTACCTTGTAGCGGCCGGTTTCTATGGAATCAGCATGATGGGAAATGTTAAACTCGACCGAGCACTTCTCTCAGCACTCGTGGAGCGCTGGAGGCCAGAGTCGTACACGTTCCATCTACCGGTCGGTGAGATGACGGTGATGCTACAGGATATAGTGATGATATCCAGTCTTCCAATAGATGGGTTGGCCGTGATGGGCAATATTAACTTTGATAAAATAGAGATGTGCAATGAATTGCTCGGTACAGAGTTTGATAAGGCGGATGCGGACGATGGTGACATTTTCCAAGGGCAGTCAATCCGACTATCTTGGTTGAAGGAACATTTTGATGAGATGCTGACCAACGAATTGCCCGACGACTATGTACAGTCCTACACCAGAGCCTACATTCTAACGGTGATCGGAGGGGTTCTATTGCCTAACTCATCGGGCGATACGGTGCACCTCATGTACCTACGATTGCTCGCCGACCTAGGCATAGCTGGCCGGTACAGTTGGGGAAGCTGCGCGTTGGCAATGCTATACAGGGCGTTGTGTCATGTAGCGCTTGAAGCATCAGAAATGACCGGACCGATGGTTTTGTTACAGATTTGGTCCTGGGAGCGACTGCACTTGGGTCGTCCCCGCATTAGGAGACCCAAGGTTGGTTGGATGGCCCAACCTGAAGATCCTACTATGTTAGCACCATTAGGGGTATATTGGGCTGGTACAAGGAGTTACAAAGACAACCCCAAGGGCGTAATAACGTACTATAGAGACGAGCTCGACCAACTACGTGAAGAGTTCGTGATTTGGGCGCCGTATACACCCGAGCGTGTGGAAAGACTACCGCCAATATGCACCATCGGGTCGTAGTTGTGGCTGACGTCGGCTCCCCTCATCAACTTCGGTATAGTCGAGCATCCGCGACCGGAAAGAGTCCATCGTCAGTTCAATCTTCAACAAGATAGTCTCCCAAGCTGTGCAAACCTATACGATCGTGAGTTATATGCCGTTAGGGGTACCGGCCGCATGCCTACTCATGATTGGGCAGATTACCATCGTGTTCACGTTGCAGAATGGAACGAGCGACGGTTTGCACTTGTACTCGTCAATGTTCCAGAGTATGATGGAAGACTGCAAGGAAAGTACATGACTTGGTTCCGACAATATACACGTTTTTACATCTCTCCCGATACAGTACTACCTGTTGGTATCCAACGAGAAATTGAGGAGAGGGAGATTGAACCATTACCCGCATATTCCAGTTCACAACCCATGTTCCAACCGAAGGCCACAGCTATACGTATAGTGGTAACTTCAATCTTCATATTTATTTTAATCTTCTTCATACGTGAAGTTCATGAATTCTTTCAATTATTTAATTTGTTGGTTTTTTCTGATTTAGATTGATAACACGATGGACATGGCAAAAGAATGCGTGGATGTACTAAAAAGTAATGTGGGCACGCCTATGAAGAGTTTCGCTCGGAGTATGCTCCTTGGATGCCGTAGCAATATGGATGCTTTGGGATGTGTCGAACGTTTGGATCGAGCATTACACGGACCGAGGGGGGGCCGACGTAAAAGTGTGAGGGGTAGGCCAAGTTCATTGATGGGGCAATGGGAACGTGAGATCAGAGAACGACAAGGTTCAACTTCACATCCATCTCACGAAGAAGCGCAGGATGAAGAGAGTGGGGAGAGGGTTGTCGGAGACGTACAACAAGAGGAGGGTGGCGAAGATGAAATCCCCGACTCGCCAATCACGATGCGGCGCCGAAACCCTCTCCGGAAGAGGCGAGCACCACAGCATTACACGCCCGGTGCTTAGCCAATGCATTTTGGAGGTTGTAATTTTTTTTATTGATTTCGTGGGTTTTAACCTGTTGTAACTAATTATTGAATAATGTGGTTCTTAAGTGTAAGTGTAGTTGATGTTGTTGTTATTAATTTCTGATAGTCAATTATGATAACGGCCTAAGTTGTAAGTGAAAAAAATAGAAAAATTGTCTTGCTCTCTGACTTGTTGGCTTTAAAAATAGCCAACAAGTCAGAGAGCAGCTCCACTTTATAAATACCCAAGGCCGTTGTTGGGGACAACGGCCTAAGTTGTAGGTGGAAAAAATAGAAAAATTGTCTTGCTCTCTGTCTTGTTGGCTTTAAAAATAGCCAACAAGTCAGAGAGCAGCTCCACTTTATAAATACCCAAGGCCGTTGTTGGAGGTGAAAAAATTAGAAAATTGTGTAATGTTCTCGACTTGTTGGTATTTAAAAATAGCAACTGGTCAAAAATTACCCCTCAATATAGTTTATAGGCCAAAAATGTGGGGTTGTTTGCATTTTCCAATTTTCTTTTCACCCTTGATGAACAATCTCTGTGGAACTTTATACAAAAGACAGATGAGAACTTGGCTTGTATAACAGTATTAAATCATATTTATTTTTTAATTTGGTAACACCTAACTAACCACTACATAATCACGTTGTTTTAATATGTACATAACAACTCAGAAAATATTTTTAAAAAATAACTATTTGATTCGTTAGGGTTAGGGTTAGGGCTAGGGTTAGTGCTAAAGGGGGTTAAGGGTAGGGTTAGGGTTATTGTAAGGTTAGTGGTTTGGTTTGGCTTCATTGTAGGGGTTAGGGTAGGATTATTTTTAGTTGGGAGTAGATAGGTAATAAGTTTCCAGTAGAGAGTTGATGGATATTTAAGTTCTATCATTAATGACATGTATCTCTCCACTCTTTACGTGCACTGCCTTCTGAACTCTACAAAATAGACGTTCATATGACTATTTTCTTGTTTATTTTGATTATTCAATTCCATTTTTAGGCACGTAACTAAAGAATATATTATACCGTTGTTGGTTTTTTTGGTTATATGTTATTAATTTTTTGAATAATAATATATAATGTACAAAATCGTTTTCCAATTTTTTACAATGAAGACGTTCCTGAAGACATTCACCATACATGCAACTGGGAAGAATTCAAACGAAGTTGGAAAGAAGAGGTGTGATCACATGTAGTGGAACAAGTTCATTATGGAAAAAACCAATAAGGTAAAAACCCGCATGTAAAGGATAACCACATGTAGCTCCCCACATGTGGACCATACTTGGAAAAAACCACATGTTCAATATCGGAAAAACCTAAATTTCATCATAATATGTGGGGAAAAAACCACATGTAACCAGGTAATTATGATGGACAAGAAGAAATCAAAAATTAAAAAATGTCGGTTCTTTGTTTGAGCGGAGAGTAATCAGATCAAACTACTTGGCCAACAAGAACTGGATCTGAACTTTTTTTTTGGGAAATATGCCACAAGTATATTTGACCACATGTATCACGCAATGTGACGAGTATTCCAAAAAAGTTCATAGATTACTCTCAAACACTACATGTAAACTGTTGCTTCTGTGGCAATTTGGGATGTGGAATCTCGTCGTGAAGTAATTGTGTGCAGTTCTTCGAGTCACTTTGAATGGTGGAAGTAATGGGAAAAATAAACAAATATACCGATACAATATACAAGTGTGGATTATCTATCTTTTGTATAAATTTTCACAAGTTCATCATTGAAAAAACCAATAAGGTAAAACCCCACATGTAAAGGAAAAACCACATGTAGCTCCCCAGATGTGGACCATACTTGGAAAAAGCCACATGTACAATGAAAGAGCAAACAAATATACCTATACAATATACAATGAAGGATAATTATTGCAGACATTTCAATATGGAAAAAACCTAAACTACATCACCACATGTACCTCCCCACATGTACCCTAAATATAGGAAAAACCATGTGTACATCCCCACATGTAGTTTAAGGCCAAAATCGAAAAATTCACATGTGGATATCAAAAATATCCAATAATTAAGATGGGCAAGAAGAAATCAAAAATAAAAAAGATTCGGTCCGGTATTGAGCGGAGAGTAATCAGATCAAAATACTTGGCTAAAAAGAACTGGATCTGATTATTTTCAGAAAAAAATGGCCTAAATAGGGACCATCATGTATTGGGAAACCATAACAGAAAACCACATGTATATTTGACCACATGTATAAACCAATGTGAAGAGTATTTCAAAAAATTTCATATATTACTCTCAAACACTACATGTAAACTGTTGCTTCTGTGAAAATTTGGGATGTGGAATCTCGTCGTGAAGTAATTGTGTGCAGTTCTTCGAGACACTTTGAATGGTGGAAGTAATGGGCAAACAAACAAATATACCTATACAATATACAAGTGTGGATTATCTATCTTTTGTATAAAGTTCCACAGAGATTGGGCATAAAGAGTAAAGAGAATATCCAATAAATCCCAAAAATTCCATACCTAGACCGTTGTTCAAGACAACGGCCTAAGGTATTTAACCTTAGCCGTTGTCTGCAACAACGGCCTTGGACCCTAGGCCAAAAACAAACAAATTGGGGTGTTCTTGACATGGCCAGGGTTGGGATTAGGGTTAGGGTTAGGGTAACAAGATTGGTAATTAGTGTTAAAGGGGGTTACGGGAAGGATTAGGGTTAGCGGGGGTCAGGGGTTTGGTTAGGGTTATTGTACGGTTCGGGTTATTGCAAGAGAAACATTTGTGGTAACATCTGGTTTTGATTTATTATTAATTTGTGGTTGTTGGGAGTAGAAAGGTATTAAGTTCCCACAAAAAAAAATTATACATATTCTGTATATAACATAAAAAAATTAATAACAGTGACATGTAGGTTAGGGTTAGGGTTAACGTAAGGTTAGGGTTATTGTAAGGTTAGCAGAGTAGGGTTAAGGGTTAGGGTTAGGGGTTAGGGTTAGGGTTATCGTAGGGTTAGCACAACCCTAACCTTAACCTTGACCTTATACTTGTCAACCAACCCGGTATATATTTTTTGGATATGTGGGTATTGTATTAGCATAATCAAATAGATTATATATCATACTAAAAAAAATCACAAACGTAATAAAATTAACAGGAAAAAACTGAACATGTTCCCTTTGTAATGGAACACTAACATATATCCTACTTCTAGCTTATTAGAACATGTGAATTCTCTCCACTTCTCTCTACCAATGCACACATGTGATTCTGCCCTACTCTAATTAACCCAACTTTCCATGTTTTGCCATTAGGACTCAACATTGCTGTTGTTTTGTATGTTTCTTTCTTGTTGTAAAGCTCAACAAAATCACATACCAGCAGACTTTCAACATACACCTAAATGGGAACAAGCACCAAGCTAAACAACATGTAGATCCCCACGTGTAGCCTATGTATTGAAAAAACAATATGTACATCCACACATGTAACCCTAACCTTATACATGTAAACTTACTCCTTTATATAACTCAGAATTATTTTCAAGCATATTACCTTAATAATTTTATATTGGTTAGAGAGAGGGAAAAAATTGTAACGTAATAAAAAAATTATAAACAATAGATACGCGAATATCATCTGTCTTTGGTATAAATTTCTATAGAGACTGTATGCAAAGAGTGAAGACAAAATTCTAAAAACCAAAATATGGATGATTATGAATTATTTTTTATCATTTTTTTTACATATTTAACCACCATGATTATATATTGGTTTGAAAGGTGGTAGTAATCGGCACTTAAAAAAAATATAGCGGAAAGATATACAAGTGTAGATCATCTATCTTTTGTATAAATTTCCACAGAGACTGTACGTAAAGAGTAAAGAGAGCACCCCAAAAATACCAAATTTTTGACTATAACCTAGGCCGTTGTCTGAGACAACGGCTTTAGCTATTTATCAAAAATTAGATTGCTCTCTGACTTGTTGATCCTTTTGTGTTCTCCAAGTCAGAGAGCACCCCAAAAATCCCAAATTTTTGACTATAACCTAGGCCGTTGTCTTAGACAACGGCTTTAGCTATTTATCAAAAATTAGATTGCTTTCTGACTTGTTGATCCTTTTGTGTTCTCCAAGTCAGAGAGTACCCCCAAAAATTCCAAATTTTTGACTATAACCTAGGCCGTTGTCTTAGACAACGGCTTTAGCTATTTATCAAAAATTAGATTGCTTTCTGACTTGTTGATCCTTTTGTGTTCTCCAAGTCAGAGAGCACCCCCAAAATAATAAATTTTTGACTATAACCTAGGTCGTTGTCTGAGACAACGGCTTTAGTTATTTATCAAAAATTAGATTGCTCTCTGACTTGTTGATCCTTTTGTGTTCTCCAAGTCAGAGAGCACCCCAAAAATCACAAATTTTTGACTATAACCTAGACCGTTGTCTGAGACAACAGCTTAAGCTATTTATCAAAAATTAGATTGCTCTCTGACTTGTTGATCCTTTTGTGTTCTCCAAGTCAGAGAGCACCCCAAAAATCCCAAATTTTTTACTATAACCTAGGCCGTTGTCTTAGACAACGGCTTTAGCTATTTATCAAAAATTAGATTGCTCTCTGACTTGTTGATCCTTTTGTGTTCTCCAAGTCAGAGAGCACCCCCAAAATCACAAATTTTTGACTATAACCTAGGCCGTTGTCTGAGACAACGGCTATAGTTATTTATCAAAAATTAGATTGCTCTCTGACTTGTTGATCCTTTTGTGTTCTCCAAGTCAGAGAGCACCCCCAAAATCACAAATTTTTGACTTTAACCTAGGCTGTTGCTGTAAACAACGGCCTAAGGTTATCAACTCTTTTTAAACTAGTTATATTGAATGAAAAACCAAATTCATGAAATAACTTAGGCCGTTGTCTCCAACAACGGCCTTGGTTTTTTAAAAAAAAATAATAATTTACAAATACAGATACAACTACAGCTGATACATTTGAGTAACAAACCAACATTTGCGTACCACAACAGTATTAACAAACGACACAAACAAACGATACTTATGTCTCGAGAATTACATTTATAGTTACCAATCAAAGGTAATTAACCAAGTGGCATGAAGAGTTTTGAATATATACCCAACATTTTCATTTTAAAAATTACAATTCATAGTGCATCGTCATATCTCGACTCGGAACTGTCTTCTTCGGAAGGAATTACTTCTTGCCTTTATTGAAAGATTATGTTTAGTTAGTAAGAAACTCAATTGCCACAAATAAAGTATAATAAATTTAAACGAGTGACAAACATAAAAGTTACGAGTCATACCCCTCAAATAAAGTTGGACAATTTCTTGAATCATGATTCATTTGGACAATGCCGCATCTTCGGCACCTTTCAGTTTTTTTATGCGGAGTTGCTCTCTAATTGGCCTCAATCTTTTGGCGCGAGGCCTTCCCTTTGTCATGCACTGCTGTGGGTCACTAATGCGTATAGGTATGTGTTCACTCCCTTGATCATGAGGTTGTGCACTTGGATGCGGTTGTGAACTACCTCCAGCTTCGACACTATCATGTGGTTGTGAGGTCTGTTCCGGTTGTTCACCTGATCCTGGTTGTAGCCGAGAAACCCCGTCAATGATCTTCTGCAAATTCTCCAACGTGTATTTGTAACTCTCATTGGAGGAACAACCGAGATCAACAATTTGTTTTGCATGGTAGCTCAACTCACAATATCGAGAAGCAAAATTCTCGGTATTGGGTTCGGTTGGAACTGATGTGTAACTTTTTCTCATCACATCCCTAGTCCATCTTCTTTTAATATATACATCCGGGAGGGATGTGTGATGGGAGAAACGAAGTGCAGCTAAAATATGCCTGCAAGGAATGGCAACAAATTCGAACAAGTGACATGCACATGTAATAATTCCATTGATTTTGGATAATTGAAGAAGGCGAGCCGGTTCTGATTCTCCACATAGTATCACATGAAAGGTCGAACTATCCGGTGTCTCAAGATCGGCAACAAATGTCACATTGTACATAAAGCTTTTTGCGACTTCATCTTGGAATTTGTAAAATATTTTCAAAGTATATGTTTTTGCCATTTGTGCCTCCAAAGCCCATTCGCTCTTCAACTTCGATCTCTTCTCACGGTTACGATGATTTTCTTTCAATTCATCGTGTCTTTGCCTTCCCAAAAAACGGTCGAAGATGACGGCAAATTCGTGCAGGGAATACTTTTTTTTCTGTATGATGCTTCAAAGCAGAATGTACCGACTCAACCCATTGGCTACTCAACATGCCGGCCCAAAATGATTCTCTAGCGTAGATGGGTGCCCAACTTTCACGGATATCGAATATATCGTTCAACCATTTGTTACTCTCTAATCCGTATTGCGAAATCAAAATATTCCACTTTTCTACAAATTCATGTATATATTCCAAATTGTAGATTACATTCTTCAAGGACTCCCTAAACTTGTCGACATCGAAACCAAGACGAACCTCCTGGGGTAACTTATCCAGAATGCGCCAAATACAAAAACGATGCTGAGTCTGGGGGAAAACTTTCTTAACTGCGGTGGCGATCCCACGGTCTTGATCGGTGACAATACCGGATGGAGCACGATTCATAACCCCTAACCACTTTTCAAAGAACCATTCAAACGAAGAGGCCGTCTCATTTGGAATGAACCCACCTCCTAAGAAAGTCGATTGCCAGTGATGATTCATTCCAACAAACGGAACAAATAACATTCCGTAACGGTTCGTATTGTACGTGGCATCAAAGCAAACTACATCGCCAAATTCTTCGTAATTCATCCTACAAATACCATCTACCCACATACAATGTGACAACCGCCCTTCGGGATCGACTTGAATGTCATAAAAAAATGAAGGATCCGTCTGTTTCTTATATTCGAAAAAATCAATTAGCATTGTAGAATCGTGTCCTTTCAATGCTTCTTGCGAGTCTCTAACTAAATTTCTAACATCTTTTTCTGTGAATCCTACTTGATCATGACCACCACTAGCACTTTCGAAGAAGAGCATTTGTCGACATGTTTGGATATTAGCTTGGTTCATTTGGTCTATAATCCTTTTGTCCGTATTTGACACGGACCTGTTCCGGGGCAAAAGGTGCCTTCTACCGGGTGAGGTGAATTCGTGATTGTGTTCTTCGTGAAATGAATACACCACCCACGTATTACTTGTTTCGTTCAATTTTACACGAACGCAAGCCTTGCAACCCGTTCTACTGGTTATTCCACGTCTACCATCACTATGTTGATCCGGCGACGACCCAGCTTTATTACAGAGATATGACTTATCTACTTCCATTCCCCCCTTTAATTTATTCCCACCCTTACGCATTGCAAAACCCCCACAACGAGCATATGCAGAATAAAATTTCTCGGCCTCAACTAAAGTGGGGAATGTCATACCTAACTTTGGTTTCAGATGGTCTTCGACTATCGGCATGGAATCGGTGCTTGGTTCTGCCCGCACAAAATTATCGCCGGCAGCAGAACTCTCCGTATCGTTGTTCATCTGGGGTAAAAATATATTATTGGTCAATTAATATACACATTATATATAAAATAGCTTGTTAACAAACGATTGCGATATATATACCTACGAAACAAAAATAAGTGACAAAACGTCGAAAACGACATCATATAAATACAAAACTCGTCAATTGGGTTCGGCTTGCCGCACCCAAGGTAACGGAACTTCTACAAGTAAGTTCCGATCCACGGTTTGCAAAATAAGGCCGTGTCTCGCTCGCATTCCCCTCACTCTTGAACTGAGGTTGTTGTTTGATATACGGTACAAATCTGCACAAACGAGATCAATAAATTCCTATACTTTGGGAGTGGGACAGCAGCAAAACACATGAGCCAACAAAATTTGTAGAGGTGAGTTTCGGCTCACGGTTTGCAAAATACGCCGATGTATCGCTTTCACTCACGGGAATGAATTGAAAGCGATACACGGCCGTACACTTGAAACCGTGAATCCAAACAAACTTCTACGAATTGCGTTGGCTTGTGTATGGCGAGCTCGACGTAATCGCAAAGTTCCACAAATTTTTGTTCGCTTTGTGCGCTATTACTAACATCGAATAACAACTAACAACAACTAATACTACGTCTACTTTCCCAATTAAACTAGAATTACCTACTCTATAAATGCCTACGCATAATATAGCAATTGTACACTCAAATATTGGAGAAAAATTTCCAATCAATTAGCCTAGTTAGGACAAATTTCCAATCAATTTCCAATCAATTTACTCAAGTAGGACAAATTAGTACCTTTAACAATGAGGGTGTTTGGGAGGCCGCTGCGCGCTGCTGTAGAGAAAGGAAGGGGAGTAGGGTTTGGCTAATTTATTCGGGATTAGAGTTTTAGGGTTGGGTAGATTTCGTAAGGGTTAGGGTTTTTTTGTAATTGGGATCTTCAAAGGAAGAGGGCTAGAGACTGAGAATAGGGAGAGATTCGGTGAAAAGCAACGACCAAGAGAGAGTAGGTTTTTTAGTTCGATAGAGAGAGAGCTACGGTTTGGGGAAATGGGTTTATCGAGCTCCACTAGCGAGAGAGAGAGAGAGTTGTGAGGGAGATGAAGCCCTGAGTGTGTACAAGTGTTTGGAAAAACACTTGTACATACCTAGGCCATTGTTGAGAACAACGGCCAAGGTATGTTTTTTTGTTAAAAAAAACAACCTAGGCCGTTGTTTCCAACAACGGCCTAAGTGTTTTTTTCGACAAAAAAAACTTCACGCCAAAAAAATGGTAAGTCTGAAACGTTTTTTGGCGTGAAGTGACGAAAATACCCCTCCGCTTTTGAGAGCTTTAGTGGGAGACTAAAGCGGATCTTGATCTGGTCCGCTGATCAAGATCAGATCTTGATCGACGGCCAGGATGGCTGTTTTCCAACCCATTTAAAACGAACCCGTTTTCAATGGAGCAAAACCCATATATATATATATATATATATATATATATATATATATATATATATATATATATATATATATATAGTTCTATATAATATTATATATATACCCGCTTAAGTTCGGGGTGTTACACCACGCCTTCGGTGCTCAGTATGGACCTCGAGCCACATGCGAGTTAGCATCGCCGCCTTGCTGGTTCACTGCTCGCCTCGCAGAGGTGTACGACTTCGACACTCGGCATGGATTTCGAGCCACACACGAGTTAGCCTGTCCGCCTAGCCGCCTCACCGCCTTAACGAGTCGAGCCAACAGCAAATAACACCTAACAAACCAAGGAATCTCCTCCAAACTCATGCTCTCGTCTGTTTTTTTTCCTCTTACAGAACAGAACTACTCCTCGAAGGCTGTTATAACCAACTTCTAGTAGTGGAGTGTAGATTCTTGATTTTGATCTCTACAAGACAATACATAATTATTCTTTATTACATATCTTTTGCAGTGTGTATCAAAAGTGTTCAAGGTCAATACCATGATGAAGCATTCAAAGCCAATACAATGTGATGAAGCTTTCAAAAGTATTTGCTCAAGCCACAAAGACTCAAATTCAAGTTCAAGACTTTCAAGAGCTTTCAAGTTTCAAGTTCAAGACTTTCAAGAGCTTCAAGTGATTAGCTACAATTGATCAAATGTCTTGTAATATTATTTGTATTATTTGTGAGTCTTAGAATCTTGTAAAAGCCTTGTCACACACACACTCACACAATCCCTAAGTAAAGAAAATGTTTTACAAAATCAAAATGTCAAAACAAAGCTTGTATAAGTTCAGCTAATTGAGTACCAGTCGACTTACTCTTGGAAGCAGTCGACTGTTAGAGTACGAAACTAACTGAACTCACTCAAGCTCTGACCAGTCGACTCATGGCAACCCAATCGATTGTTCAAACAGTTTTTGACAGTTTTTTCGAATTTCAAATTCGTTTTTCAAATTCAAACTTTTTACTGCCGTTGTATGGCAATTGGGATACTATTTCTCAACGTCCAAAAGTTTCTAACTCTACAAAAAGAGTAAAGATTTCAATTGAAAAAGGTTACTAAAACTTTTGATTTAAGTCTTCTGCTTTTGAGAAGAAAAAGAACAAGTTTAAAAAGCATATACTTTCTTTAAAACTTGGTTCTCTGATTTTCAGTCTTGTATAACATTGAATTCGTTCTAGACTAAAGTCAGAAGTCAACCTATAGACAATATACAAAAAGCACTTTAACATACAAGGCTTTAGGTTGTTGTAAATCTCTTTTTGTTGTTGTTTCACTCTCGGATTGTGAGAGTGGTTCTCTCGGTTGGAGAGTAGGACTCTTGGTTTAGAGTCGGTTTCACTCTAAGGTGTAGAATGGGTTTTGCTCTCTCTAGTGGTGAGAGAGGTCTACAAATTTGACATAGTTATTGTCAAAGGTCGTAGAGTATTCTTGTATTTTTTCAAGAATAGTGAAAAATCTCAAGTGGGTTGCCTGGGGACTGGATGTAGGTCGGGAGGACCGAACCAGGACACATCGTGGTGTTTGCTGTGTTGACTCTCTGTGGTTGTATTCTCTAAACTTGCATTTTTTATTTCTCTGAGTTTCTTGTGTAAATCGAGTCTGGTCAGTCGACTGCTTTACTCTCAAAGTCGACTTAACAGACTTATAACTCTTCAGTTAAATTACTCTTCTTATCTGACGCTTCAATCGACTGCCTTTCTTTTTCAGTCGACTTAACAGTGCGAAAAGTTCAATTTATTGATTATTTTTATACAACACTATTCATCCCCCCCCCCCTCTAGTGTTATTTGCCTTGCATACAAGATCCAACATGGAGGGCCTATGATATGGGGGAGAAACCCAGTTTATTTGAACCGTCCGGTCGCCATGAATCCTAATATCTCTAAAATAGGCCTGTAATCCCGGTGGGCTGCTCACAAACCCACTACTTCATGCCAGCCCACGGAAGGGGGTCTTTCCGGCCCATTACGGAACCCTCTTCCTACCTATAAATATAGACTCCCCTCCTTAGTTACCAGGTAATCAATATTTTGCCTATTAGACTAGTTTTACTTTTAGTTACTTACTTGATCGTCGGAGGGTCTGTCGCTGGGATCCATCCTGGTGTTTCAGACCGTCTTTGTAGGTTTTCCGGTGGCCAGAAGCCAGCGCAATCACCACCAGATCTACCAATCCAATCAAATACTAGCCTCTCATCAAGATCTGATCGATGGCTGAGATATGAGATTTTCACCAAATATAAGAACTCACCATCTTTTGCCCCCACACCAGAATTTAGCAACATCAATTACTATTTCATGACAAGTAACAATCACGACTGTTGCATTCTAAAGAAAAACAATAAAAACTATTTCATGACAAGTAACAATCACGACTGTTGCATTCTAAAGAAAAACAATAAAAACAATAATAAGATGATGATGATGATATGGTGGTCCTCCCTAGTGTAACATTAGGAACCCCCCCCCCCCCCCCCCCCCCCCCCCCCCCCTAACAAATAACAACAATTCTTGAAGTTGGTGGTGATAGAGATGATAGTGGAGAGTGGGAGCCTGAAGTTCCTAACAACGGTATCTTTGTAAACAAAGTCTCAGTTGGGACCTACGTCAACTGTGTAGACAAAGCTGTAGTCGGGAACTGCAACTAATCTTGATAATTTTTCACATACAAGTCTACTCTCTTTGTCTCTATGTTTTGGCCTTTGCCTCTATGCTGTGGGACATAGTTACTATTGAACACTACGGCCTACATATAGACCATGCCACAATTCCCGACTGCTGTGTTGTTTATACACAAAATGAGCTATAGTCGTAGATGTGAACTGCGACAACCAAAAAAATTGAGAAGCAACAATATTACCCGTTTGTAGCCTCACAAAAGCAGAAGCCGCAGTTAGGAATTGTGGTATATGCTGACGTGGTAAAAAAAGACGACCCGTGGAAACAGTTCGGTGAAAAGCCCCACATGGAATATAGTTTGAAAATGGAGCTTATTTTGCAAAAAAAAAATTCTAACATTGGCATCTATATCTAATCGTTTTTGTTATTTTCTTCTCCCGATCCAACGGCTGAATATTTTAGGAGATAAGGTTCGGAGAAATAAGATGGCGACAGCATCTCTTTGAAATTAATGTTGGATTTGGCCTTTCGAGTTTTGGGAGGGCATGAAAACAAAAAGACTACGTAATGTTGTTGGTTGTAGATTGAGAGATGAGAGATTAGGAGGAAGGGATTATTGAAATAGAGTGCAATATACATGTCAATATATAAAAAGATCATGCTGATACAATGAAAGGGATAGTTAAGAGGGAGTCTAATTGACAACCATTAAAGAGTATGTCTAGGTGATTTGGATAGTTTGAGGATTGACTAATAAAATGAATTTTAAATCAAGGTGAGAATATATCTCAATGTTTGATCTGGAAAGTGAAAACTTTTTATTAACGCTGCATATTTTTTTTAAAATAGTTTTGAACTCGTATATCGCAGCAAACATGAAATACAATTCATCCTGAATGAGTAACTCATTTGATTCTATGACCAAGAGATCAGCAGAAACTAATAGTGAGTATCTTAAACTTCTGCAAATAGATATAAGGTATAGTTTGATGGTCATGATGTGTGGCTTTTCTTGTGTATTGCACATGGTTGTACACTATCGATGACATTAATGATTAATGTATATGAATGACTAGCATTACGAAAGACCAAAAGGATACGATACACATTCTAGTTACATGGTTACTATTAGTGTCAAATATGATTCATGGTTGATGTGTCGAATTTTTTGCCGTACTAGGCCACTTTTTGATAGTATTTGCGTTTTTAGGCCAGGTCCCAAACTATTAGCGTTCGTGGGCTAGCCTCTGCCACGTCAGCAGCGGCCGCTATTGGGAATAGCGGCCTCTTCATAGATACCAATTTTGTGCCCCCACACTTGGCTGTGTACGAAGGGGATCAGGAAATGAAGAGGTCGCTATTGGCACTAGCGACCTCTTCTAACTGAGGTCGCTAGTGGCAATCGCGACCTCAGATGGGCCCCCGAATGCTTCTAACTATAAGTCTTGGATGTTTATACTAAGGTCGCGATTATCAATCGCGACCACAGGTATGATAGGTTGCGATTGACATTAGCGATTATGCTGTTTGCCAAATCAGCTTATCCTCTGTGATGTTTATACTAAGGTCGCGATTACCAATCGCGACCACAGTTATGATAGGTCGCGATTGATATTAGCGATTATGCTATTTGCCAAATCAACTTATCCTCTGTGATGTTTATACTAAGGTCGCGATTACCAATCGCGACCACAGGTATGATAGGTCGCGATTGACATTAGCGATTATGCTGTTTGCCAAATCAGCTTATGTGAATGTGACTCATAATAGCCTACCACTGTGGTCGCTATTGGGAATAGCGACCTCAGTTGGAGGAAGTCGCTAGTGGCATTAGCGACCTTCTTTACACATACTCAGCCCAATCCCCCCGTACTCTACCAAGTGTGGGAGTACAAATTTGGTGGATATGAAGAGGCCGCTGTTCCCAATAGCGGCCGCTACTGACGTGGCAGTGGCTAGCCCACGAACGCTAATAGATTGGGACCCGGCCTAAAAACGCAAATACTATCAAAAAGTGGCCTAGTACGGCAAAAAATTCTGATGTGTCTGACACTATAACACTGAGTACAACGCTTACACTAAAACAACCAAAAATCGTAAAAAAATTCTGGACCACAATCCAATAGAATTATTTTTCAGAGTAATATGTTTCCTCATGGTGAAAGAAAACGACGCAGGCCGACTCTTCATCCAAATTCATGAATCCAAAGACAAGCCATTTTGCTTCACATCCTCTCTTAGCATACAGAAAAATACCGACACATTTACATACATACCCATGGTCACCGTTATTGGAACAATGACATCATTTAACACTGAAGAACTACGATCACCCAAAAGAGTGAAAACATCGAAGGCATTTTTACCCAAATTGCATAACAGAAGCGTGAACTGAGATTAGAGGCTTAACAAAATAATTTTCATTTCAGAGTTCAAACAGGAATATTATAATAAAGTTTACACAATAACAAAGTTCCCAGTTTCCCACGAAAGACATACAAGGACAAAAGGCCGTGCTTCACACAGAAATGCCCATTTCATAATCTTTAAACAAAAATAATGTTGCATAAATATTCCATTTCAGTCACTTTTCACTTATCTTTCAGCCAAACGGCAGGATTGAAGGATTCATCTGAGCAGTATCTGATGAGATGAAGTCGAGTACAGTTCTGGAAAGAAAGAAAATATGGAATATGGCTCCATGGGTTCCACTCCTGGAGTGAGGTTGATCCTGTGAAAAGCATCAGCTGCAGGAAATAGAAAACTTATAGACTCCTGTAATCTATAACGGTTACTTCATCATCTGGGGCATCAAGGTCTTGATAACTGCAACCACAACAAAATATAGAAACTAGCTTTGAGTATAGAAGAAAACATATGGTTGTAAAACTTCACGCTACAAAAATATTCTAATAGATATGTAGCATCGATACAGAAAAAAGAAACAGGGAATAGACACGGAAAATTATCTCAAACTACACAATGAAACAATAGCTATCTAATTATAACATCTTATCAGTGACTCCCCACCAAAAAAAAAAGCTTAACAGTCTTATCAAAAGATCTGCTTCTAAATTTGCAGACTCCTACACCAGGAAAAATTAGCGTGCAGATACACATCGAAACTAAGTCATGAAGAACTAATAGCCAAACTAGCGAACAATAAAATATCACATGCTAAATAGAATAGTGCAGCTTCGTTACACAAAAACAAATGAAAAAAGGGAGGAAAAAAAACAAAAACAAATTGCACCATCAAATGCCAAGTTGAAAGAATTAACATAAATGATTATTTAGCAGATAATTGTTAACATAGAACAGGTTATACCAACATAAACACAAAAAATAACTTCTCTAAAACAAACAAATAAAATGTTCTGAGCCTTAAGCTGAAATATTAATCAAATTTTCAGAACATAATCATTCAAAATCAACAGAACATTCACACTACAAAATTAAGAATGATTTACGTGCAAGTCAACATGTCTTTTCTTCTACCCATTTCAGCCAATTAAATTAACATAAGTGTATCGTACATGCACGTGTATGTTAATTTAATTGTATGGAAGAGGTTGGCTTCACAAAAAAGGGGATTTGACGAACCCCAAATGAAGGACCAAATTCGAAAGATGTCACAAAATAAAGTTGATACTATTCAAGGACTCTGGATAATCAACGTAGAATCAGAGTTCAATCAAGAGTAGAAGTTTGAGAAAGCGTATGCCGGAACCAACTGAACCAGAATCAGCCAAGAAAGGACATTAAAGAAGTCAACATTTGGCCCAAAGCCAAGGTTCTACTCAAAGCAATTGAGCTCTATGAAAACAGAGATTGCTCTTCAAATAAGAGATGGGAGGCTGGGGTTACTCCTCAGAAACAACATGGCCCTGAGTAGAAAGACCAAGTAACCTAAGAGAAGAGCTCCGAAAAGACATTTAGAAGGGAAAATATGTAAAATAAAGTAATTTAAGCTTTGGACCAATACCAGGAAGAGGCTAGAAGAAACCAAACAGTAACACGAGACGAAAATCAGATGCCTATGAGAGCAAACCTTGTGCAAGAGGTAAACCGAAACACATCGGTTCATCAACATCTCCTACCTAGAGAAGAAGCTCCATGACCGCATAGGGAATGTTCATGAACCGAAGGAATTCTGGTTAACCTCAAACCAGGATAATTCTGAGGTAGCTTCACCAGGAAATCGAGCAAAAGCAAATTGAAGCCAGTACGAACCTTGTATTTACAAGGGGAAAATCCTACAATGCATATCAAATCAATCTGCGAGATTTTTTATTGACAGCCCTTCTTTAGTTATCATAGAAATATATAATGAGCAAAATATTGCAACATGTCCAAAACAAAAGATGGTAAAAAACTAGAGATACCAAGTACCAAATATGCCTGATCCAAATGGAACGTCAAACCAAAATCCAACATGAACTAAAAAAATACAGGTCAGTACAAATTTCCATGAAAAAAAATACTTGCATGCCATACTCAAAATATGTAACTGGCACGTAGATTAGAGGGGAGAAGAGAATATACAATAATAAGAATTTACATTTACTGAAGGAGGAGAGAAGGGTATATCAGTTCTTTATCCATCCTGAAACTTGTCGTCATAAATGGAGCATCCATAATAAGAAATTCAATGCCTACTGATAAAAAAAGAACATGTTTCTATACTATAAATTTACTCAAACAAAAGGCTTATTGGTGTATGCATACATGTGCACATGTACAGATGCAAAAGGCTTAGCAGTGTGTATGCGTGCAGGTGCACATGTCCAGATGTGTGTGCGTGCATGTGCACACAGATAGATGCAAAAGGCTTAACAGGGTCTGTTGTGCATGTGCACATGTACAGATGCAAAAGGCTTAACGATGTGAGCATATGCACACGTACAAATGTATGACTCAAAAATGCCTAAGTACTGTGACCAGATCCTCCATCATCCACCTGCTAGAATTTAAAAACTAGATGAAATTACTGGCCTTTTGTTTATAAGAACTGCTTTTTAGAAGATGAGCCAAAATAAATGGAGAGAGCATCCCCACTTTTAAGGCTGATGCATAAATGGGTTAAAAAGTCCTCCAACAGCATGGGTTGGAATAAGGTATATGAAACAATGACAAAAATATGAAAATACGAACAACTTCTCCAATCATTGCACCATAATACACACTATACAACATTGTGGAAAGATATCAGTAAAAAATCAGATTCAAGAACAGTATAAGCATAGTAGCATTCACCTTCTTATGCGGCGAGGATCCTGACGCAATGCTGGAGTTGCTGAAAGAATTGGTCCTGGACCGCCTAAAGGCGGGCCTGGCCTACCATTCCGGCCATTAGGAGGGGCATTGCCTTCAAAATGTGGAGGTCCTCCCTGCTCCCTCAACATGCGCATAGCAACTTCAGGTGGAGCAGGAACAAAAGGACCCAATGGACTGCAAAAATAAAACAAAATATAACAAAATTAAAATGAAAATGAAAATGAATAAAATAAAACAAAATGCAAACAATATTATGGTATATCTGAAACATCTGAGATTGAGAACTTACCCTGCACCAGGCACAGGCATCAATACTGGTGGAGGCGGAGGAGCATCAGAAGGAAAGGTGGCACCAACCAATCCATGTCCACCATAGGCATCATACATTGGTTCGTCAGAATTGCCTTGATTGGGTCCACCATTTGCATCACGAGAAGGAGAGCCCTCGGACCTGTTGTATCTGTCCGCATCATTAAATCTGTCATTTTTCCCATACTCTCTACGATTACCACGTTCATCTCTCAGACGATCTGAAACTGTTCTCCGCCGCATCATTTTGTCCTGTAAAAATTAGGAAATTATATGTAAAGATCAAAGTCAGCTTGAAACAATTAATAGAGATAGAATAGGGCCATGTCTGTAGATCAGAGTAGTCAGACACAGATCATCTCAAGGCTAATCAGAAGGGACTATTCTCAAATAATTGGGATTGTAAAGGTAAACAGGATCATATTTGGTAACAAAAGTCTAGACTTGGTTGCAATGCAGCATGAGCTAAATAGTTCTTATGCAAAGCCTTGTAATAAATATGCTAAATTGTTATCCAAGTAGAATAACTTGTAGAACAGTAAATGAAAGTACACTTCACGTAAATTCTACTATAATTAATTAATTAATTAATAATAAAGCTAGGTGGAACTAAGTCACCACCAACAGCAACACAAAATATATTTATCCATCTTATGAACAATTTGGGATAAGTGTGTATTAAACTCAAATGGACTTCCCATGATATGTTAATAGCTTTAAATCTCAAATAAGATCTTAAAATCTCAGGTAAGACCATAAACAGAAAATAAAATGACAGCACAAGGATGCATCACTCTACCCACAGACGTCAGCTGATGAACACTTATACTGAAGTATGTCTGCAGCAATTGACTGCCGAACATTCAATAATTAAATCTTACAACTGAACCAGTTCTATGATTTATTCACAAAGAACAATGATGAACTGCATATTGGGGCAAGAAATTCATGGGGGAAACACTTGACAGACATAATTTCATTGCACGATGACTACCATCAGTATGCTCCCACTATAGTTATTTACCATGTGTCATTATCCTCACACATTAACTTGGTGATTAACATCATTGGTGATATCAAGCCAACTTAATAAAAATATTAACAATAATTTGGAAAATAGAAACAGAAATGATTTCAGATGTTGTCCACGTCACAAATATGGTAGTAAAATAGCAACATACAGAAGTTCTCACATATGGCATGCACTACATCACTCATAGCGAAATTCAAGACTTAAGTAACCTTGTAGTAGAGTCATCCAATCACTTTGCTTACCACTTTAAATTTGGGTAACTACAACCTGTCTTTCAACAAACATAACATCATATTTCGCTCCCTATACCACCACATGATAACTTCGTTTCCAGAATGATACACGTGTGGAGCTTAATGAGGGCCCGGGGAGGCCTAGGCCTCCCAGAAAATTTTCAAAATCCCCTAGGTATATTAAAATTTATAGTTTGGCCCTCTTGGAAATTTTTAGAAAACTCCTCTATATATATATATATACATTTTGTTGACCAATTGAGTCAATGGACTCTCCTCTTTTCTTTTTCAGATTTGGAGAAAACCAAACCCCAAATTCCAAATCCAATTCCGCAGCCACTGCTGCGGCGCCGTCGGTTGACGAGATCACCAGTTCACCACAGACTCCCACAAGGTCGACGGCGTAGATCCCATCCTCCATTGCATCCGTGGTGCCCTCAAAATAGTAACTCACTCAGTCCACTTTCTCTCTCTTAGTCTTCTCTAATTCTGATTTTCCCCCCTTTTCATCAAATGATTGATTGATGGATTAATTGATTGTAGGTGGAGTCGATAGTGAAATCGCTGTCGCTGACGGTGATCATCTTGATCGATATTCCCGTCCGAAAACCCTCGTCGTTATCGTCTTCTTTGACTTCTTCGACTCAAGACAAGAAATTCATTTTTTCCCCCTGATCTGGACTATGACAATGTTTGATTAAATTAAAGAACTCCCATCCTTTAACATAGTAGTCAACCTTGCTATTCTGTAAATATTCTCGCATCATGGAAGCATAAGAAAATTAGCACAAGTTTCATTCTCTTCTCTATAGCAACTAAGTCTAAATGATTTAGGTTATTTAGATTATATGTGATTATTTTTAAGTCGCTGATTTTGGTTATTTATTTGATCTTTTCTTTGCTAGTGAATTTTTGAGCAGCCAATTATGTATTCGATCTTCTCTGTCATGTTTGCTCTTTTTCTGCTTTTCTTACTCTTTCCAAATTACATGCTGTTGCGGGTAAAGAGTGTTTTCCACATATATATAGTATCATATTGATCAACCAAATCTGATTTGCACCCTGTTATTTGATGGTTCTCTTACATGGAATAATTTTATTGATTGATCTAGTTCTTCACTACGGACAACAGGATTGAGTACTTGTTCGCATAGTTAAAATCCTTATCAAGACTAATTGATGGTTTTTATTGAAAGAGAAATAGCTGAAGGTTTGCGGATTGATACAATTATCAAAGAACTTGCTTCTATGAAGAACGCAGTCTAGGCTACACATGTTTTTATTTATTGGAATGTGGCAAATATACCATTTGGGATTTTGTAAGAAAGCATAATAGTTTTATTTTTTTAATGTTTATTTTGTTTAAAAGTATGATAAGTGAACTATCTTTGAAACACTAGATCTCTATGCCAAAAAGTTATATTTACTTTATAATTTGTTATTGTTTATTCCCCCTAAATTTGTTTTTTACTTGCCCCCCCCCCCCCCCTCTGATAATATAAGAAATAAAAGAAAACAAAATCCTAAATAAGAACTAAGACCATTTGAAGTACATATACAGACATTGATCTCAAATATAGTATTAACGAATTTGAATTCCAGACAAACATATGCTTAATTACTAATTACCCAAATAGAATAGATTATAATTAATGAACATTAATATAGCTATAGGCAAAACAAGTGTTATACATCTTTGTTAGAGAAATCATTTAAATGCTCTTTATATATGAACAGTCCGTTAAGAATGACAGTAGCAGCCAATATCTATTTGGTGTGACATATTTCAAACTAAAACACTCTCTCTTCTGAAAAATACCAATTTTTTCAACCACCGAGATCTAAGATGCAAGAACCAATATTTGAAGTTACAACCACCACAATTTCAATATGAAATTTATTACTAAATGCAGATCTATACTCTAGTGAGATAAAACTTTGCACAGCCACTATACATGTGCAAAATATCAATAAGCTTTATATTTCATATTAACGAAAAGGAAATCTTACCGGTGCAGGTCGCTGCATAACTGGAGTTCCACCAGGTGCATTTGGGTCACTGACAACAAAGAAATCATGTCAGTATATTATCCTAAACACTACGTGTGCATCTTTTATTGGTGATGATAGAAAATTAGCTCATACTTACTCCTTGTAATTTTGAAAATAAAGATCCTCGCGCACTTTTGACGTCAGATCAATGACAAGTTCTGGATGTTTGAGTTTCAAATGCTTATGAACAAACTCAGAAGCATGAAAGAGCTTTGTACAACCTTTGGCTCCACATCCATATTTCCAACCATATTTTTCATCTCTTATTTTTCTAATTAAAGGATCTAGAGCCTCAGAAGCAGCAGCATCAATTTTCTCTTTAGCTGTCATTGCTTCCAAAGGATCCTGACCACGCAACCTCTGCTGCCAAAATGAATCAAGCCTTTTCTCCCAGTCTGATGAACCAGCTGCATTAGATTTATCAGTACTCTTAGTGTCTGCTCTCACATGTCGCAAACCCTTGGCATCATTTCTTTCAGACATTCCATAATAGTCTAAATGGTGAATGCGCCACAAGTAAGTGATAAGTGTATCCAACAGCTCGGCCCCCTCAAGCCCCTTGACAGATGTTAAGCCTCGAATAATTATTATTGGTCCAATAGATCCACGATGTGATTTTTCTCCATCCTCATTACCACTACTACAAAGAACATTATCCTTGATTCCCTTTTCACTGTCAAGCTTCCGCACTAGAGACTGAGCTTGTTCTATGTCAATCTGGATTCGTTGAGGTTCAGAACTAACTGGAGGAGCTCTAGGAGCAGCAGAAAAAACACTACTTTCATTTGGCTGACCCTTAACATGTCTTCTCCTTTTGCCATCAATGTCTGCTTCATCCTCAGAGTTCTGGTCACTACCTTGCTCTGATTTATTTAAGGCAGAAGCTGTCAAACCTGGTCCACTGTATGTGGAAAAGTGTAGGATTTTAAGACAAGACCTTTTGTGAGCAAGCATATGTTAATACTAAAAGAGATAACTTACAGGTCAAGAGTACCACTTTGCAGATCAAGCAAAAATTCTTTTGCAGCAACTGCTGCTTGTACATTCCGCCTGATCATAGTATTAGACACAAGATATAATTGTAATGAGAAAGACCATTAAATTGAATGAAGGAGTAGAAACAAAGTGTGCAAGTGTGGGTGGTCAGAAATTGGACATTAAGGGAGAAAGATGCTAACCAGAAGAATTTCAGAATAAGCACTAATTTCCCACTTACTATTCTGTATGGTCAGATGGTTAAAAGATATCCAAAAGTTCATTGATCGGGTTTGGGCAGGAAAGGGGTTGGATTCGATGTCTCAAGATACTGAGAAGCTAATGGAGGGTCTCTCTATTGTGACTATAAGCCATGTCTACCGTGAAGGTAATGTGTGTGTGGATGCTGCTGCTATTAGAGGTAGAAAGGAGGTGTCTGACTTTTCATGGGTTATTGTTCTTGATGTCAAGTTGAATAATGTGACAGAGGATGCTAGGGGTATCTATAGGGTGCGTGAATAGCTTTTAATGTTTTGGATTAGCAAAATACAAAAAAAGATTCTACATGTCAACTGACTCACCTTTCAATAACAGTCACTAAGTTAGTAGGATGGTACTTGTCTTTGAGCCTGCATGCAAGAGTTCAAATTTTTTTTGAAGGTATCAGAACACAAATATGCCTAAGCAAGCCCTTACAATTGTAAACAAACTATAAGTAAACACCAAAAACCATCATACCAGTCTTCATCTTTATGAGCTTCGAAATACGCACGTTTCTGAGTTGAAATGTACTCTGATCTATATTCTTCATACCTATGAAATCATGATAGCACTTCTGTAATTAGTGATCAGTAGTAATATTTCCACAACAAAAAACAACATAACCTCTATGTTTGTTCCATCATTGAACTGAATGCAATAGCACAAGCATGCCCACTCATAATATACATGCTCGAGAAATATGGGAACTCTTTCTACTATGTGTGAATCCAATATATAAATAAACAAGTAAATGAGGTCAAACATCTATAGTACACAACTAGTAATGATAAAACAGTATAGATGAGGCCAATGCCAGAAAAGAAAAGACAACAATTATCACAATCCTAATACTTTAATCACAAGTATACTCTATACCTGCGTTCAGCTTCAGCTGGCAATATATCATCCTCAAGCTCCTGAATAAATTGCTTGTATGACATTAAGCCCTCCCTGGAACAATTTACCATATATGTGTGAGCAGTTTTTCTTGAATAAATCATTATATAGAATAATAAATAATAAAAGCAGACTCAAAAACCATTAGCAGTTACTGATTTGTTAAAGAAAATCAACAGCTGCATAAAGATATCCACGAAAAATCCAATATTTCAAAAAGAATAAAAGAGAAACGACAAAGGCATGCACACAGAGTTGATATTAGATGTGAAATCAGATCGCTACAAGAAATCACATTAACAAATATGATGCACAATACAGCAAGTAGTCCCAACAAGACAAGTCCACAAATCAGGCCTCAAAGTTCATGAACCACATCTTTCACATGCTATGAAATTGAAACTCATATAGCATTAAGATAGTAACAATTTTGAAAAATAATAATAAATAATATAATGAAAAAGGCTAATTAACTTTTTTTATGTGCTTTCCTTAACCTTCTCAAATTCTTTTCTAAATGGATGACTGTATAAGGAGGCGGAGCTAAAGATAGTTACATAAGCGCAAGTAACTAATGGCACAGAACCATAACCTATGGGGGACAAGAAAAAGAAGAGAGAAGGTATTGAAGAAAAGGGAAAAAAAAAAAAAAAATTGAGCATTGGAAAGGAAGAGAGGAAAATGAGGAATGCAAAATAACTTCGAAGCAGCAAGTTCTAATGATGATTAATTAATAAAGCACACTAATATAAAAGCATAAGCCAGGTCCTCATTGGTGATGAATAATATGCACCCTGATACCACGTGGCCGACCACACAACCCCCATCCCAGGGATAGCTGCAAGTCACAGTTGACTCAGATTACTGATCAACCGGCTCCTATGATCTAAAGTTTAACTATATTTATTACCTAATGGGATCAGCTGTAGAAAACAAACATTAAAACTAAAGGCTCCATAGACCAAACTTTGTGAAACTAGGTACCAATCTAACATCATTTCCGTAACAATAAGGAGCAAGCATCTCATATCTGACCATGGAAGTTGTGACCAGGAGAACAGATCTCTAATAGAACTTGCAAGCCCAACTAATTCATATAGAAAAACTTAATCTATTAGCTACAGGCCACAGGCTACAACCAAAGCTCATATCATGCAACCAGGTAAACGTAAAAAGCATCAACAAATACTGTAGCGTAGTTTCTTATCATTTATTGACATACCTCCAACCTTCACAAAATGCAAAGAAGAAAGGGAGAAACAAAAAGCACGAGAATTAAATAAGAAAGAAGGAAATAATCCCAATGAAATTTTCAGATAATGGGCAGGAGAAAAAAAAGACCTATTTTAAATTGAGATTGGGAGACAATGCAGTTACGAATGCATATAAATTCATCAAATTCCTCCCATTTCAACACTCCATAAATTGCTAATCTCTTGAAAGCCAATGCAGACTGAGATTGACAGTGCGATATGGATGCATGTAAATTCGTCAAATTTCTCCCATTTCAAACCCTCCAAATCGTTCATCTCTTGCAAGCTGATGCACTCCAAGAGAAATTATTCAGATGTAATAATCAAACAAAAAAGGAAATAGTTGGTGAATAAATATGTCACACAAGCTTATCAGAACGGTTCTAGTGAGAGTTTTCACACGTGCTACAGTGGAAGGGACAATGTTGATGAGCTCAGTTAGAAACGAGAAAATCATTTTTAAGGTGATGCTATAAGGACAATTTTTGTCTGGAGCAATATGACATGCTAGTCGAAATTGTTAATCACACTACTCTCAACAAACCCACACTTCGGAAAATACCTAACAATGGTAGTTGAGCTATAGTAGGGTTGGCATTCGGGTCGACCGGGTCGGGTTGGAGGCTTAACCGGGCCGGGCCGGGCCGGGCCGGGTCGAAGAGATGAAATGGTGACCCGCCCAACCCGTGAACCCTTTCGGGTCCGACCCGGGTCGGTTCGGGTCGCAGGTTGGCCCGTTTAGATAGGATTTTTTTAACTTTAAAAAAAAAATTAATAAACATTAAAAATCGTAATAATAATAATAAGATTGAAAGAATGAAATTACCAAAAAAATGATATATTATTCATATGATTTCAAGTTATACAAGTTTTACAATTTCTAATAAGAAATAAAGATTTCACAAATTTCTTTTATACACTAACATATTTCTTAATTCTTATATACAATTTCAATTTACTTCAATTTTCCTAATTTGAAATAACAAGTAAAGATTTAATACAATTTTTTTATCTATTTACAATTGTCTTCAATTTGATGGCCTTCAATTTGTTGTTGTTGACAGTTGACTTGTTGTTGGTGGTCTTGAATTCTTCATTATGGTTGCTAACTTGCTATTGTTGTTGTTGTTGTTGTATATGACTTGCTAGCTTCTTTGTTCAATTGTTCACAAATTCAAATAAATTGAGTAATAATAGTAGAGAGAGTAAGAGAGAAATGTGTGATTTTTTTGTTTGATTTTAGGGGGTATATGACTTGCTAGCTTCTTTGTTCAATTGTTCACAAATTCAAATAAATTGAGTAATAATAGTAGAGATAGTAAGAGAGAAATGTGTGATTTTTTTGTTTGATTTTTTTGTTTGATTTATGGGGTAAAATTAAACAAAAAACACAAAAAAACCAAAAAACGGCTAAAAGAGTCGTTCAACGGCTCTGGTGAACAGTAACCGACCGTTGGACCGGCGGGTCAACGGTCGAACCGGAGCGGATCGAACTCGAACGTTTGACCCGAACGGGTCAAACGGTTCGCAACCCGCAGGTTGGCGGGCGGGTTGGAGATTTTTCGCAGGTTACCGGACCGGCTTGAGCGGGTTGGATTCGTCAATTTAGCAACCTGGGTCGACCCATTAACGTTAACGGGTTCGACCCGAACCCGAACGTTAGTTTCACGGGCCGGGTTAAATGGGCGGGTCGCGGGCGGTTCACGGGTCGACCCGACCCGTTTGCCATCCCTAAGCTATAGTATAGCTAAGGAATTCTGGTAAGAAATTGGAATGATACATTTGATCCACCCATCCTCAATACTGAATTACAGACACGCATAGAAGACTCAATTCTATAAGAACAGCAGAAATACCTTTGGCCGCTGCCAACATTTGAACCATCACCGTAACCACCATGTCCAGAATCAAGCCAATCTATAGATTCATAAATAAGTTAAGAAAAATGATGAACAAAAAACCAAAAATTTAAAAAACAAGAGAATGATAGTCTTCATATTAAAAAAGAGGCAGGAAATAGAATACAAAATGTCAATAAGATTAATTCAAAAATATAAACACAAAATAATATATTTGGAATCAACAATTACGCACTCACAAATCATATGTTTATTTGAAAGGAAAAATATAATGGTTTAATTTTAAGCATGATGATAAGCGCATAGAATACTATAGTACAGCTACACATCTAATATGTTGTAAACATATACAATAAAAAAGATCGGTAGCATAATCTATGTATATAGACTTGCCCACCTACCAAGCTAGTGTTAATTAACTTAATCCAACATAATATACCACGTGTCATTTATGGTCCCTACAATATCAAAAGCTGCTCCTGGGATTTGCACCATATCTATACATTGTGAATAAGTTGTACAGAAACTTGTCATATTAATAATTCATATGCATCGGTGGATAACAATTCATTATCTTAAGCTTTTTTTATCATCATATGATACTTGACTGTAGGGGTCAATTATCTGACAAATTATTATCATCTCTTCATTTGGTCTGCCTTTCAAGAGTACCCAACAACCCTTTCAGAGGTGGTCTTGCTGAGGTGATCATTAGAATGCCTTCATATCAATTGTTGGCCTACAAGGGCAGCAAGCGATCCACTGACTTATGGGGTGAAGTGAGTATTGGCACAAATTGACACTCTATAGGCAAACAAGAGTAAGGCACTAGTGCGTTAAAAACATATTTGGGGGATGAATGTATGATGAATCCTTCCATTTCCTTTCTACTGTGCTACGTGTCATATATATTTTAACTTAACAACAATCATATCATCCATCTTGATTTAGATCCACATTTAGTCCCCCTAAATTGAAAACATCATTACCGCTCGTAATTAGATTACTTTTCTCCATGGCAAATGAAAAATCTTCATAAAAAGTCCTAGAGCAGCTTATCCTCATTCCTCAAACAAAGTTACCTCCCAACTTCTTACATATGCACACTGCATGTGCTATATGTATGCTCTCAGTTGCAGTTTTCCATCATAACATTCATTTCAGATAACATTATTTTGAACATGCTCTTTTCAATTAGCAAAAAATTCTCTCTACCATAGAAAATGAGCAATATTATATTTGTCTTAGAAAAGATTCAATTCAATTGTTCATGGGTGTCCTGATCATATAAATACTCCAAAAGCACTTTACACTATAACTGCTCGAATTCTACACCATGTTGATCAATAATTGATCCTAACTACTGAAAATGATAAATTCTAGAGTTGCATGGCCATGAATGTGAACTATCTACTTTTGGAAGGTATCCTCACAACAGCTTCATTACCAATACACTATCATCAACAAAAAAATATGAGATTATATTGTTTGACTAAGAATTTTTTTTTGTTTAAGAAAACAAACCGCAAAAATCACTATACTGCTGATCTAGCAAGGAAATAAGTTGAGCATAGAATATGTTGTACATACCATAAAATCATATAAGTGAAGTTCCATTTTTTCCCACATTGTGATATTTGAGATGCTTTCATCGAGATGACAAAATTCTTAGGCAAATAGATATATAAGGGATAGTTTAACAATAAGTGGCAAGAAAAGGAAAGCTGAACCTAAATAAGTGAAGCATGTGGATACATTATCCATTCAAATTATGGAAAGTTCTCCCATAAAATTATAAAATGATATTAGACATCAAAAATGTGAAAGAAGAAGATAAATCAGTGAGTTAATACATGTGACGTCTTGCAAGATGGATCAATCTAGCTTGTCGGAGAAATTGGTTTCATTGGATGGAAATGGGTTTATCACATCCCATAGAACACACTCATTCATAATATACAAGTTCAAGGGCTTTTTTTGTTTCCGATCTGTTTATCAATTCTGCAATCCTTGTGAAGCTTTTTATATATTAACAAGGAACATATACATATTGGCAAAGCAAAGGCTAACGAGAAACATGTACACTCTAGATTAGCAATTGCTTTTGTGTATAACTATAGTCATAGGCCAATTATTCTCGACAATATTCGTACTAGAGGACATTGACGGGACTTGCAACCGGGTTTAATAAAAAAGAACCTTAATACATAATGATCCTAGTGTCATGATTACCCACCCCCACCCCAAAAATGAAATAAATAAAATAATAACTTTGTTAAATTTCAAGATGGCTTGCAATGTAAAAAAAAAATATTGTTTGGTAAAGAGTGCATATACTTGCATGGGATGCAAATGCAATTTAAACAGAACCACTTTCACGATTTGTAACACAAGATGCAGGCAAGAAATAATTCCTTTGGGGCTACTTCGGCAACAAAGTTAAGTTAGGATAGTTGGCGCTATCCGACACAACTTAACAAAATTCTAGTTATCATAACTTTGATGTGTTCTACCGTGTTTGTGACTCATTTTGGAGTTAAGAAATACATATACCTCGCCAGATATCTCATCCCAACAATTGAGGTAACTACAATCATGAAAATTCCACTCTTATCTAATTTCTCTAAACTATGGCAATGCCAAACACCATCTTAAAAAATAACTTTCACTTGCAACTTGTGATCCAAATCAAGCAAACTTTTGCAATTTGAACTATTGTGAGGATGCCATCTAAATCTCAAACCCTTTTCACTACTTCTCCTACTATCATTCTTTCTCTACAAACTAACTAACAAACTTTCAAACAGCATAGAAATTCCAAAAATTTACCTGATTGACGATTCATGTATCTCCCGTGCCCCCTATCATCCCTATAACCCCTTCCACCTCCTCCTCCTCCTCGCTCATACCCTCCACCATACTCATAACCATACCTAGCCACAAAACACGAAAACATCAATCTCCCAAATCCCCCAAATCTCCCCAAACCCTAAAATCTCAAAGAGAACTCACCTTCTCTCATCCGATCCGAATCTCGGACTCCGACTTCTCCTCCTCTCATATCCCCCATCGTCCCTCCTCGACCTCTTGAACCCTCCAGGCGGCGGTGACCGGCGCGGCGGCGAGTGGCGCCGGTCGCGATACGGCGGCGGCGGGCTAGGGCTGCTCCGCCTCCGGTACTCGCGATCTACTCTTTCCCCGCCTCTTGTGAGCGAATCTCGGTCTCTTCGTCGAGGAGGCGGCGGCGGCGGGAGAGGCGGAGATTTGGAAGGGGAGGTTTCGCGGCGGCGAACTTGGGAGTCGGGGGGGAGGTCGAGGACTTCCGCCATTGAATTGGGGGGTTAGGGTTTGGATTAGGGTTGAAGAAATTGTACCAGGCGCGATTTTTTCTTTTCTTTTCTTTATTTGGGTCGAGAAAAAATAAAAAGGAAAAGGTCGAAGGAGGAGGAAGGGGACTTGAATTTATAATGGGATTTTGGGAGGGGAGCACGTGTTTTAGGGGGATCTGGACCGTTGGTTTGTCATTTGTGGATGGATGGACGGACGGATGATTAGGTGATATTTTTTTAAAAAATTTAGTTGGGATTGTGAGCATCTGTAATACATTTATAGTGTGACTTTAGTCATAAGAAAGTAACATATTGTGTGACTGTGAATATATGTAGGATTTAAAGAAATAGAGACCTTCTTTTCATTTAAGTATTTTTGTGAAATGATTGAGATGATACGTTAAGCTTTCTCTGATAATTATACGAAGCAAAATTTTGATTAAAGAGTTATCGGTAATAAAAATATATTTATGATTGAAGCACCCTAAAGATGGGGAAATAATTTAAAATGAAAGTTGCTACAGTAAAATTCACCCTAAAGATGGGGAAATAATCACCGATAGTTTTCACTGTTGGATATGCTTGAGAGCATCCACAGTGGTTTGCTAAACCTATTCTAACTTTAGAAATTCTAATTTAGCTTTTCTAGAATGTCGCTGCAGTCGTTATTTCTAAATTTTAAAAAAGCATAGTATGAAACGGATCTTGTTCATCCGTCTAATATTTTTTTAATTTTTTTTTTGGTTGGAAGGATGAAGGTCATCCGTTCCATGCTAGTTTTAAAAAAAACAAAAAAAACAAAAAAAAAAAAAAAATGGTTGGAAGGATGAAGGTCATCCGTTCCATGCTTTTTTTTTTTTTTTTTAAAAAATGATTGGAAGGATGAAGGTCATCCGTTTGGATGGTTTGCCTTTTTTTTTTTGATTTTTTTTTTTTGATTTTTTTTTTTGGATTTTATATTATAAAAAAATCAAACAGAATTAAAAAAATAATAAAAAAAAGTCAGAAACTTCTACAAACGGATCATCTTCATCCGTTTGCTCAGTTCGGATTTTTTTTTTTTTTAAATCAAAGAAAATAAAGAACGGATGATCATCATCCGTCCAATGCCATAAACGGATTATCATCATCCGTCTTCTATATTTAGCAATCTTCTATCCAGACTTCTAACTTTAGCAACTTACTGTACATTTCTATTCTAACTTTTGAGTTTTTAGCAAACCACTGCACGTCGGTTTTCTAAATGGATTTCTAAATTTTGAGTATTTAGCAAACCACTGTGGATGCTCTCAAAAGCATACCCCTTCTAATATAGTTCAATGCTAGAAATTGAGGAAATCTTGTAGGCCTCATATTTTTCAAAGCACATCCAATGAAGAAAAATACCAAACTGGTGCGTGCATAGGCCATGGTCCAGTAATTTTTTTCCAAAATGCTGGACTTATATGGGTTTTTACTCCAAACATACATTATAAATGTATTTGAGCTAACTTTTCACTAGAAGACAAGTTAAAATCTTGTCTTTTAGTAAAAAGAGGATCCCAATGCATTTATAATGTATATTTGGGTAAAAACTAATATATGTGTAGGCATACTCAAAAAAAATTTCACTAAAAAAATTTGATACATGCAGTTCCACTATATCTCTACTAAATTAATGAGAGAGTTGAGGTTCAAACAAACAAACAATTTTTTATTTTATTTTTGTTCATCAAATAAACCCGTGCGTCACACGCACATCTCCATCTTCGTTTATTAACACGTGTATCATACATGCAATCAAACTTTTCAAAGTTTTCGAACAAACAAACATTTTTCAAAATATTTTTTTCACCAATCAAACCAGTGCATCACACGCGCACCTCCATCTCGATTTATCTCTATTTATTAACACACACACCACACGTACAAATCAAAATTTTCAAAGTTTTTATTTAATTTTTTTTAGAATGACGTGTATCACCCGTTAACTCCAATTTTTTTAAATAAAACATCACTTTCTCATCAAACAAATCCGGACACCACACGTACAACTCCAACTCTATTTATCAACAAGTGCATCGCACGTGCAAATCGAAGTTTTTTCTTCAACATCCTTTAAAACATAAGAATATCGTCCGTTCAACTACAATTTTTTTTAAAAAAAATTAAGGCATTCATTGCGCGTGCTAATTACTACCGACTTATGTATATCGCACGTTTAATTCCAAAACTTCATTAAAACGTGCATCACACGTGAAACTTACTAGTATGATAAATGAGAATGTAACGGAATATGAAATAGGCATGAATCCTCTTAACTGGTTTGGCTGTTAGCAAGTGATTTTGTGATGACGCTATAGTTCAATGTACAAAGATTGACAATTAGTACGCTAATGCTGCAGCACAGATCATGAATTCAAGTCAATGTTACGTCTCGTCATTGTGGCTGAAATTCGACAACATGAAAATAGAAGATCCAAAAATAACTCAGAAGCCCAACATTCATCGCACTCGGTAACTGGCCGATTGCCAGTCAACTACAATTTGTAACTTGTTGGGAAGCCAAAGGTTCCAGAATGTCAGCTACAAAACCTGCAAATTATTTTTTGGAGTCTTTGTTTTTCTTAATATATATATATCTCTCCTACTATAATTTGTCAATCTACCAACCCATTCAACACACGTATAATCAAAATCTTTTATATAAGTATAAACCCATCAAACACATAAACTATACATACAAACTCCATCTCTCAAAAACAAGAAGAATGTTCCTCTCCCTCTTTCTCAAAACCCAGAACACATTTTCTTTGCACTGCCATCTAACTTTTTACTTTTAAAAAATTATATATTTATTAAAACGTGCATTGCACGTGTAAATTACGAGTATATATAACTTCGGTAAAGAAATCTACTGTAGTCTTTCTTCTTTAAATAGTTTAAAAAGCTCAGGATTATTATCTCTACTATATTAATGGGAGAGTTGGGGTTGTAAACAAATAAATAATTTTTTATTATTTCTTAGTGTGTGTGTCAACACGTGCAGCGCACGTGTTGGTGATTTTTTTTTGTCCTTTTCATTTTTCCTCTCCATTTTTCCCACGTGCAACGCACGTGTATAATACATAGTTTTTTTTGTCCTTTTCATTCCCCATTCCCATTTTCCCCACGTGCAACGCACGTGTATAATACATATTTTTAAAAAATACATTGCACGTGCATCGCACGTGCATTATACTAGTAAAGAGAATGAACAGCAATATGACAATGGAGCTAGGCATTGACAATTAATTTCTCACAAAACCCACAAAACCATGGCACATCAAGTTAAATATGAAAAGATCACTATGATAATTCATGTTTGGAACACCTGTTCAACTTCAAACATATACAATTAAACAAACTAAAACTCAGAATGCTATGAAAAATATAAGCATGTTTAGAAACACCCTGTCCAAGCTTGAAACAAGTCAACAAACTAAAAACTCACTTCGCTCTACATCACAATGATAAACGGTTATCCTTAAAGCACTCTCTTAATTTAACATGTGGATGCCTTCTTCCAGATTAATTAATGTACATCAAACACAAGACCAACAACTTGAAGAAACAAACATCTGTTTATCTCGTCTTAAAGCATCACAATCGTTCGCTAAAAAATATACAAAATGGCAATTGAGAAATAGCAATTTGACTTTCTCTTGCAGTCGTGCTTTGTTATAAATTTGTCAATTTTTGTTTTTTTAAAGCGGACGGGACAACGTGTTCCGTCTCAGTTGAATTTATTTATATATAAAATCTTAAGTCTACAATAGATTTAGTTAGTTAGTTAATTAGTAGTAGAATTAGAGTATTAAATTATTTAGTAGATAATTAATTAGGATAATTAGTTAGATTAATGTTTAATTCCAAAATCCCACTCCTGGTTTCTTGGACAGGACATGTTGTCCCGTCCAAGCAATTTTTTGCTTGAGACGGGACAACATGTCTCATTTGAGATTATTTCGTTTTTTTCTGAGACGGTACAACATATACCGCCCAATAAAAATTTCAAAAAAATCAGACAAAACAACATGTTTCATTTGATCCCATTAAAAAATAATAATAAAATAGGGACAGAACAACATGTTCCGTCCCCTATAATTTGAGAATCGTCATTTCATTTCTCAAATACGAAAAGCGAATGTAGCGTTTATGCCAAAATATGGCAAAATAGAAAACGACTGCAGACATCCATTTCTCATAAAATGGCAATTTGGCAAAAATACCAAACGACTGTGAATGCTCTTACACCTTTTGGTACAACTTAGGTCAGTTGACTCGAATCACTCACAGCTTGGCATCGGGCTCGAATCCTCATTTCTCACTGAAGTTACGACTCCTTTCAGGAGACCCAAGCCTACTTTCCTCTCAAAAATGATGGACAAGATAAACGTGGAGATCCATCCAAGTAAAGGGAATGATTTCTCATCGAAGTTATTGTTGGATGTATAAGTATATATTCTCAATATAATAGAATAATATTGTGTATATTGTTCTATGGAGTAACACGTGCTTTACACGTGTTATGTATTGATTATTGGAACGGGTTGAGTGAGCATAAAGCCCAGTACCCTAAACCTATACTAATCTCATATATATGCTGGTCTAGAGGTAGTGCCCTGTGATATTCCATTTACTAATAAGCAGGGTATAATATCTTAAGCGCCTTTAAGATATAAACTCTAACCCTAATTACTCATCTAGATCTAACAATCTTAAGATATTAAATATTACCAACCTTGATTTCCGTCTCCATTTTCGATCGTAGCCGTTGCCGCCACCATCGTCGGTGTCATCGCAGACCGAGGACTCATCCCGTCGCCAACGGGCCCCTCCTCCTTGGCTGGTTCCCGAACACGCTTAGATCCATATCGCTGTCCCCGTCGCCAGCGAGCCCCTCCTCCTTGGCGCTGTTCCCGAGCACTCGCAGATCTAGATCCAAATCAATGTGTGTGAAGCTTCCTATTGGGTTTGTCTCGTTGTTCAGTGTTTGGGGGGGAGGTCGAGATCCGCTACAGTGCAGATCTTGGTTTCTACTTCCTCTTGATTGGATCTTGTATTTGACGTTTGGTGTTTGGACAGACTACGGAATTTGCTATTGGGTGCATCCAATTCTTCAGATTTGGTCCATTCTAAACTCAAGTTATTTTCTCTTTTCTGTTTCATTGTCAACTAAGTAGTTTTACAGAAAAATTCATCTCTTTACTAAATTACATAAGTAGTAATTATTTAGAAATAACTCTCTATTTTTTGGAATTAATTGTTTATTCCTTTGTGATGGAAAAACACAATCGTCTGTATGAGGTTCCTAAATTAGAGGGATTCAGTAGTACTGAATTTAATCGTTGGAAGAGGAAAGCCCAATACGGGATGAAATTCATGAAAATTTTATATACATGTCAAACAACGTATGATGAATGTGTTGAAGATGTTGATGATGCAACTTGGGTAACTGATGAAGACTTGTGTAGAGAATTTCTATTGAATAGCATATCAGATCGCCTTGCAGACGTATATATGAAATATGAAACAGCTAAATAGATCTGGGATAATTTACTAGATGAATTTAAGAAGAAAGAGAAAGTTTCTAAAGCACATCTAGTTGATAAATTCATGGGTTTTTGTTTTAAAGAAGAAAAGGCAATCATTCCTCAGGTAAACAGATCTAGAGAATCTTGTAGGGAAACTAAAATCAGAAAACATTACTGTGTGTGATGAGTTTCTTGCTGGTGCAATAATTTATAAGTTACCTACTTCGTGGCTATCTTTTAAAACTGAAATGTATATGTTGCCTGAACAAATCAAACTTGCACATCTGAAACGTTGCATCAAAGTTGAAGATGAGCTAGAACTAGGATGAATTTAGAATTGGCTAATAAACAATTTTCAACTTCTAATGTATTAACCAATATTAAACACACTCCTAAGTTCAAGAAGAACAAGTTTAATCCTAAAGGTGAACCAACTAAGTTAGAAGTCACGAAGAAAATTGTTAAGAAGGGAAAATGCTACAACTGTAGAAAGTAGGGTCATCACGCCTCTCAGTGCAGGCTACCCAAAGTAGAATAACCCAACATGGAAAAGTTGAACTTGTTAGAGGGGAAAACAGAACCCACCAATTTTCTTTGTGTTGTTGGTGATGTCAAGGCCAGTACCTCTGCTAGTTGGTTGTTGGATTCGGGAGCTACCTGTCATGCTTGCAATGATGAAGGCCTAGTATCTGATATGAAAGCTACAGATGAGTCCGTTTCAATGGCAAATGGAGAATCAGTGAAGGAAATTCAAACTGGGACAACAAGTCTTAGTCTCTCCTCAGGAAAAACTTTAATATTGCGAAATGTTAAATATGTCTCTGCTTTAGCAAAGAACTTGATCTTTATTAGCGTACTAAATCATGCTGGTATGGTTGTTACTATGATTAGTGGTAAAGCTATTTTGTCTGTAAAATCTTTCTATTTTGGCCGTGCTTATTTGGTTAATGACATGTACAGAATTAGTTTAGCATATGAAGTAATCAATAATGTTAGTTCCAAATTGTGTAGTCCACGTACATGACATAATAAACTGGGACATGTGAACTATGATAAGATTCTTAATGTTGCTAAAACTTTTAACTTACCATTTGACACATCCATAAAATGTGAAAAATATGAAGTGTGTGCTCAAACAAAGATAACTAGAAGAGCTTTTCATACCGATCATAGGAGTACACAATTACTTAAGTTGATAGATTCTGACATATGTGTTTTCAAGAGTTTTATGACACAAGGAGGTCGAAAGTACTTAATCACTTTCATAGATGATTACTCTAGATATTGTCACATTTATTTATTAAAAACTAAGGATAAAGCACTAGAAAAATTCAAAGAATTTAAAGATCGTGTTAAGAATCAGTTAGATGTTAAAATTAAAAGATTTAGATCAGATAGAGGTGGCGAATATGTCTCATTTGGATTCAAAGAATTTTGTAACTCACATGGAATTATAGCAGAAACTACAACACCCTACTCACCACAGTCAAATGGTATCGCCAAAAGACAGAATTGAACACTCACAGAGATGTTGAATTCTATGTTGTTGACTGCTGGGTTACCTTTACACTTTTTGGGTGAGGCTGTAGTGACTGCTAATAAGATTTTGAACATGTTGCCACACTCTAAGTTACCTGCTATACCGCATGAACTGTGACATAAATACACCTAATTTTAATAAAATAAGAACTTGGGGCTGTATTGCTTTTGTTAGAATACCTGACCCTAAAGGCCTCAAGTAGGACCTCGGACAAATACTTGTGTGTATTTGGGTAGTGCAGTTGATAGTGCTGCAGACAGACTTTTAGATCTATCTCTTAACAGATTAATAGAATCAAAAGATGCAGAATTCTTTGAAGATATGTTCATCAAAGATAAAGGCATCTCATTAACATGCGGATACAGAGAATGATCCACAATATGAATCTGGATACATTTCAACTGACACTGAACCTTCACACAGTGTTGAACTCAGAAGACTCTTTACAAGAGATAAAATTCCTAAAACCTTTGGTGATAATTTTGTGACCTATGCACTAGCAGCTGACCCTGTTAATGTTAAGGAAGCCTTAAGGTTTAGGGATGGTTTGCTTTGGAAAGAAGCAACTAATGATGAAATGGATTCTTTATTGCAGAATAACACTTGGGAATAAGTTAATATGCCAGTAGGGGCTAAAACTATAGGAACCAAGTGGGTTTTGAAGAAGAAACTTAATCCTGATGGAAACTGTAGCTAAGTATAAAGCACGCTTAGTAGCTAAAGTATACTCAACAATGTGGGGTTGACTGTTTTGATGTTTATTCACATGTATGTCATATTGCTACAATAAGAATTCTTCTAGCCATAGCATATACTGGAAAAAAAATTATTCATCAAATGGATGTTAAGACTGCTTTTCTAAACGTTGATCTCAATGAAGAAATCTACATGGATCAACCTAAAGGTTTTGTACTTAAAGGTTCAGAATATAAAGTTTGCAAATTAATAAAATCTTTGTATGGACTCAAACAAGCACCAAAACTGTGGCATGAAAAATTTGATAAAACAATAAAGAGCTTAGATTTTGAATCTGGACAAATGCTTTATTATAGTGATGAATCGAATGAAATTGCTATTATTTGCCTGTATGTTGATGACCTGCTAGTTGTTGGAAGTGACCTCTCTACTGTTATAGAAGTTAAAACTATGTTATCCAAACAATTCAACATGAAAGACCTAGATGTTGTGGACACCATATTGCGCATGAGAGTGGATTTTAGAAGGCAAGGAATAACCCTTAGCCAATCCCACTATATTAAAATTGTGTTGCAGGACTGGGGATACAGTAATTGTAAAAGGTTTGATACACCTTATGACAGTACCAAAAGGTTGACACCTAACGATGGTTCAACAATGAGACAATTAGACTACTTTAAACTCATTGGAAGTCTCATGTATGCTATGATATGTACTAGACCGTACATAGCCTTTGCGATAGGCATGCTAAGCAGGTTCACTAGAAATCCTAGTCAATAACACTGGAATGCCCTTGAAAGGCTAATAGGATACCTAAACGTTAACCAAAAGTTTGCTTTGTGCTACTTTGGTTATCCTTCAGTACTAGAGGGATACTCTGATGCATCGTGGTGCTCAGGAAATGGTGACAGTAGTCCATAAGTGGTTATGTGTTTACACTAGGAGGAGCAGCTGTGTCATGAAAATCTAGAAGACAATCGGATTTTGCTTTTTCATCCATGCAGTCAGAACTCTTTGCGCTATCTTGTGCTGGTGAAGAAGCGGAATAGATGAAAGACCTATTATTAGATATTCATTTGAGAAAGTTTAGAGTAACCACTCTCAGTCTGTTCTGTGACAACCAAGCTGCAAATATTGTAGCTAACAACACTCTTTACAATGGTAAGAGATGTGTTGTGAGCCTTAGACAGGCTAAGTTGAACTATCTCATTAAACAAGAGATTGTTGCCCTTATTGATGTACGATCAGAAAATAATGTGGCTGATGCTTTTACAAAAGGATTGAGTAGAGATCGAATTATCAAAACTGTTAGGGAAATGGGGTTAAAAACTCTTGAGGATAAGTTTTAACATCCTAGTTATTTTGATAAATTAGAATCCAAAGCTAGAGCCATAGAGTAGTTCAAATTTTAAGCATCAATCTTTAGACAGTTGACATGCTTTAGATAATTAGAAAAGTTTTATGTATTTATTGTTGATATATAACTTCATTCCAAATTTTATGATGATATATATTTCAAAACTTAATTAGAATCATCTTTTATTCCAAAAGAAAGCATGAAAATTCGTCGATGTGGTTCTGATATTTAGAATTGTTATTATATCATTCCAATTTTGATGATATGTCTCTGTTATGGGGTTTATGTTTCATTCAAATCTTGATGACTCAGAATTTAACCATAATTGATTTGGTTGTTCTATCATTCCAATATGAAATATAGTACAGTTCTTATGTAGAAACTATAATAGTTCTTGTACTTTATTTTGATAAAGATACTTGATTGTGATGGTTATGTTGTACCTTTGCAAATCTATATTGAATTGTACTAAGTTCTTTAGTTTGAACTAGATACTTTTATACATTTCATTTGAACTCTAAGTGAAGTAACTCATGAGATTTCTATTTGTTATGTTTAGAAACAGATGGTGGCAGAGGCAATAGAAATGAATCAGTCAACTTTGATTTTGAGAATGATGATTTGCTCGATATAGAGGAGTAGACAAAAAAGAACACGCAAGAATAGTTTGTCAATTGCTTGAAGGAACTTCTATTTCAGTTTAAGACTCTTTACTTTGATTGGGCTTAAAACTTTTCGTTTATTTTGAAGTTTATTATTTTGGTTGACTTGAGATTATGATTTGTTTTGTTGGTTTAGTCTTTGTGAACTATTCATTTGTTTTGGTCTTAGAACTATTTGATTATTTTGGTTTAGTCATATTTGAACTATTCAAGTTATAATTGATTTAGCATATGATCTATATTCTTTTACGATTTAATGATTATTTGAATTTGTGTGATCCAATAATATAACATTGATTTGCCTAATATATTGAGAATATAGGAGGAGATTGTTGGATGTATAAGTATATATTCTCAATATAATAGAATAATATTGTGTATATTGTTCTATGGGGAAACACATGCTTTACACGTGTTATGTATTGATTATTGGAACAGGTTGAGTGGGCATAAAGCCCAGTACCCTAAACCCAAATTAATCTCATATATATGCTGGTCTAGAGGTACTGCCCTGTGATATTCCATTTACTGATAAGCAGGGTATAATATCTTAAACAGCTTTGAGATATAAACCCTAACCCTAATTACTCATCTAGATCTAACAGTTACGACTCCCTCAAGTGACCTAAGCCTACTTTCCTGTCAGTAACAAACAAGCTAAGATTATGTGTTAGGATTGTGGCCTCAAATACACGTAGGCACGGAGTACTTGAAGTTGGAGAAGAAGAGGAGAAGACGAAGACAGTAAGAAAAGGCAACAACAGCTAGAAGAAGTGCAGCTGAAAGAGTTGCAATCGACTGTCCTATGTTGCAATCGACCAACCACCCGACCGTAACTAGGCTGCTGGTATTCTTCGAGTGTACATGGTCCAACAAAGAGCGAGACAGTCGACTGTGCAGTCGACAGGTCATGCTTCAGAGTGTTGGTTTGACACGTTGCGGTCGACCGACATCGGTATTGTGTGTTATTTGGGTTTTCGGATTTCTGGTCCAAGAAGTTGTATTTGTGTTTATCTTTTGGGGTTTACTTGGGGGTTATATATATATCGCAGTAGTTGTAGACTCTAGGGTTAATCTAATGAGATTGGAGATCAAGGGTGAGCCGTTATCATTGTTCAACTTCAAGAGGTGTTTATACCGAGTGTTTCAAATGTGTGAGAGAGAGATTAAGAATTGTAATCTCTTTATGATATTTGTATTTATTGAGAAATAAGAAGTATTGGTTATCCCTACATATTATTATGTTTTTGTGAAATCTTCCGATTATTGTGATGGTTTGTTCTTAGTTCATCTAATTCTTGGAAAGTTTCTATTGCTTGTGGTGTGTGAATTCCGCTATTAGTACTACAAATTGTGGTAGATTCTACAACATTATGAACTATATAGGTTTTGTTTCTTCACACAAACACTTGACTTTTAGATTATGGTAGCATAATCAGTTTGATCAAAAGGCCAAACCACTTCTTTTTCACTACTTTTGAACTGGAAGTATATGCGGATCAGCCTACTAGGATAAGTCTTTTGTCATGGGGAAAAAGTTGGGAGAATAAAAGTTGGCAATTACCTATCAACGTGACAGGATCAGGGGACAGGCGGGGGTTTGGAAATTTCCCCTTGAGAATGAAACCATGAACAAGAAGTTGGGCATCGCCTGCCTGCTCATGAGATCCAGTAATTATCACCCTTCCCTACATGTTCTCCATGTTTTGGACCATTAGTTGTAACTTGAGCACCTGATTGACTTCTGGAAAAATTTGAACAAAATTAAAAAGGCAAGGGAGGAATGTCACAAGTAGTATTGGTATAAATACCTGAAACCTGTATCCGATCCGGACCCGACATTGGACCGGAACCGACCTGGTCTATCCGGATCCGGATCCTAAAATGGGACCCATTGTATTTTCGGGTCCGGTTCGGGTCCGGGTCCATTTAAAATAGACCCGACTCGGGCCGGACCCCGGCCCGTTAAAAAAAACCCAAAAAATCAACATAAAAATAAATATTCTATCCTCATCCCTCCCCTCCTTCCTCCTCAATTCTAAATCTTCCTCTTCCAAACTCAAAACTCATGTCTTTTTTTCTCTCCTCTATTCTAAATCCTCTCTACTCACCGCCTCCACTCGACGCTGACACTCCCGCTCTTCGGGTAGAAATATTTTAATAGGACCCGAACCACGAACCGGACAGGTCCTCACGGGTCTGGGTCCGGGTCCAATTTTTGGACCCATAGGGGACCGGGTCCAGGTCCGGATAGTGAAGGATCCTACCCGACTCGACCCGATACCAATGCTAGTCACAAGGGTATTCTGTTAAACTGTTGAATCCCAAGTTACAAAGCGAGGAAGGTCACGAGGGTATTCGGTTAAACTCATGTCAGACATGAACAAGTACGAGACTAACAGACATATTCTAATACTTATGTTGCACACTTTATAGATGATATGGCTAAAAATGGGGTTAAATCGGAACCGTTCAAAGTGGGTACGAATCTTAAAGTCGTAGGGGCAAGATGGTAATTTCACCTACGGACGGTCCGAATTGGGAACCAGGTCTCTCCTCTTAGACCCGCTAACCCATGAACGGATCTGTCCAGTCGAGAACGGGTCTCAACCCGTTAGTGACCAGCTCAGCAGGATTGGAGGAAATCTTGGCTCGTCCTTATCTTGAGGAGGTGGTTATAACCACCCCTATCCAGCCTTACCGGGAGGTAGGGATTCACTCTTATCCTGAAAGAGATCCCCACGGCGACTATATATACCCCCTACCTCCTACTGTCACAGGTGATCACTCTTTGTGCACTCTTTGTCCTCTTTTCCTTTACCTTTTCTGTGTATTGACAAGAGCGTCGAAGGGTTCTTCGCCGGGATTCATCCCGGTGTTTCGAACGTTTGTGCAGGTTCAAGGAAGCACCCAGGAGTCAACTTGTCAGTAAGGAAAGAGTAGGATTCTGCCCGTTCGAGTTCCTGCGAACCTACAAATTCTATCTATTGCCCCCACACCAGAATCCAGCGGTAACAGATTGGTGCCGTCTATGGAAAAGCCTCGACAAGCAATCCAACCTTCCTCCTTCAACCAAAGCCACTCCCAGCAATGCCTCCCAAGAAGAAGCCCGCAAACTCCAATCTAAGAACAACCTTTTCTCATCCTCCTCCTCCTCCTCCGCAGGGGGATCTCCCTCCTCCCAACCAACCGACCCTGCAGCTCGATCCACATGCTCCGTAGTCCAATCAGCAGCCTTTGGGACCCCAAGCCATAGTGGGGGAGCACTGTCGACGAAGCTGCCAAAAGCAACCTATGCATCAGGTTCGGGTTTCCATCCACAATGCCGACACAGACTCGATGGCTTCCCATACTCCTCCCACTCCAAAGGATCTGCGGGACGTGATCAACAATCAACAAACCGAGCATGGACCTGATCTTCGTACCCATCTGGATGAGAGGCGAGCCCATGAGGCGAACCCTTGCCGCGAGCACCCAAGGGATCGCTTGCCGCGCCGATCCAACCGAGGGGGGTCCAAATCTCCCTGAAGGCAGAGAGTCGTCCCAACGTCGCCCAAGACGGAGCTGCTCCCCGGTAGACTGCCCTGCACCTCGAGCCCAGCGGGAGCAGGAGGCCCCCGTCACGAGGGCAGAATTTCAGCAATTCCAGGAGGCGGTCCTCCGGACGCTCAATGCTGCCCCCCACAATAGCCGTCAGGCTCCCAGCCCTCCGCCAGCTCCTCACCATCCTCACCGCTCCTGCAGTCCTCGACCAGCTCCTTGCCATCCTCACCGCTCCCGCCATCCTTGACCGGCTCTGAGCCATCCTCGCCGCTCCGGCAGTCCTAGGCCGGCTGCGAGCCATCACCGCCCTTCTCCCGAACACCATCGCCACTCTCGAAGTCTGCGGCCTACTCCGAGTCACCCCCGCCATTCTATTAGTCCACCTCCTGCTCAGAGCCATCGCCGTCGCAGCCCCAGCCCTCTTCGGCATGAGGATGAGTCTCGGGGCTCAGCAAGATACGACCGAAGGCAGGACTCGGTCTACCGCCGTTTCCACGAGATGGAGAGGCGCCTCGGCCAGCTCGACCGAGATGAAGAACGATGGGCGAGGGACCTCCGCCAGATCAGGCCCCATTCTCACGCACCATCATGGAGGCTCTGGTTCCAGACAACTTCAAGCCTCCACACTTTGAGACCTACACCGGGGAGTCGGACCCCGCAGATCATATTGAAAGTTTCAAAACTCTCATGATGATCCACCATGTATCCAACGCCCTCCTCTACAAGACATTTCCAGCCATCCTTAAGGGACCAGCTCGGGAGTGGTATTCTCGACTTGCACCATCATCTATCTTCTCCTTCGACTAGTTCAAGGGACTCTTCCTTTTGTGAGCAGTCGTCGCACCGAGAAGACGAGCGCCTCCTTCCTATTCCTCAGCCAAAAGAAGGGCGAATGACTGAGGGACTATGTCAAGCGTTTCACTGCTGAGGCCAGATCCATTACCTCCTTGGAACCCTCGGTCGCCACTGTCGCCTTCTAGTCCAACGTCCTCAATGCTGACCTTAGGGCGTCCCTCGCCAAGAAGCCCCCTCAGGATTTCTCAGAGCTCCTACTCTGGAGCGAGAAGTACATCCGAGCAGAAGAAGCTCTCCACCACCCCACCTTTGAGGCGTCGTCTTCTGCGAACAAGCAGAAGGGTGCAGAAGAAGGAGCTAAGAAGCTCCAAAAGAACAATGGGGGTCAGCATCGTCCTCCTCCTCGGTTCGAGAAATTCACTCCACTTAATGCGAGTGTATCTGCCATCCTGATGGAGATCGGGAGCGAGAGTCTCCTACCGCCTCCCCCCAAGATGAACACTCCGGGAAAGAGGAGAGATCACAATAAGTGGTGCCGTTTTCATCGGGACCATGGGCACGACACCAACGAATGTCGAGCCCTGAAAGACAAGATTGAAGCCCTCATCCAGAGAGGGAAAGCTCACTCGCTTCGTCAGGAAGGATAGGTCTGATCCGCCCCCGCCGCCCAGGGGGGCTAACAGGCGAACTGAGCAGCGCACGGAGGCTCCAGAGGCCGAAATAGAGGGCATCTTGCACTTGATACATGGAGGCCCAATGGGAGGAGATTCTAACTCCTCTCGAAAAGCCTTCGTTAGGGAAGTCAATTCCGTACAGAGCCAACCTCCCCCCAAGGGCCTAGGAGTCCCAGTGACGTTCTCCGACAGGGACCTGGAAGGCATCTGCACACCCCACTGCGATGCCCTCGTCATCAATCTCCGAATGGCGAACTTTGATGTTCGTCGAATTTTGGTGAACAACGGAAGTTCCGTCAACATCCTTTTCTTAGAGGCTTTTAAGGGCCTCCAGCTATCGAGGGACCGGCTCAAGCCTGCATGCTACACTGTTCACGGGTTTACTGGGGTCCCGGTGACAGTTGATGGAGTTATAACCCTTGACGTAACTGCTGGAAAGGCCCCGGCAACTCACACGGAGCCAATGGACTTTATAGTGGTAGACGTCAAGGCCGCCTATAATGTTATCCTGGGTAGACCAGTTTGGCCGCACTCCAAGCCATCCCTTCAGCCTACCACATGAAGATGAAGTTCTCCACGCCCTCAGGAATAGGAGAGGTGAGGGGAAGCCAAGAAGCAGCTCGGAAGTGCTATATGACCTCAATGGGGGGTCCAGTTCTCTCTTTGGAAGCGCTCGAACTTTCTCAGGAAGGCGGTCAAACTATTTCCAAGCTCGTGGACGAATTGGAGGAAGTGGTTTTCTCCGAAGAAGACACTACTAAGACGTTCCGCGTCAGCAAGGCTCTCTCCCCCTCCATCAAACAAGACATCTCCCGGTGCATACGGGAGAACTGCGACCTCTTCGCCTGGACTGCAGCCGATATGCCCGTGATCTCAGAGGAGCTCTCAATGCACCGTCTGCGTCAACCCTGGGGTCAATCTTGTCCAACAAAAGAGGCAAAAGTTTGCTCCCGAGCGATAACAGGCGATCAAAGAGGAAGTCGAGAAGCTCCTCAACGCCTGATTTATCCAGGAGGTAAACTACCCTGAGTGGCTCTCCAATGTGGTGATGGTGAAGAAGGACAACGGGAACTGGAGGATATGCATTGACTTCACCGACCTCAATAAGGCGTGCCTGAAGGATCCTTTTCCTCTTCCCAGCATCGACGCCCTGATCGATGCGACCTCCGGGCACGAGCTCTTCAGTTTTATGGATGCCTTCTCAGGGTACAACCAAATCCGAATGTTCCCTCCCGACATCCCGAAGACCTCGTTCGTGACGAACCAAGGCCTCTATTGCTACCATGCTATGCCATTCGGCTTGAAAAACGTGGGAACTACATATCAGCGCCTCATGAACAGGGTCTTCCAAGGCCAAATTGGTCAAAATATGGAGGTTTATGTCGACGACATGTTGGTCAAGAGCACCCGAGGGCAGGAACACGTTCTCGACCTTCAAGAAGCCTTCGAGGTGCTTAGGAGGCACAATATGAGACTAAACCCGAACAAGTGTGCATTCGGTGTCTCATCGGGCAAGTTTCTGAGGTTTATGGTCAGCCAGAGGGGAATAGAGACCAACCCCGAGAAGATCCAGGCTATTCTCAAAATGGCTCCCCCCTCCAACGTCAAAGAGGTACAGAGGTTTACGGGGTGCCTCGCAATGATTGGGCAATTTCTCTCCAAGTCCGGGGAAAAGTGCCTCCCCTTCTTCAAGGCCCTCAGGGAGGCTAAAGGCTTCGAATGGGGACAGCAGCAGCAGGAATCCTTACATAAGCTAAAAGAATATTTAGCTACCCCCCCGCTTCTGAGCAAGCCCGCACCTGGAGAGGTCCTCTACATCTATCTCACAACTTCGGAACAGACGCTCAGCGTGGTCCTTGTAAGGTAAGAGGATAGGGCACAGAAGCTCATCTATTACGTGAGTAAGGTGCTTCGGGACACCGAACTCTGTTACCCGATGCTTGAGAAGATGGCCCTCACCCTGGTCATGGCGGCCCAGAAGCTCCGCCCCTACTTCCAATCTCATTTGATGGTCGTCCTCTCCGACCAGCCGCTGAAATAAGTTCTCCACAAGCCCGAGATCTCCAGGCGGCTCATGAAGTGGTCTATCGAGCTGAGTCAGCATGACATCAGCTACCAGTCCAGAACGGCAATAAAGGCCCAAGCTCTGGCCGAATTCATTGTGGAGAACACCATCCCCGACTCGTGCGAGTCTTTTGTCGACCCCTTGGTATAGACCATTTATGTAGACGGGTCCTCTTGCACCGATGGAAGTGGGGCTGGCATCATTTTAACTGGCCCTGATGCTTTCACCCTCCAATACTCCCTCCGCCTAAACTTCCCGGCATCAAATAATAAGGTAGAGTATGAGGCCCCCATAGCAGGGCTCTGCATGGCTTGCAAGGCAGGCACCGAGCACGTAAGGGTCTTCAGCGACTCCCAGTTAGTTGTCAACCAAGTGTCCGGGGAATACGTGGCTAGGGACGGGCATATGGCCAAGTATTTGGCGAAGGTTAGGGAACTTCTAGCCTTATTCGACTCCGCTTCAACTACTTTCTTCTAAGCAAGTAAAGAGCGGATCACCATTCGAAATTGCTCCTGCAGCCGTTGGTATTCTCCAAACAACAAGTTTGGAGTTCAGCACTTGGTTCGACTCCGCCTCAACTACTTGCTTCTAAGCGAGTAAAGAGCGGATTACCATTTGGAATTGCTTCTGCAGCTGTTGACACTTTCAAAACGATGCGCTCGGAGTCCAACACTTGGTTTGACTCCGCTTCAACTCCTTGCTTCTAAGCGAGTAAAGAGCGGATCACCATTCGAAATTGCTCCGCGGCCGTTAGTATTCTCTAAACAACAAGTTCGGAGTCCAACACTTGGTTCGACGTGACTTTTGCTACTCGTAAATGAGTAAGTGCAAAGCATCCCACCATTCAGAATTGCTCCTACAACCGTTGACAACTACAAATGCTAGCAAAACACACGAGTGCGAAAACAAGTATTATTTCATTAAAGTTTGAGAAACAAGTCTAATTACAAGATCAACTACTCATCTTTACAATGAGACACAACACTTGTGAAACTAAAAGTACAAGACTTCTAAGGCCTACTTCAGCGCCTCTTAGGTGTGGGGATAATTCGGTTGAGAGACACCTGGGGGTGACGAATGTTATACTGCCGATGCCCCACCTTGGCACTCGTCTCTAGGCCGGCTAGCAGAGAAGCATCGTCGACACTCGTTCTAACGGTGGCTCGAACAGATGCTCTGCTCGACGAAGCTGCCGCCCCACTTTGTGCATCGCCCAGGCTTCGATGCATTGGCGGCGAGCGACACGCAAGCTCGTAGAAAGTTATCCCTCTATCATGCTCCTCCAGAGAGCAAGAAGTGGACCTGACATTGCTTCGCTCGGATTGCGATTGGAGACGAGCGACTTCTGCTTCGAGCTCGACAATTCGCTCTTTGAGTGAGTCATCTTTCACCTTTATCTTTAGACGAGGCAGTCGCATCGGGCCTGCCCCTCGAGAGCCGTCGGTGATCGTCCACCGAAGGTGAGCAACCTCCATGCTCTTATCGAGGGTCACCTTCTTCAGCTCATCCCTCTCCGCTGTCATCTTAGAAAGAGAGTGGCGAAGGTGCTTAATCTTTAGGCCGAGGTTGGCTACCGCCGACGAGCCCACATCATCACCTTCGGGGGCCTTCTCATTGATCCGCTCCTCTAATCGCCTCCTCTCTATGTCTCGACGAATTAGGGTCGATCTCAAGTGCTTCAGCTCATACTTCGCCTTACGGAGGTTTAACTCTACTTCGAGAAGCCGCTCTCGGTTCCACTCGAGCCCCAACCTCGTCGCCCTTAGACTAGCTTTGAGTCGAGCCACTTCGACTATCTGAGGCACTTTGGCGACCTGTAGCGCTTCGACAATTTGAAAAGAACCGGAGCACGGAGCTATTGAGATTCTCACTAGTCCAACACTTAGACAAAAAAGAGTTCAAAGATTTCTCCAACACTTAGACGAAAAAGAGTTCGATTTTTTTTTTCAACACTTAGAAAAAATACAAATCAAATCTTCTCATTCATTTCAAAACTAAAGCGGTGGCCAGTCCGCAGTTCGGCAGTACATGAAGAAGAAGAAAAAAGAAAAGTAGAAAGAGCAACTAAGTCAGGGAGCCACCTCTAGGTGCTGCTTCGAGGCGCTCTCTCTCAGCAGAGTGATGAGCGCCCCCTCAGGGTTCACCTCCTCCTTGTCATCGCCCTGTGCTTCGTCGTTTTCCCCTTCGGGCTCGACCTCAACCAGCGGGATGAGCTTCTCGCCCTCTACCGGGTCGTAGAAGTAGTACCCCGAGCTGTCGAAGCCGGGGAGACGAGCCGCCACGTGCTTCAGAGCTCGAGCATAGGCCTCTTCCATGTTCTTCATCATATGGGCCTCCGCCTCGTCCTGGATGGCTTTCTTCGCCTCCTCCACCTTCGTCACCTGCTCCTTCAGTGCCTCCTCGGACGCCCTGAGAGCTTTCACTAGCTCCTCCTCGAGGTGAGCCTTCTCCTTCTCCATCGCCTCGACTTTGGCTGTTTCGGCCGCTGAGCACTCGAGTGCCTCGGCAAGTTTATTCTTGAGGGCACTGACCTTGGCAGCTCACGTTGCCGAGAGTTGCTGTTCGGCCTCGAACAACTTCATCGCCTTGACACGCTAGCCTGCTCACGGTCGTTCGTCGCCTTCATCTCCTTCTCCTGCTCGGCAAACTGCTCGAGCATATGGCTGAAGTGGCAGAGGGTCTGAAAATAAAAGAGGAAGAACGTGAGAACTCAAAATCATTAACTCCGAAACTTAAAGGAGCAGAGTAAGACTACTTACTGACATCGTTGAGCGGGCGATCTCCAATGCATTGTCGCCGACCATGCTAGCCCTCAGAGCCGCGCAATCCTTCGGGGTCGGCAAATGGCGCACGACTTGCATACACATTCTCGCGTCGCCAAGGAAGCCGTCGAGCTTCATCACCCGCCAATCGGGGACGAAGAGCTTCTTGTGCTCTTCGGTGAGGATGGCATCCGCTTCGGCCGTAAGTGGTGGCACCGCGAGGGCCAGAGCAACACCGGCCGAGAATGCCCCACTCGAGGATCCTAGGGCGTCGGCCGAAGGGAGTGTGACTTGCACCACCGAGGGGGAGTCGCTGACCTAGTCAACGACAACCGCTGGAGCCGAGGGCGCCTGAACTGCTCGGCTGGAAGGGGGCCCCATCATCGTCCTTTTTCTCTTCTTGTTGTCCACTCCCTTCGCTACTGCTGCAGTCCTCTTCGCCATGAGAGCTCGGTAGTCTATACCGGGAGCTTCTGGACAACGAAAAGCCGAGGAAAAGAGTTAGCGAAATAAACGCAAACACTAAAAGCAAACACATATATACTGAAGAAAAAGAAGTAACGGAGCGTACTGGGGTCGATCGGACTGATACCCCCACCGAAAAGGACCTCTTCGGTGATATCTTTCCAACCGAGGGTCGGAAGACTGAGGATCTTCGACACGACCTCCTCTTCTTCTTTAGTGAGCACCGGTTTGGCCTTCGCTCACTTCGGAACCTTCTCTTTCCACGCCGTCGGAAAGCCCCACGGCTTGGGACCTCGGATCAGAAAATACTTCTCCTTCCAATGTTTGATGGAGTCCGGGTTCTCGATTAACTTGATCCCCTTCCGCGGCGACAGATAATACCGATACTCCATCTTTCTCATCGGGTAGATCCGGTAGAGACTGCGGAGGATGACGAGCTGGGGCTGCACGGCGACCGCTTGACACTGGAGGATGAAGGCGATGATGTGCTGCCACATGTTCGGCATGAACTGCACTGGGTTCAAGCCGTACCACTGCAGCACCTCGACCATGAAGGGCGGGAGGGGTAGTTGAAGGCCAACATTGAGTGCGTCGTACGGGAAGACGCATGTATCTGGCGACATCCTCGTACATGCTCGGAAGACTGGGCCGGGAAGGAGCAGGGCATACTCCTTCGGGATGCGAAACCCCTTCCTTATCCGATGAAGGTCCGCCTCGGTCATGACCGAGGGGATCTCGTCCACCTCGGAAGGATCCCTCGGACTGTTCTCCTCATACGCCGCAGACATCCCATGCACCGCCTTCGCCAAAATGTCCTCGGAGTAGCTTCAGACCCTTCCGAGGCTCGATAGTGTCGACGGTAGCCGACCCAGTGCTCCAGCCTCTCTCACCGTCTCCACTATTATCTCAACAACGGCTGACTTTGCCACTTCCTTCCCCTTGTTCGGGGGAACCACTACGGCTCGGTCCGTACCTTGGTCCAAGGTGGAGGTCTCATTCCCCGACGACACTCTAGATATTTCGAGTTAAGTTTGAGATAATTTACCTTGAAGTGACATCTACGGTCGGAATAGTACGCCGGAGATTAGAAACGCCTGGCCACGAATGCTAGCAGCGCCGCTCGAGAGCAAAAGTGACTTGAGTAAAAATTAAAGTGAAGATAAAAGAGTAAGAAATGAGGAGACAAAGAAGCGGTGAAAATTTATAAGTGTTAAGGAGGGTGGGCTTCTGACTTTGGGCCCCCACAACGGCCCACCAGAGGCCTGAACGCCGAAATTAGAAGCCTAAATGCCAAACTCCTCATAATCCTCGTCTCCCACCTCAGGATCCGCGCCTGATCTTCATCAGACGGTCCAGATCGTGCCATGTTGCTTGGATACCAAATCCGAGCAACTTGCATTTCAAGTTGCGTATTGGAGAAAAATGACTTTCGCGTCTGATCTTAATCAAACGGCTCAGACCTCACCACATCGACCAAAATCACGTTTTCTAGTGATCCATGCCTTCGTGCCTCGTGATTCGTGCCTGATTTTCATCAGACGGCCCAAATCGTGTCACCTCGCTCGGAACCCAAATCCGAGTAACTTGCATTCCGAGCTGCTCATACGGAGAAAATATCACCGAGCTATGAGAGCCGTCTGATCGCCTCAAAATTCGTGACGCGACCTGATGGACGCCCCTGATTCAGCCGCGTCGACCAAAATCATGTTTTTTTGTGATCCACGCCTTCGTGCCTCGTGATTCGCACCTTATCTTCATCAGACGGCCCAGATCATGCCACGTCGCTCGAAACCTAAATCTGAGCAACTTGCATTCCGAGCTGATCATATGGAGAAAATATTGCCGAGCTATGAGAGTCATCTGATCGCCTCGAAATTCGTGACGCGACCTGATGGACGCCCCTGATTCAGGCGCGTCGACCAAAATCACGTTTTTTTGTGATCCACGCCTTCGTCCCTCGTGATTCGCGCCTGATCTTCATCAGACGGTCCAGATCGTGCCACGTCGTTCGGAACCCAAATCCAAGCAACTTGCATTTCCAGCTGCTCATACGGAGAAAATATCGCTGAGCTATGAGAGCCGTCTGATCGCCTCGAAATTCGTGAAGCGACCTGATGGACACCCCTGATTTAGCCACGTCAACCAAAATCACGTTTTCTCGTGATTCACGCCTTCGTGCCTCATGATTCGCGCCTGATCTTCATCAGACGGCCCAGATCGTACCACGTCGCTCGGAACCTAAATCCGAGCAACTTGCATTCTGAGTTGCTCATGCGGAGAAAATGTCACCGAGTTATGAGAGCTGTCTGATCATCTCGAAATTTGCGCTGCAACCTAATGGACGTCCCTGATTCAACCACGTGGCCACGTGCAAGATCTACCGTTAGATACCCTTGAGATTCGTGTCGCATACAGATGGTCGTCCCAGATTACGCCACGTTGCTCGGAATTTAGAGCTTTGCGCCCCTAGCCGATGGACGATCTAGATTTGCCCATGTCATAAATAGGTGATTAAAATTATTTTTTTAATTATTAATTCGGATTATTTATTTAAAAATTGCGAAAAATGCCAAAAAATTCAGGAAAATTAAGTAGAAATTCTAAAAAAAATTATAAATTCAGGAGAATATTTTTGAGCCCCTGGGTAAATAATTATTAGTTGGAACAATTAATTAGTGCTCCTGAAAAATAAATCATTGTTTCGCAAAATTGGATAAATGGTCCGAAAAATAGTTGAAAAATGGAGAAAAATCACCAAAAATCCCGAGGAACCAGGAAGCAATTTTGAGCATGCTACCAACTCAGAACAGCACTCTCACTCCTCAGGCGAGATTCGACCACCCTTTGAGAATTCCGATAAAACCCTATACGCCATTAGAACAACAAAACTACTCTCACAAGGCTGTAACGCACAATCTTTGGGAGTGGGGGGCTCGTGATATGGCTAAAAATGGGGTTAAATTGGAACCGTTCAATGTGGGCACGTATCTTAAAGTCGCAGGGGCAAGATGTTAATTTCACCTACGGACGGGTCCGAATTGGAAACCAGGTCTCTCCTTTTAGACCCGCTAACCCATAAATGAATCTATCCAGTTGAGAACGGGTCTCAACCCATTAGTGACCAGCTCAACAGGACTGGAGGAAATCCTGGCTCGTCCTTATCTTGAGCAGGTGGTTATAACCACCCCTATCCAGCCTCACCGAGAAGTAGGGATTCACTCTTATCCTGAAAGAGATCCCCACGGCGACTATATATACCTCCTTACCTCCTACTATCATAGGTGATCAGTCTTTATGCACTTGACCTCTTTCCTTTTACCTTTTCTGTGTATTGACAAAAGCGTCGGAGGGTTCGTCGCCGGGATCCATCCAGGTGTTTCGAACGTTTGTGCAAGTTCAAGGGAGCATCCAGGAGTCAACTTGTCGGCAAGGAAAAAGTAGGATTCTGTCCGTTCGAGTTCCTGCGAACCTACAAGTTCTATATATTGCCCCCACACCAGAATCCAGCGGCACCAATAGATATTTAAAGAAACTCAACATGCAAAATGTCAATTTTTATTTGATTGAAAAAAAGTCAAACTTTTTCTTTATGTTCATCTGAATAATACATTTAATATTATTTTAGTCGAAAATAAAGTTAAACTACCAACTCTGCATAAAAGTAATTTTTTTCCCGAACTAAACCACTTTTTGAAACTATTTCTTAAACTAAGCCACTTTCCAAGCTATTTTCCTGACTCTCTACCACGCCAGCTTATGTCGCAGTAGGGAACTGCGACAATAGCACTAATGAAACTGCAATTTCCAACTGCGACTTCTTCTTTATTATTTTTTAGCATGTCGTGGTCCCAACTGCGGCAACTACGGTAAGAGCTCTCTAGAAAAATATCACTAAAGAGATGCCCCATTTTCCAACTGCAGCTTATGTTATGCATAGGCTGCAGTTCCCAATTGTGGTCTAAGTTGGGACCCAGTTAATATATTGTGTCTCCTCGCTCTTCCATTTAATCTCTACCAACTCTCTCTTCTCCAACTCCGAAACCCAAATCTCAAAACCCTAATCCCCAATTCCTCTGATTCCTCCAACTTCGTCAAATCTCTTCAAACCCCAAATCCTCCAACTCCTTCAAAACCGTTTGTGGTTTCCAATTGCACAACCCTAATCCGAAATCCAGCATTATCCCCAACCATCCCTAATCCAATTTATTTTTTCAAGATATTCATAAAACCCTAAATTATAATTCTTGTTTTCCTTAGTAAAATTCGTTTATTATGCTTGTTTGAATATAGATTAATGAGATTTAAGCTAAAGTGTTGTGAAAGATTGTTTCATAAGAATTCACGTAGGTGTTCATACTTCATATTTGATTAATAAAAGTAATATAAGCATGTTCGTGATTGAATAATGACTCACAAATTTGTTCTTTTATGTATAGATATGCATTACGAAATTCATATTTAATTGTATTATTGGGGAGAAATACTTCGAGACCCAAAGCTTAACGCTTGTTATAGAGGTGTTGAACCGAAAACAATTTTGACTCACGTAATATTGCAAATCAAGAACAGTAAAGAATGCCTATGAAATTTCTAACTGTGACAGATGCAAAAGGAGTGTTAAAACTATATATCACTGTTTACAACTCAACAAAATCACAAACAACTTTTGCAATATTACAAATTTTCAAGTTATTCTCACAATATCACAAATTTTCAGAGTATCACAAAGTCGACTCAATAACTCAATATCACTATCACATTCGACAACAAAATATCACAATTTCATACGATATATCACTGAATCCCACAATATCGCAACTTTTCAAGTTATTCTCACAATATCATAAATTTTGTACAATATCACAATATCAACTCAATATCACAAATTCATAATCGATACCAAAATATCACAATATCATACGATATGTCACGAAATCTCACTATTGAGCCAATTAGAGAAGAAATATCACAATTACAGAATTATAGAAAAAAATAACACAGATATATTTTTTAAAAAATCACAAATCTAAAATTTCACAATTATATAAAAAAAATCTCTACAAATCTAACTGAGCATATATAATGTGGGCTTCATCCTCTTCCGGCGTTGCCTTGGCCGACTTCTACAAAATTATGTGACTTGTGAGATGAGGATATGTTCGTCAAGTTGCTCTATTTATGGTGGCACATCTTCTTATGGCAGCTCCTCACATTATGTTTGTCGCCTGAAATGCCTCACCACCTTCTTACGTCCACCGGTAGGAGGAACCAGAGTTGTCAACATAACATCAAGCATCGCTCCCTCACCAATCTCTCCGAGTTGTGACCGACATGGTTTAAGAATTTCTCGTGCGAACTCCTTCATTTTGCCAGCCACATTACTCGTCAAGGCCCGAGCGCATTTTCACGCAATAATCCATGCATTCTCAATACGTAACAAATTAGAACGTATCATATACAAATTATAATGATTCAAATGGAAAAATATGCTGAAGTTAAATATATGAAATAAACCTAAAAAAAACTACCTTACAATAGATCAAAAAGACGACACTCCTCGGTTGATACATGGGTTACATGGGTTGAATCGTGGAATACCCGGGCGCTATTTCCATCTCTCTTCTCGGAACTGACGTCTTAATCCCTGCTGGTACAGTGGATGAAGAAGCAATATATAGTCGTGTGACCATCCGATACCAAGACAATAGGCACTGTGCAACGAGCCATCAATGAAGAATACCTTTTACGATCGTATCAAACCGTCGGTCATTCCATAAGTCGACATGAACCTGATGATGTTTTCTAAATCATATGATCAAACAAACAACCCATTCCCTTTACACTGTGCAGGACAATGTCGTACGATCGAGGTGTCGGGATGCTATGATGCAGCCCGAACTGTCGATGAACTCGGCCGTGGAAGTAAAACTCTTCTACACCGAAGTTAATAAGTGGTGCTCTTGTCAACCACATCTATCTACTCGTTGTGCACGGTGGTGGTTGCCTCTCCAGTCTGTCGATCATGTACGACTTACATACGACGTACTTCTCTCGTAGCTGGTCAAGCTCATTTCTATAGTAGGTCAACACAACACGGGGGTTATCTCTCCACGTGTCCTGTAGTCCATCACACACATAGTGGAGCCAACATCACCTCACTCTCCGCATGGTCCAACCACCACCGCAATTTCTTTCTTATTCGGGGTCGACCGACATGTATACGCTCCCAACTCCGTACATGCAATATCATCATCTGCCCCGTCATCTGCACCGAATTCAACGCTAGTACAGAAACGCTAAAGTTGCACTACCCCAACCATACTGGCCGGCTACCCTAAAATTGATGATCAATGACCGATACATCAGCGATATAGTATTACCTAAGGAGTTCGGAAAGATAGCTCCTCCAAACAGTGTCAGCAAATACGCTCGGGTGTAACACTCAACATGGATTTCGAATGAGTCGTCGTTCAAGAACGAGTCGATCATTGACTTGAGCCATGAAAGTCGTATTGATTAGCCCACAAATGTCATCTCACATGGCTGAACACTGAGAAAGTCTCTAACCATGTCCTCTCTATCGAAGACCACACTTCCGGTCATGACCATTCCAATAATCAGAAGTTCCAAAATGACGGTATTATCTTGGAGTGTCACGGTCGTCTCACCTACGAGAAGATGAAATGAATGTTTCTTCTACTGCCATCACTCAATAAGAGCTGTAAGCAGCGCATGATCAAGCTTCATCGTTCCCATTAATCATAATCTGTAGAATCCCGCATCGACTAACAAGCCATGTGTACGGGGATGCATGAGTAACATCTTGTGCATACGGAAAGTGCACTCCTTTGATGAGTCGGTCCACATCGAATGAGAACTGACTCTGTTGTAACGTCTGAAATGTAGGGTCACTGGGCCATGGACCTCCAGGTGCAGCGGATGATAAAGATGTTTGACGAACATCGATGGGAGTTGATGATTGACAAGCAACCTACACAAACATGAGAAATTAGTTTAATTAGTTACAACATTATATTTAAAGATTCAAAACCTACATGTGTAGGTGCTTATCTGCGTCCCCGGCCAACGCTAGTAGATGGCTTACCAATATTATTCGAGGGTCGTCAGCCACTTGTACTACCAGCCTCATCCGTATCGTCCTGCAAAAAATATATACTTTTTTTGTAATTAGATCAAAATAAACATATTATTAAAACATCCAAAACATATTACTTACCCAATGGTCTAACAGTAACGCGCGTTCATATCATTAGTGCTAAGATGACACTGCATTGTAGTATTGAAAATACTAGTCGATTAATGTGATATATGTCTACATACAATTCTCGATACACTACTCATATTAATCCAATCATAAACACGACATACATATACTACTCATATTAACCAAACCAAATTGTGCTTTCACAACATCTCAATACATTATTCATATTAATCCATACGTATATAACAATTTAAAATTTTTTGAATCATTATTCAATCATAAAGATTATGTTTATACACTATTCATATTAACCAAACCGAATTGTGCCTTCATAACATTTCAATACACCACTCATTAATTCATACGTATACAACAACCTCAAATTTGAGAGTCATTATCCAATTACAAGCATAATTAACAAATTTGACTATGTATAACAAAAATTATAATTTAGGATTTTATGATTACCATGAAAAATAATGGAACTTGACGGTGAAAAACCACGGTGTAGATGAGTAAGGAGGATGCTAGAGACGTTGCGAGATTTTGAATTAAGGTTTTGATTTGCATTTCAAAATTAATTGTCTTATTAGAAAATATTCTTTCTTGTTAAGATAAATTAGAGAGAAATGAAGACAATACTGAATATTGAATTGAGAAATAACTCAGTACAATATCTCCTAGATATAGGAGGAACCAAATACAAAACTAACCAACTACTTAATGTGGGACTATAATCTCTAACACCCCATCTCAAACTCACGATGGGTCAAACAATGTGAGTTTGCCTACTAAGTGTCGGAATCTCTGAACAGTATGGGATTTGGTGAAGAAGTCTGCAGTCTGCTAGGAAGAGGTAACAGAATGGAGAAAGATGGTCCCTACCTCCAAATGCTCACGAACATAATGACAATCAATCTCAATATGCATATTGTACTCAGTTATTTCTCAATTCAATATTCAGTATTGTCTTCATTTCTCTCAGATTTATCTTAACATGGTATCAAGCCAATTATAAAAAATTTCTTCTCCTAAATTTCTACAATCCTCAAATTCCAACAGCAAAAATCGTCTTCTTCACTGCAGAAGTCTGAGTCAGATTGTTCACTGCAGCGCCAGATCTCCTCTCCTCCCTGCACTCCCACCTCTTCCACAACCCGCCGCCCAGCCTTCAATCTCAGCCTTCAACCTCGTCCTCCCCTGTGGTCCTCCCTCGTCTTAGCCACTCGAGCCATCGTCCTCATCAGATCCAGATTCTGATCCCGAGCTGCCATCCAGATCCGATCGTCCTTATCAGTATTGTAACCAGATCCAGATCCGATCCCTCGTCAGTCTCCCACTTCTGTTGCTCAGTAAACCTAATTCTATTCTATTATAACCCGACCCGAAACCCATTACCCGTTACAACCCGAAACCCTACTTCTGTTGTAACTCCAAAAAAAAAAGTTGAAAAAAAAGTCGAAAAAAAATATTATATATATATATATATATATATATATATACAGGTACTACTACTTGATGGCATCTCAGTCTCTCCCACATATTTCCGTCTCCAATGACTTCTCCGATGCAACCACCTCTCGTTCCTCCTCCAGATTCAACAAGCAACAGCGCCATTTTCAGTCTTCCTTCGGCCTCTTACCTTCTCATTACATCACTCATCACCATACTTCACCTCTACTTCCGTCACCGGTAGCACCGCCTACCCCGATCCAGGCACCAGCAGCATCTCCCTCCACATTGTGCTCTCAGTATAGCAGCGCTAGTCTTGTTTCTCCTCGCAGGCCTCACATCCTCAGCCATGCCCGTCACTCCGGCCTTGCCGTCTCCTGCTGATTGGGCTAATACTCAGCAACGCCTCACTCAGCTGGAACTACAGCTCATGGGTAAGTCTATCAATGCTGGCTCCTCTGCTCCTGCACTTTTTGCCACTCCCGGTATGAATTCGTTCTGGATTTTAGATTCTGGTGCATCACATCATCTCACTAGTAATCAGACACTATTCACCACCTGCACAACACTTCCCTCTCACTCTCCATCTCTACACACAGCTGATGGCTCACCACTTCTTATTACACACTCAGGGACAATTAACTCTCCCACTCTCACATTACCATATGTTCTCTATGCTCTGATACCATGTTAAGATAAATCAGAGAGAAATGAAGACAATACTGAATATTGAATTGAGAAATAACTGAGTACAATATAATCTATATATAGGAGGAACCAAATGCAAAACTAACCAACTACTCAATGTGGGACTATAATCTCTAACATTTCTATTTACCATTTTTTTTGAAAATTATACATTCAAGTGTCTAATACCTAATTAACCAATCATGGATTCATTGTTATTTCAGGTTTAAGAAAAGAAAAAAATCCCCCAAAAAGACTAATTTGATTGTGGAGGGAATAGGGTGAACAGCAACAACTTTGGACCTATAGTGCCATACAGTTATCCACAAAAAAAGAATTGGGTAGAGTTATCTCTAAATTGGTAAAAACTGTATAGGATTTAGTGAAATTTACCCTAAAACAAACATAAGTTTAATATGTAACAATAGAATATAACCAGTATTATATTCAGAACAGAGGATCCACAGACCAAGGCACCCATGTTTTAACAGGAGCACTGCAATTGCAACCTGTTAAAGCTAAGTTCTGTGTAATATCTTTTGGCAAAGCATCAAGCTCCAAAAGGGTTATGTTTAGCCTTTAAGTGCTGAATTTTTAACCTGTAGACCCAGTACTTTTTATTTACACAGTACACGGAACAAAATATGTCAATCAAGTAGAGAAAAACACTTTGGAGAGTATAGCAAGACATGATCGAGCTACTTTACATTCGATCAGATAAACGTGTATCCCTCACGACCATATAGATAGATATACAAACTGAAAAGCTAGTTGTTTCTTCCACATACCACGAAAAGTTTTTTTTTCTTCTTTTTTCTGGGGTATGATAGTCGAGCCAGTTCATGGCAAGTGGATGAACTTCCAATGCACCCCAAAAAAAATGTTTAGTTCTTAAGTGTAGTCAATCTTTAAGATCAATATGCAAATAATCACTTTTATGGTGGGGTTTTTAAATCAGAAAAGTGTTTACAAAATCATTTAGTGCATGCTTTAACAAATTGGAAAAACCCAATATATACTGACCAACTTGGAAGCCTTAAGCAAACATGGTGCTCTCGTAGCAGGGGCATCACTCCGTAAGCTACTGAGGGGTTAAAGGGTTAAATATGACAGTTTTTCCTCCACACTAGCTTTGGTTGGCTCTGATCCAATTAAGGAGGTCCAAACACATGTAAATAACACTAGTATACTACTGTAATGTTTGGGATGAAAGTGAGTACAGGTAATATGCAAACATAAAGGCTGTTTTGTTATGCACTAGAAGAAATGGCGGTGCCGAAAAGAACTTCTTCATTTAGCTATAAAGTAAGACATTGATTATGTTTATGGCCGCAAAATTTTGTTATCGCATGTATGTATCTGTGGATGAAGACTCACCCACTGTAGAGAGATTTGCAATAATTGCCAGAGACAAGCATGTGAAATTGCATTTTGTTAAACCAGCAGCCATGCTCTGGCAGTAACACTATTCCAAAGAGTGTACAGGGATATCCTAATCTCAACTCTACAGTCATTTATTTGCTGAAATAAGTCCATATCACCATGAGTATCTACCATGGGGAGCTATACAATCTTAGATTGGGCTTTTTTCTCTCTTTTACGGACAAAAAACTTCTGTCCTAGAAACCCTCGTCGGGAACAGAAATCATGAAAAGAAATAGTTATCACTGAGATGACAAATCATGGAAGTACCAACAATGGCCGACACTATATATGGTCAAATTAGTGAAATTATGGTAAATCAAAATGGTTTAAAATAATATTGGGTTAGATTGACTTAGGTGGGTTCCTAAAAGCTGCATTAAAAAAATAAAACCCAAAATCGACAATTTCAGATAGATTTATTATGGGCACCTGCTTTCATGACAAAAATTAACCATGAAAGAACAGCCCCAAATAAATGTTGTCGACACAACACAGTTCCAATCTACAATATTGTCTACTAATTTTAGACAAAAGGTTCAAATCATATCCACACAGCTAAGAATGGGAAGGAAAAAATTTCAGCTATTGCAGCATTAATTTTTACTATTAAGTACCAAAATCAACACATGTTATATAGCAGATTAAACAGGCAGTGACGAAGAAGAATAATAACCTAAATAATGGAAATTGATCTATGTACCAAAGTTATTAGAGCCAATTACTTGTAATTCTCTCCATGAATAAATGGCAGATACTGTGCAGGAACTACCATTTCAGTAGATGTGACTGTCGAACTGGTTGTATCAGTTGCACAGTCACATATTGTTGGAAAATAATCTATGTGGGCTCACATATGTCACTAAATGTATAATTGCTATTCTAAAGTCTAACCCAAATTAAAGTGATCTAATCAAGATTATGTAATGGGTTAAAAGCATATAATTTAAAGTGTGATATAACACGTGTAGAGACCGTAAAGTAAATTTCTTATTTTGTGATGGGCAAAATTGGAAATCAATATTTACCAATTAGGGTTGTGGTCCCCTATATATACGCATCTTCTTATTCCATCTGTGATCCCATCAACAGAAGAATAGAGAGACAGCTTCTCATAGAAGTGCGTATCATATAGGAAGATCCAAACTCTCTGCGCAATCTCCATCAATGGCTTCAGGTTAGTGCTTCCGCTTTTAATATTCTTTTTCTTTTGATTTAGCAAAGATCTATAGTTTCATGATTTAGGATTTTATATTAAAGCACTTTTGCAACATGATTAAGATCTAGATTCACAGAAACATGTTTTAGGTAATTATTAATGTTTTATGCATGTTCTTAAGTGTATATAAAATACCAACAATTGGTATCAGAGCCATCTTTGCTGAATTAATTGAAAAAATTTAGGGTTTCTTGTTTAAAGAAATTTAGGGTTTCTTGTTTAAGAAATTTAAGAAATTTAGGGTTTCTTTTTGATCTTCATGTTTAAGAAATTCAATTGATGAATTTAATTGATAGAAGTAATTGGATTAATTTCATACAGATCCGGATTTTTTTTTAAAAAAAAAGTACCGACTTGTCAAGGTTTTGGATTTTGATAATTTGTTTTTTAAGATGTGGTTTTGATATTGGATTATGTTATCTATAATTAAGGTTGGTTTTAAGATGTGATGGCTTCAGGCCCACGGGATGGCTTCTGGACATACTTTAGGATTTTCTATATACTTTACTGAAAAATAATTTCAGTAAAGTATATACACCATGATGGCTTCTAGATAATTATGTTTATCATCATGATATATTTACTTGGTTCCAAACCACCATGATTGTTTGGAAATTGATTGTACGGTGGGGGGGGGCACCCGGTTGTGAAGAAGGCAGTGTTGCTGTAAACTCCATTCTCCTTTTCAAATGGACACTCTGGGGTTAGGGAAAAATTGGACTGCCACGTGATGTGTGTGGCAGATTAGGGGTGGGGCCCGTCCGGATGGGGGCTGCTGTTAAGTAGCTGCCGACGTGGGCAAGTGGAACCCAGTTTGGGTATGAGGCTGACGTCACACGCAGAGAGGGAGAGTGAGGATATGGGATTGTATAATTTTGTTTTCTGTTGTAACGGTAAAGTTATCAATTTTCTGTGCTCACAAAATTAAGGAAATGTGAGATTTAAGAATTTTAATTTCTGTTAATATTCTGTTTAATCCTATCTTTTGATATTATCAAATCAGTAGATAGATATGGTTCTATTATGATTTTGTTATTTCAGATAGATATATATCATATTTTCTGTTATGGTTTGTTATCTTTTAAATAGATATTATCTTGACATTATCCATCTGAAATAAAGTGAGTTATAAAGTTAAGGAAAAGATAAAATTTTGGGAAACAATTAAATTCAAATTTTGGTTTTGGGTTTTCTTATGAATATTTTGAATAGTTTAATTGAAACAAAATATCGCCAAAGTGATCTCTTTTGTGGAGATTAATTTATTTAAAATATCAAGATGATTGTATGTTTGTAATTCATGCGTTTATTAACTGACCCAAAGGTAAGTTGATATTTGGCCGAATTTCATACACATCTGTGGTAACAAAAATGTGAAAATTATAAGGTATTCCATGTGAACAATAAGTCAGTCCAAAGAATGACTTATTATTTGACAAGATTTATTGTCAATATTTGATTACTACAACAAGAGTACCGCTTACAGTTAATGTTACTGTCCAAAGACTTGATATTAACGTTGTGCCTAGTATCTTGAGATGGGATTAACCATTATTTGAATTTATTGTTTTATATAGATTCTTATGTGAGCTTATTTTGTTTATTTTTGTTCTATATTCAGCTAATGTATCTTCTGCTGCCTCAATAACTACTAATATCAATTTTATTCCCATACTTAATGGAACAAATTTCAAGGATTAGAAAAGAACTCTTAAGGATATGGTAAGGAGTATGGTTGCTCATTCCACCTGACCTGATTCCCTATGGGGAGAAGCATTAAAAACAACAGCTTACATTCTCAATAAAGTACCACCTAAAGCAGCTGCAAAAACACCTTATGAGCTTTGGACAGGTCGAAAGCCTAGTCTAAAGCACTTTCACATTTGGGGATGTCCAGCTAAGGCAAGGCCTTATAGGCCACCTGAAAAGAAATTGGACTCCAAAACAGTGAGCAGCTACTTTATTGGATATTCCGAACGATCTAGGGCCTATAAGTTTTATGATCTCACACTTACGGATATTTTCTAGACGGGAACTGCAACTTTTTTGAGGAAGTTGAGTTTAGGGGAGAAATAAAGTTAGGGACATTGCTTTTGAGAAGGAATTGGATTCAATTACAAACCCAATTCCTACTATCACTTTTGACAATATTCAGGTTCCCACACCTATTATTGATCAAGAAGTGAATCCGGAACCTCAACAAGACAATGTTGAACAACCCCCCATTCAAGATGAGGTAATTGTTCCAGAAGAACAAACTCAACAACCTCAAGAACCAGTGCCATTAAGGAGATCCACGAGAGAAAGGTGAAATGCTATTCCGGATGATTATATTGCATTTCTCCAAGAACATGAGGATAACAATGGAATGATGGAAGATAATCCAATCACATTTCATCAGGCCATGAAAGGTTGTAACTCTTAAAAGTGGATTAATGTCATGAATGAGGAGTATAAGTCTTTGCAAGACAATAAAGTTTGGAAACTTGTCCCATTACCAGAAGGTGCAAAACCAATTGGTTGTAAATGGATATTTAAGACCAAGAGGGATGCAAATGGTAATGTGGAGAGGTATAAGGCACGTCTTGTAACTAAAGGCTATACTCAGAAAGAAGGCGTTGATTTTACAGAGACTTTCTCTCCAGTTTCATCGAAAGACTCGTTTAGGACAATTATGGTAATTGTTGCTCATCTTGATCTTGAGCTACATCATATGGATGTCAAGACAGCGTTTCTCAATGGCGACATTGACGAGACAATTTATATGGTGCAACCAGAAAACTTTGTATCAGGAGATCCAAAGAATATGGTTTGCAAATTGATAAAATCCATCTATGGATTCAAGCAAGCTTCTCGTCAATGGTACCACAAGTTTCATCAAGTAATTGTCTCATTTGGTTTTGAGATGAATGTAGTTGATGATTGTGTGTATCACAAGTTCAGTGGGAGTAAGCATATATTTTTAGTTCTATATGTCGATGACATATTGCTTGCCACTAATGATATAGATTTATTGCATAAAACTGAAAGATTTCTGTCCAAGCATTTTGAGATGAAGGATCTTGAGGATGCCTCTTTTGTATTAGGAATTCAGATACACCGAGATCGTTCTCGAGGTATTCTAGCATTATCACAAAAGGGATACATCGATAAAGTACTCAAAAGGTTTGGCATGCAAGATTGTAGACCAGGGGATACCCCTGTTGCTAAAGGATTCAAATTTAGTCTCAATTAATGTCCAAAAAGTAACCTTGAAATTCAGAAAATACAAAAGATCCCATATACATCAGCTATTGGGAGTCTAATGTATGCTCAAGTATGGACGCGTCCAGATATTGCGTACATTGTTGAGATGTTAGGCATGTATTTAAGAAAACTGGTATGGACCATTGGATAGCATCCAAGAGGGTTATGAGGTATCTTCAGAGAACAAAAGACTACATGCTCACATATAGGAAATCAGATCATTTGGAGGTCGTAAGGTATTCTGATTCTGATTTCACTAGGGTGCCAAGATAGCAAAATGTCTACATCAGGGTATATTTACCTGTTAACTGGAGGAGTTATATCCTGGAAAAGTGTCAAACAGACACTTATAGCTTCTTCCACTATGGCAGCAGAGTATGTAGCATGCTATGAGGCATCGAATTATGGAATATGGCTGCGAAACCTTTGTCACTGGGTTGTGCATTTTGGAGAATATAAAAAGATCACTCAAGTTATTTTGTGACAATAAGTCAGCAGTGATGTATTCCAACAACAACAGGAGTTCGACAAAGTCGAAACATATTGACATAAAGTTCCTAGTTGTGAAAGAAAGAGTGCAAATTGGACAGATGTCCATAGAGCACATTGGGACAAACTCCATGATAGCGGACCCGCTCACAAAGGGATTACCACCCAAGATCTTTTATGAGCATACTGCTTATATGGGTGTAGTATTATTTGAGAATATCATGATTTAGTGGGAGTTTGTATTTTATTTGCATTATGTTTGTGTAAGACATTTATACATTTGGTTATTTCCTGATCAGAAATAAAGAATTCAGTTTTCTCACTCATTTCTCATGTTTTGGTTCTGACTTCACTTAAGTTTTAAAGAGGACCAGTTGGAAATAGGCATGTGTATAGATCACATTGCATGAAATTTCCATGCTACACATTCACACTTGATCTATGTCATTTGATTATGTTGATATATGTGATCATTGATGAATTTAGTTACGATAAATATAACGAAAATTGCTTTGATCCTATATTTACATGATTAATGGACGAGATTGTTTGGCTATGCTTTTGGTTATAATAGCAAAATTTTGAGCTCATAAAGTATGTACATTTATAAGGAGTAACATATGTGGCCCAAGTGAGAGATTATTGGAAAATAATCTATCTGGGCTCACATATGTGACTAAATGTATAATTGCTATTCTAAAGTCTAACCCAAATTAAAGTGATCTAATCAAGATTATGTAATGGGTTAAAAACATATAATTTAAAGTGTGATATAACACGTGTAGAGACCGTAAAGTAAATTTCTTATTTTGTGATGGGCAAAATTGGAAATCAATATTTATCAATTAGGATTATGGTCCCCTATATATACGCATCTTCTTATTCCATTTGTGATCCCATCAACAGAAGAATAGAGAGACAAATTCTCATAGAAGTGCGTATCATATAGGAAGATCCAAACCCTTTGCGCAATATCCATCAATGACTTCAGGTTAGTGCTTCCGCTTTTAATATTCTTCTTCTTTTGATTTAGCAAAGATCTATAGTTTCATGATTTAGGATTTTATATTAAAGCACTTTTGCAACATGATTAAGATCTAGATTCATAGAAACATGTTTTAGGTTGTTATTAATGTTTTATGCATGTTCTTAAGTATATATAAAATACCAACACATATGTCCAGGCATCAGAGACTAAAAAGGAGCAAATTCAAAGAAAGGAGTATAAATGTCAAGAAACAGAATACCAGGCAATCAGGCTACTCTTAACACCTAAGTCTGGTCCAGGAGGAAGATCCCTGGGTTTTCCGGTCCAGAAGGAAGACCCCTGGGTTTTTCTATCTGCAAAAGCAGCAGATGTTCAATTCAATAGACACAGAATATATGAATTTCAACTCAGTATTTAAAAAAAAAAGAAAATAAATTACCCAAATGCAATATGGCAGACAAATGAAATTCAGTTAAAATAAACGACATCTGATGTATCCCCATGCAACCTACATTGACATGACCCCTAAAGCATTTATTTTCATCATCACATACTAACAGATATATTAATTTACGTTTAGATGTTTCATTGTATGTTATGTTCATCAACTCAAATTTCACCACCCAGATGAAGGCTACATGATTTTTGCTGATATATTCAATTGATTTGAGATTTAAAGTTCTTTTATATACTTCCTAGAATTTTAGTCGATACATGAGTAAATAGTGCACCTGTTAAGCATGGACCATGAACATAATTAAATGGACACAAACAAATTATAAAACAGTATATTCAATTAATGATGATACGGGAAATGTCTTACCCAATATGTGTGTCAGACACGTGTTCAATTTAACACATCTCAGATCTGAAAGTGGAGCTATTTGTGACATAACCTGTTTATCTACGTAGAATTAGTAAATGTGGTCATGCGTCAACCAATGTGCACTTCAACTTTGTTACTGACAACTATATAGCTTTGAAGTAAAATAAAAATATTAATTTAGGTGATAAATTTTCTGCTTATTCTCAACTTTTAGTTTTAATTTATATGTTATTTTTTTTCCCTTTAGTTTCTTTTCTTATTCCTTATTTTCGTTTCGGTTTTGAAATAAGTTTTTGAAGCAAATTCTTTACTTAAAGCAGAAGTGGAAACTCTAAGGATTTAGAAAGTGTAAATAATGCTGTATTCTTGGCTATAAGAGCAATTTCTGTTTTCATATCTGTAAATTTGCTTACTATACCAAGCTTCAACTTCTTCTAAGTGTCCTTGCTAACCATGTAATTAAAGTTATTCTAGTTCATCAGGATGTTCATTTGAAGGTTCATAATACACATGATAGAACTCAAATTGAAGTATTACAGGTAAGATTCACAGTATTCCGGTTCGGATATAATTCCTGGAGTGAACACTTATTTTTCTTCAGCTCCTAGAAACACATGGAAAAGCTAACGTTGGTTTTGGAGCTGGTTACAATATAAGAACAACAACTGCAAGTTGGCTATCATTGTCCTTTCCTTCTCGGTGATTTGAAGGTACATCATTTTCTGAAGTTATTACATCGCTATAACTCCTCAAGCATCTTATATGAATGTGTTGTATATTTGTATAGTCGTCTGTCTACGCACGAATGCATGCACACATCCTATCAATGAAAGACATTAACAACATTAAATTTTAAAATCCAACTACATAGATGTGATCGGATCTATTACATCAGGTTCTACAATTTGATGTGCACAAGATCATGCATGAGCACATGTACCTTGATCTAAATAGTTTAAAACTTTTTGCGACCAAATCTGATTGGATTTAGAATATACTAAACATTAAATCTAAACAACTCAATTGTAGAAACTCATCATTTTTGTGCTATCTATACAATATATTATGCTAAACCACTTTTGGTCCAAGGAATTTTCTAATTTTTTCCTTTTTAAAACAAAAAAAGGAGAGCAAATGTAAGAGGTAACCTCCCCACTATTTCTCCATCCAAGTTCTGAACTTGAATCATATCCCTTAATCAAACATAAAAAATCGTGCAATATTGTATAAATGTTATTAGATAATTTTTCAAAAATACTTTTGTTATTTTCTCGTTTTTTAAAATTATGTGCAATGTATTGCACATGGTTATACTAGTTTGCTGAATAGGAAACAAATCTTTAACATCTTTTGATGTTTTGTCTGTCGGCTATTTGGATATAGTAGATTCCAGCTATACGATTAGCTTTTATAATTTGATGCTCAATCATATTATTTTGTTTACTTAAGACTACATATAATAGATTTCTCCTACAAGAAAATTGAACCCGGTTTTCCTGGACGTTCTCTCTCCTACCCTCCCAAACCCTAAACTAAAACCCTAACCTCCACCTTTCTGCGGCCTTCCCATCTCCTCCACCCTCACCTCCTCCACCATCACCTCTCCTCCACCCTCACCTCCGCCACACACTTCTTCTGCTTCCAACTTTAGCTCTCTTTTTCTTCTTCCTTTTCCTTTTTCCCAGCCTCCACCTATCACTATACTCTTCGTCCAACACTTCACAGACCTCCACAAAAACATCTCCACTGCATTTACCCTACCTTCCTACCGATGCGGGGTGAGACTGGGTTCGAGAGAGGGAGGGAGCGTGTCTGGGCTCCTCGCGAGCATAGCAGCGACGAGGAGCGTCGCAATCCTCAGAGCAGGCAGGTACATCACGAGGTTAGAGCAGAGGATCGTCATGCTACTTACAGGGACAGGTCTCCAAAAAGATATGCCTCTAGACCGCTGATGGGGAGGCACCAGAGATCTAGGTCGCCGGTCTATCGCAAGCATGAACTTCATCACGTCCACCGATCACCGAGAGTTACCACAGGAGGAGAGCTCAAGAGCCCGCTCAAGTCTCATCTAGCTAACAAGGTGGTTAGCCCCGCCGAAACGTCCATCGGCCACGACACTATACGTAGCCCCAAGAACCTGGAGCTGTCCCGTAGCCTTACGTCGCCCGCCCATCACATCTCACCAAAGACCATATTCCCGACTTCGGCAGCCAACTTCACAGAACAGGAACTTCTGTCTACACTTCGGAAGGTACGTCGGAGGGGGGGGGGGGGAAGCATGTAGTGAAGAGAACGCTGAGGAAGGTGGTTGGGAGGTCTACAAATCCAAGTCGACTAAAAAGGTGGAAGCGACGAAGGCTAAGATGAGGGAGCTCATGTGCTTGTTTTGTGGCGACCAACACCAGAAGCAGGACTGCCAGTACGGGGTGTTCGTATGCTTTGAGTGCAAAGAACCAGATCACAAGGTACATTCCTGTGCGGTTAGAGGAGAGAAACGGTGAGGGAGGCAGGGACAAGACAAGCGTTCCGTGGTTAAACGGGTGGAGGTATATAGCGCCGTGGTGTCACTCACAGAAGAAATGCGCCAGAACAAGATGAAGCTCAAGGCAAAGATGGGGGTTATTAGGGCGGTGAGAGGAGCGCCATCGACAGAGGAGAGAGCGCCATCGACAGAGGAGATCATTACAGGTCTCAAGAAACTATCGGTATCGTTCAATCAACGATTTTGGGTGCTCCATAAAGTGAAAGATTATTGGATTGCGTAGTTCCCCACTGCCGAAGGCATAGCGGCATTAGCATGATGCGTTGAGCTAAAGATAATAGGTGGCCAATTTGGGATATCTATCAGTCACTGGACGGGGATCGAGGGTGCTATCATGCTTGACGAGGAGAGGGGGCTTTGGGTGTCGCTATCTGGATTGCCGCTCCATTGTTGGGAGATCACTGGCTTCCAAGACGTCTTTCGTAGGTACGGCACTGTAATCGAGATGGATGCTAAGACAGCGACGAAGGCGACCGGGATTGCAAGATTTAAAGTCTTACCACAGGGCAAAGAAAGATTGCCAAGGTGGATGATGGTCATGGTGGAAAATAGGAGTTTCATGGTTGAAGTTACGGTGGAGAAAGAGGAGGGGGGGGGGGGGGGGGCGAAGCGAGGGAGGAGATGCAGCATAAGAAGACCATCTCCAAAAAGTTGTTCGAGGAAGACGAAGGAGAACAGATGGCGAGGAGATGGGCAGAAATTGCCGCAGGAAAGAAAGTACAGGTGTAGCGCCCCGAATTTCTAATATAATATCTTAGAAAATACATGGCACAATTCCCAGCATCAACTTCAATGTAATATTAAACACAACCAAATACCAATAAAATTTTTCAACTTCCATTACAGTAATCGTTTACATAGCACAGCGGAATACAATACATCTTAAATCACAATTCTCTTTTCTTTACAACAATTTACAATTACATAAGTCACTATATAAATGGAACTCAAGCATCCAAATCCGAGCCATAAGAAATCACCTGTAAAATATGAGGCTAGAGATAACCCTAACCCCCAAAACTAAAGGGGTCAGCCATAAACGTGTGAGTGACATAAAAACAAATAACATAAATAAAGCATGGATTTATCAACAACAGAACTAAATAATGATACATAAAATATATCATAGCAAGGAAACATGTAACCTCAAGTGAAGCTAAACTAAGTGTCAAGTGTAGAAAACAGGAAAAACCACATGCATGAAACGAAGTCAAGAAAACATCAAGTCTATATGCTGACTCTCTAATGGGTACTTGTCGGAGTCTATGCATCCCACTCTACATAGGTCCGGTGCAAGCCCTTAACGTCTCCACATTATAGGGTTTAATCCCCCACTATGCAACTAATTCTAACACGATGACTACTACGAGATAAAGATAAACTGTGAGTATTAGCCCATGCCCCGATAATTTCGGAGGTCAATCTCTATCCACAGAAAATTTCGGAGACTATTTCACTCACACCTGGGAATCTTCGAGAATACCCCACACCGCAAGCAATGGCACCTCATCACACGAATACCACATGTGCATCGCCTCGACCCCGATAATTCCGGAGATCAATCCTACACCACAGGTAATTCCGGAGACTATTTCACTCACTCCTGGATAATTCCGTGGATTATCTCACACTGCAAGCCATACTGAGGTCCATAACCCATATTCCCGTTCATCATATCACCACTAGTGCCTGTCCTTATCATTTAGGTTATTTAATTACTTAAAGAATCTCCTAGAGTTGGTGCACCCTACCGGACTTAATTCAACAACTGATCAACTAAAGTACCTCAACAGGCCCAAACATAAATAACTCAACTGCCGGTATACTAGGGTCACACACACCCTCTAGAGACTCACACTCAATGTCCGAACCAACTTTCCAACATAAATTGCTCGACTTAACATCTTGAAAATATATGTTCAATAGAAGATAAGGTATAAAATAATAGGTTATAGATTAAAGCATTTGGAGAATAAATCATTTGAAAGAACATTAAAAAATATAAAGGTACATCAGTATCAGTCGACTAATAACAAGCGTAAGTCGACTGTCCAGAAAGAGAATTATATGGTTTTAAGAAAATAATCTAAGTCTTATAAGTCGACTTGTAAAGGTCATAGGTCGACTGTCCAGAGAGAAAATCCAATAATCTTTAAGAAAATATTCTAAGTATAGCAGTCGACTGAAAAGGAATAGGTCGACTGTCCAGAAAGAAAATTACAATAACTTTGAAAATCAAGTCTAAGTGTACCAGTCGACTGTAAAAGGTATAGGTCGACAGTCCAGAAGAAAATTTCAAGAAAACTAAAGAACATAGCAGCTGGGTCGTATCAGTCGACTGAGAGGTCATACCAGTCGACTGTCGGCCTACAGACTGCATACTTTTGGTTGTGCACATTTCAACCGATACATAGTTTTACTTTATGAAAACGATTTCTATAAAAGGCTTATTTCTTATATGATCAAATACAACTCGTAGGTTACATAATAGTCCATAAAACTAGATCAACTACTTGAATTTATGAAAATAGAGATTTGTCGATTTCTTTCGATTAATACCTGAATTGTGCATATAATCAAAAATAGAGTTTCTCAAAATTTACTGATCACTGAAATAGTTCGTATTCAAATCCAAAACATATAAATATCCAAAATCTCAAAGAATCCCCAATTTGGGTATATTCATCAACTCAAACCAATTTATCTCAAATCCAATTCTCAAGACATGATCTCCTAATTCATCAGTCCTTCTCGATATTTCCTCAATCTCAATCACCATTATAAATCATACACATAATCAGTTTATTACATTGCCATTTCAAGTTTCATTCAACCAATACTCCAAAATAATAAAAATCTCACCTTTATTAGGTTTATGTATAAAATCTACCATATTCAATCAATCCAACATCGATCCAAAAGAAATGGACTACCCACATACAATTTTTTTTACAACCAACTAGGGTTCACAAGATCCAATTTTTCATCCAATTCATGATGTGCATATTCATATTCAAACCCTAAACATGCTTTCTAGTAATAAGATTCAACATCTAAGATCCATTAAAACATTCATAGATCCAACAACCAAATTATACTAATCACATAAACAGATCAACAAAAAAGAAAAAAAATTTCATCACTCATACAAAATACACAAAGCAAACAAACAAGTCACTCACCTTGAAATGAAGAAATTCGACAAGAAGCCTTTCTTTTGCGAAATCCAAGATCCTCTTCTTAATACTCAAAAAAAAAAATAAAATAAATCTTTGTGTTGTGTAACGAATGACGGCTGCGCTTTTCTTTTAAATAGCCGGGGTGGAAGAATTAGGGTTTTTAGACACATTTGCAAAATAACCCATTGAAAACATAACTTTACATAAATAGATTCCTAAACTTGGAAACTTGATAAAATCAATTAAATTGAGATTTAAAAGCAAAATAAACACCTTGCTTTCCATCCGGCACTGTTTGAAAGTCCAGAAAATCGTTTTTGCACTTTCACCCCTCAAAATGACAATTTTGCAAAAAACTCCTTCTTTTTCTTAATATTTGCAAATAGATCTAATAAATATCAGAAGAATCTAGAAAAAATTACAAATGAATCCCAAATAATAAATAACGATTTTCCATGAAGAAATTTTGGCTTTTGAACTTCTCAAGAAAATATTTGCACGTGTTTCGCACGTGTAAAAAGAATATTTTTCTAAAAATATTTATTAAATCCCCAAAATCATTTTAATTCATTTATAAACCTTTAAAAGTAATATTTAAAAAATACGAGGTATTACATCACTCCCTCCTTAGAAGAGTTCTGTCTTTAGAACTACTACTAATGGGCCCAAACAACATACCAACAAGGAAAACAATATCTCATAAATAGAAACATAGTTCGAACAATTGCATATGAGAACATTATCAAAATAGAAGGAATACAACTCAATTCAAAGGTACAATCATCCAAAAGAATTACAATCACATAAAAATACATTCATACAAAAAGCTCAGGGAAATCCTTCTGCATGCGATCCTCTGGCTCCCAAGTAGCCTCTTCGAACTGTTGATTCCTCCATAGTACCTTGACCATAGGTATCACTTTGCTCCTAAGAACTTTCTCCCTACGGTCAACGATCTCAATAGGTTGTTCTTTGTAACTCAAGTTCACCTGTAGACCTTCAGAAATCTCTACCAACTGATGATTCTGATCTGGTACATACTTCCTCAACAATGACACATGGAATACATCATGTACTTGTGCCAACTCCTCTGGAAACTCCAACCTATATGCTGTCTTGCCAATCCGCTCCATGATCCTGTATGGCCCAATATACCTTGGCGCCAACTTGCCTCCCTTACCAAACCTGATCACTCCTTTGGTCGGAGACACCTTGAGAAAAACTGCATCCCTAACCTCAAACTCCAAGTCCCTTCGTCGAGTATCAGCATAACTCTTCTGCCGACTCTGAGCCTCGACCAACCTCTTGCGAATCCGCTTAATCTGCTCTGACGTCTGCTGCACAATCTCAGGACCAAACATCTGCCTCTCGCCAACCTCGTACCAACAAACAGGTGTCCTGTACCTCTGCCCGTACAAAGTCTCATACGGTGCCATCCCGATACTCGCATGGTAACTGTTGTTATAAGCAAACTCAACCAATGTCAAGTATCTCTCCAACTACCACCGAAATCCATAACACAAGCCCTCAGCATATCTTCCAGCACTCGATTCACCCTTTCCGTCTGACCATCGGTCTGTGGATGAAATGCGGTACTGAAATCAGTTCTGGTGCCTAAAGCTGCTTGTAAGCTCTTCCAAAACCTTGAAGTGAACCTTGCATCTCTGTCGGAAACAATCGACACAGGAACTCCATGAAGTCACACAATTTTACCAATGTACAACTCAGCCAATTTCTCCAACGACCAAGTAATCTTCATGGCTAGAAAGTGAGCCGACTTAGTTAAACGATCCACGATAACCCAAATCGAGTCATTGCCCTTCGAACTCCTCGGCAAACCTGTGATGAAATCCATACTGATATTCTCCCATTTTCACTCTGGAATAGGCAACGACTGTAACAAACCTCCAGGTCTCTGATTTTCTGCTTTGATCTGCTGACAAGTCAGACACCTTACCACGAAATCTGCCACATCCCTTTTCATACTAGACCACTAAAAGTGCTGTTTGATGTCCTTGTACATCTTTGTGCCTCTAGGTTGTACTGACAACAAGGTACTGTGTGCTTCCTGCAAGATACTCTCTCTCAAATCTGTATTATCCGGAACACACAACCTCTCACCCATCCAAAGAACTCCATCTTGGACACGAAACTCTGATAACTTGCCTTCTGAAACCTATTGCAACATCTTCTGAATCTCTGAATCTGATCTCTGACCTTCCACAATCCTCTCTCTCAAGGAAGGCTGCAGCTTCAACTGAGCCAAAGATGCCCCTAAACCCTGCCGCACCACCTCAATACCTGCCTCATCAATCTCTGCTGTCAACTCGCTTTGAGTAGTGATCAAACTTGATAAACTACTCTTCCTGCTAAGTCCATCAGCTACCACATTCGCCTTGCCCGGATGATACTTGATCTCAAGACGAATGTCTTCCAAAACTTCCAACCACCTTCTCTGCCGAAGATTAAGATCATTCTGTTGATAAATGTACTTCAGGCTATTGTGGTCAGTGTACATATTGACCTTCTCACCATAAACATAATGCCTCCACTTCTTCAAGGCAAAGATAATAGCTACTAGCTCCAAATCATGCGTCGGATAATTCTTCTCATGCAGACGCAATTGCCTCGAACCATAAGCAATAACTTTGCCTTCTTGCATCAAGACACAACCCAAACCTCTGAGAGACGCATCACTGAAGATATCATAATCCTTCCTAGCTTGTGGCAAAGCTATGATAGGTGCAGTAGTCAACCTCTCCTTTAACTCAAGGAAACTCACCTCACACTTATCAGTTCATGAAAATGCCACATTCTTCCGGGTCAAACCTGTCAAAGGAACTGCAATCTAAGAATAACCCTGGATGAATCTCCTGTAATAACCAGCCAAACCCAAGAAACTTCTGACTTCCTTCACAGACGTTGGCCTGGGCCAATCCTTCACTGCTTCAACCTTCTAAGGATCAGTGGCCACTCCCTCCTTAGAAAGGATATGACCAAGGAATGCTACCTCAAACTTCCAAAACTCACACTTCGACAACTTGGCATACAAGCCATGCTCCTGTAATTTCTGTAATACCGCTGTTAAGTGCATAGAATGCTCCTCCTCCAACTTCGAATACACCAAAATATCGTCGATGAAAACCACCATGAAGGAGTCAATAAATGGCCTCAAAACCCGATTCATCATATCCATGAACACTGCTGGCGCATTCGTCAACCCGAATGGCATCACCAAAAACTCAAAAAGTCCATGACGAGTCCTGAAAGCTGTCTTACTTACATCTTCCTCCTTGACTCGAACGTGATGATACCCTGATCTCAAATCAATCTTCGAAAACACAACTGCTCCTCGAAGCCTGTTGAACAAATCATCAATCCGCGGAAGTCGATACTTGTTTTGAATAGTCACCCTATTCAACTCCCGATAGTCAATGCACATCCTCATTGACCTATCCTTCTTCTTGACTAACAACACTGGCGCACCCCGTGGCGAGGAACTCGGCCTAATAAGCCCCTTGCTCAACAGCTCTTCAATCTGCTTCTTCACTTCGTCCTGCTCCACAAGTGCCATCCTGTACGGAGCCTTAGAAATCGGAGCACTCCCCAGCTGAACATTAATACAAAAATCTACATCTCTCTGCTGCGGTAATCCTGAAAAATCTTCCAAGAACACCTTAGGAAAATCTCTGACAACCAGAATGCCTTTGACTTCATCTGAAATTGCCATCTTGGATACCATTGCAGCCACCTTCGGAATCTTCTTCTTCCCTTGGAAAGTTACTGTAGGACCACCTGGTGCTTTCACTAACACCTCTTTCCGCTTGCATTCAATTGTGGCATCATATATTGCCATCCAACCAATGCCCACGATCACATCCACTCCTAAGACTTGCAGCTCGATCAGATCGATGCCGAATAATCTTCCGCCAATCTCGATATCACAGCCCTCGTAATATCGATCAGCGATCAATTCTTCACCTGACGGTATTGCCACCGACAAAATCTTGCCTATAAACAACTTAGGCTCCACACCTAAGACCTTTGCAAAATTTGGCAACACAAAAGTATGCGATGAACCAGTATCAAATAAAACCTTGGCCTTTATTCCATTAATCAAAACAATTCCTGTTACATGAAGAGTGATACTCAATCTCCAATTATTCTTAAATAAAGGTTTTACTTATTACATTGATTAAAAATAAAATCAAAACTCTTGCATACCCTGGATCACATCTTCCAAGTTATTTGCATCCTCCTCGGTTAATGCGAACACTCGCCCTAGCCTCTGGAATTTACCTCCACCCGGACCATCCTTCCTCAACTGTGGACAATGAGACTTAGAATGTCCCGCCTGCCCACACTGGAAACAAGTCTGCTTTGCCAACTTAGGACATGCTGTCCTGTAATGACCTGCCTCCTTGCAGTAATAACAAGTCACTTCCTGAGTTGCAGATGCCTTCTGCACTGGACCACTGAACTTGACTTGCTTCGCCGGGAGTCCCTTCCCACTCTGACCTGATGCTGGCCTCTTGTTCCTGTTCCAGGTTTCTTGCTTCTTCTGGAACTGGTCCATGTCTTCCTCTGTCATAGCTGCTCTCCTGACCAGCTTGTCGAACCTCCTTATGCCCAACGGAATCATTCTCGACCTCAAGTTTGGCCTCAAGCCCTGCTCAAACTTCTTGGCCTTCTTCGCCTCGTCAACTATCAACTCTGGTGCATACCTCGACAGCTGAGCGAACTTGGTCTTATACTCTCGCACGGTCATGCTGCCCTGCTGTAGATCCAAGAATTCTGTCGCCTTCTTCTCCTGAACATCTAGAAGAAAGAAGTGATCCCTGAATTCTTCCAGAAAAGCCTCCCAAGTCATCTGTAGGTCCCCCAATGCCCTCTTTACCGTTTGCCACCAAACACCAGCATCCATTTCCAATTGCATAATGGCCAACTTCACCTTATTGGCTGTCGGAGTTTTCGATACCTTAAAGATTGCCTCCATCCATCTAATCCAATCATCAGCCTCGTTTGGATCAGATTGCCCCTAAAAAACTGGCGGCCTCATCCTCTTGAAGGACTCGATCTGCTTGATGGGATCGGCGTTAACCAATCCTAGTCCAGCTCCATGATTCTGATGCTGGTTCTGATTCTGAGCCAAATTAGATGCCATCAGTGCCTCCAAAGTCTGATACACCCTGGCAAATTTGGCCTCGAGATCAATTCCAGTTCCATGGGAACTTCCAACTCCATCAATATTGTTGTCATTCCTGGTTCTGGGTCCTGTCATTCTGAATACTGCAAAATGAGGAAAAAGTTATAGCACCACAACACGACTTACTTTCACATCAATACCTTTTGGCTAAACCTCAACTGTACCCTAAACCAAACATCATGTTTCAGTTCTATGTGACACTCACTCTTTAATGTCCACACCTAGGTACTCACGCTCTAATGTCCACACCTAGGTTATTTTTATGCCATGTTTATTATTACTATTGAAGTATGCTCTGATACCAATCTCTGTAGCGCCCCGAATTTCTAATATAATATCTTAGAAAATACGTGGCACAATTTCCAGCATCAACTTTAATGTAATATTAAACACAACCAAACACCAATAAAATTTTTCAACTTCCATTACAGTAATTGTTTACATAGCACAGCGGAATACAATACATCTTAAATCACAATTCTCTTTTCTTTACAACAATTTACAATTACATAAGTCACTATATAAATGGAACTCAAGCATCCAAATCCGAGTCTTAAGAAATCACCTGTAAAATATGAGGCTAGAGATAACCCTAATTCCCAAAACTATAGGGGTCAGCCATAAAGGTGTGAGCGACATAAAAACAAAAAACATAAACAAAGCATAGATTTATCAACAACAGAACTAAATAATGATACATAAAATATGTCATAGCAAGGAAACATGTAACCTCAAGTGAAGCTAAACTAAGTGTCAAGTGTGTAAAACAGGAAAAACCACATGCATGAAACCAAGTCAAGAGAACATCAAGTCTATATGCTGACTCACTAATGCGTACTTGTCGGAGTCTATGCATCCCACTTTACATAGGTCCGGTGCAAGCCCTTAACATCTCCACATTATAGGGTTTAATCCCCCGCTATGCAACTAATCCTAACACGATGACTACTACGAGATAAAGATAAACTGTGAGTATTAGCCCATGCTCCGATAATTTCGGAGGTCAATCTCTATCCACAGATAATTTCGGAGACTATTTCACTCACACCTGGAAATCTTCGAGAATACCCCACACCGCAAGCAATGGCACCTCATCACATGAATACCACATGTGCGTCGCCTCGACCACGATAATTCCGGAGATCAATCCTACACCACAGGTAATTCCGGAGACTATTTCACTCACTCCTGGATAATTCCGGGGATTATCTCACACTGCAAGCCATTCTGAGGTCCATAACCCATATTCCCGTTCATCATATCACCACTAGTGCCTGTCCTTATCATTTAGGTTATTTAATTACTTAACGAATCTCCTAGAGTTGGTGCACCCTACCGGACTTAATTCAACAACTGATCAACTAAAATGCCTCAACAGGCCCAAACATAAATAACTCAACTGCCGGTATACTAGGGTCACACACACCCTCTAGAGACTCACACTCAATGTCCGAACCAACTTTCCAACATAAATTGCTCGACTTAACATCTTGAAAATATATGTTCAATAGAAGATAAGGTATAAAATAATAGGTTATAGATTAAAGCATTTGGAGAATAAATCATTTGAAAGAACATTAAAAAATATAAAGGTACATCAGTATCAGTCGACTAATAACAAGCGTAAGTCGACTGTCCAGAAAGAGAATTATATGGTTTTAAGAAAATAATCTAAGTCTTATAAGTCGACTTGTAAAGGTCATAGGTCGACTGTCCAGAGAGAAAATCCAATAATCTTTAAGAAAATATTCTAAGTATAGCAGTCGACTGAAAAGGAATAGGTCGACTGTCCAGAAAGAAAATTACAATAACTTTGAAAATCAAGTCTAAGTGTACCAGTCGACTGTAAAAGGTATAGGTCGACAGTCCAGAAGAAAATTTCAAGAAAACTAAAGAACATAGCAGCTGGGTCGTATCAGTCGACTGAGAGGTCATACCAGTCGACTGTCGGCCTACAGACTGCATACTTTTGGTTGTGCACATTTCAACCGATACATAGTTTTACTTTATGAAAACGATTTCTATAAAAGGCTTATTTCTTATATGATCAAATACAACTCGTAGGTTACATAATAGTCCATAAAACTAGATCAACTACTTGAATTTATGAAAATAGAGATTTGTCGATTTCTTTCGATTAATACCTGAATTGTGCATATAATCGAAAATAGAGTTTCTCAAAATTTACTGATCACTGAAATAGTTCGTATTCAAATCCAAAACATATAAATATCCAAAATCTCAAAGAATCCCTAATTTGGGTATATTCATCAACTCAATCCAATTTATCTCAAATCCAATTCTCAAGACATGATCTCCTAATTCATCAGTCCTTCTCGATATTTCCTCAATCTCAATCACCATTATAAATCATACACATAATCAGTTTATTACATTGCCATTTCAAGTTTCATTCAACCAATACTCCAAAATAATAAAAATCTCACCTTTATTAGGTTTATGTATAAAATCTACCATATTCAATCAATCCAACATCGATCCAAAAGAAATGGACTACCCACATACAATTTTTTTTACAACCAACTAGGGTTCACAAGATCCAATTTTTCATCCAATTCATGATGTGCATATTCATATTCAAACCCTAAACATGCTTTCTAGTAATAAGATTCAACATCTAAGATCCATTAAAACATTCATAGATCCAACAACCAAATTATACTAATCACATAAACAGATCAACAAAAAGAAAAAAAAATTTCATCACTCATACAAAATACACAAAGCAAACAAACAAGTCACTCACCTTGAAATGAAGAAATTCGATAAGAAGCCTTTCTTTTGCGAAATCCAAGATCCCTCTTTTAATACTCAAAAAAAAAAAAAAAAATCTTTGTGTTGTGTAGCGAATGACGGCTGTGCTTTTCTTTTAAATAGCCGGGGTGGAAGAATTAGGGTTTTTAGACACATTTGCAAAATAACCCCTTGAAAATATAACTTTACATAAATAAATTCCTATACTTGGAAACTTGATAAAATCAATTAAATTGAGATTTAAAAGCAAAATAAACACCTTGCTTTCCATCCGGCACTGTTTGCAAGTCCAGAAAATCAGTTTTTGCACTTTCACCCCTCAAAATGACAATTTTGCAAAAAAATCCTTCTTTTTCTTAATATTTGCAAATAGATCTAATAAATATCAGAAGAATCTAGAAAAAATTACAAATGAATCCCAAATAATAAATAACGATTTTCCATGAAGAAATTTTGGCTTTTGAACTTCTCAAGAAAATATTTGCACGTGTTTCGCACGTGTAAAAAGAATATTTTTCTAAAATATTTATTAAATCCCCAAAATCATTTTAATTCATTTATAAACCTTTAGAAGTAATATTTAAAAAATACGGGGTACTACAACAGGAGGCTGATGACGATGGGTTCAAAGGAGATGAACCGGGTTGGGCGTCTGAACCGGTTCAAGAGGGTTTTTGTCGACCGCTCATCAACAGTGGGATCGATTTGGGAGAAGATCTTGTGTGGGGGAGTTCTCTTTCGGTAAATGTACAAGGATTGTACGTCGAGATATTGCAATTGACGTGACCAAGCTTAGGGTATGCTTGGGGTCTCAAGGTGACAAAGCTCAAGGTGATGGGACAAACCTCATGGTGCAGTTGGGGTCTCAAGGTGACGACTCAGTGGCACTTGTAGTGGGTCAGGAGGATCTACGAACGGCTATGACGCTCGTGGGGTCCAAGGAAAATAGGGGTGAGGGAGTAGCAAGGACAGTTGCTATGGCAGGTATGGAGCTAGGGAAAGAAAATGTACAAACCAAAGATGATCTAAGGGGAGTCACGTCAGCTCAGGAGAGCATGGGTAGGAGATGGACATCCCTGGCTATATTGGAGAAAGGCACCAAGGTGATTTTGAATACTCCACAGGCTCAAGTCACTGAAGGCCAGGGTGTAGTGTGTACGACAATTCAAGAAAATCATATGGGCCAGGAGGAAGTGGGCTGTGAGCAGGGGTCTCAAGTAGAGCCGACTATGCGCAAAGGGCCATCTACAATGGGTCTCAAACTGCAAGGATGGTACATTTGTAATGAGAAAATGAATCAAGAAGAAGGTACTCAAGTTGAAGACCTTGAGGAAGGAACCACAATTTGAAGAGTTGCTAAAAAAGGAGGTTGAAAAAAGAGTTCAGAGAGAAGTTAAAAAGAGAGTGAAGGCTATGCTGGGCAACTGGACTGCAGCTAATAAGCAGAATGCAGAGGTCTCCTTTGAGTCAGAAACTGATTCCAACAGGTCTGAGGAGATACAATCGGGAGATGACAAAGAGATCTTAAGCATTGCTGAGGAAGCAACGGTGGTAGAAATGAGCAAGAGTAAAAAAAAGGTCACAGGGAAGGAGGGTTTCAGACGCAGTGTTAGACAGCGAAGCAAAGGGGAAAAGCCAATGACTGTCAAAGAAATTTACAAAAAGGTGGGAAAGCGAAAAAGCTATGAATACATCGTAGGTACAAAATCAAATGTTTCTATTTTTGGCTCTATTCCTGATTATTTGTTATTTCAGCTTGCAAACATCTATGGTATTCATCTGCATCACGTCGCACACACCAATATTATTGATGTTATTCAGGATAGGGAATTGGAGAATATGGATAATGTCCAACGGGTCTTGGAAGGAAAAATGCAGGTGGATTGCGTATCCCCTAATCTTGCAGAGTTGGATTCAACTCTGCAGGCAGAGGGTGGGAATGATAGTCTTTATGTGTAACATCATTTTCTGGAACGTTAGGTGGCTTGGCAAAGCTACCATGCGCAGAATGGTAGGGGAGGTTGTTAGGAAAAACAATATCGACATTGTCTGCTTAGAAGGGACTAAATTAGCTCAACCAACTGACGCGGTTTTCAGGGATCTTAAGTTAGACCACATCCAGGGGTGGAGGGTAAGGGAGGCTATAGGGGTGTCAGGGGGGGTTATGGTAGGGATCAATACCAGTAAATTTGATTTAATGGATGACTGGATAGGGAACTTTACTGTTTCGGTAGTCGTATGGAGAAAAAGCGACGGGTGGAGGGAAACCATCACGGCAATATATGGCCCAAATGAGAGATCCCACAGGCAACAATTTTGGGATGAGCTACTACACATCAGGGGAAAATGGAGTCTGCCATGGGTAGTAGGGGGATTTCAATATTGTCAGACATACTTTTGAGAGAAAGGGAGGTCTTGGCAATGGACATGATAGGAGGAAATTCAATCAGATCATATCAACTTTGAAGTTGATGGACATTCCAATTAATGACCGAAGCTTTACGTGGTCTAACCGACAAAGGAAGCCGAGTCTCGAGAAGCTTGATAGGATCCTAGTATCCACTGATTGGGAAACTAAGTTTCTCTTTGCAATGGCTAGATCTTGTGTGCGTAATACTTCAGACCATGTTCCTATCCTCATTGATATGGGAGAAAAGAGAAGAAGAAGACAGAAAAAATATTCAGGTTCGAGAAAATGTGGTTGACTAACAACGACTACCACGACAAGGTCAAGAGCACCTGGGAAGAGGTCATCGACCTGGTAGAACCAGCCTGCCAGGCTTAACAAAAAACTAGCTATTCTTAGAAGGAGGCTAAGAAGATGGAATAGCGAGACTTTTGGGAACGTCTTCAAAAGAAAAGAGGACACCCTAAATGAAATCGAGGAGCTGGAAAGGATGGAGAAAGCAGGCGACCTTGATGAGAACCAATTTCAAAGATTAACGACATGCAGACAAGATATTCAGGAGACTTATATTCAGGAGGAGATCATGTGGCAACAACGATCAAGGGTCAAGTGGTTGACAGAAGGGGATGCTAATACTAAATTCTTTCATAAGGTCGCTAGTATGCATCGCAGACAAAACTACATCCACTCCTTGGATATCAATGGTGATGCGGTGTCAGATGAGAGGCAGATAGCTGAGCATGTTCATGACACGTTCAAGGAATTATTCGGGAAGAGTAGGGGCAGACAAAGTGAATCCAATGACAATATGTGGGAGCAACTGCAGGGCGATAACCATGAAAGAGTGGAGGCTTTACAACAACCTTCCACTATGGAGGAGGAGAAGGCGGCGGTATGGGGGATGGGACAGGACAAGGCGCTAGGACCAGATGGGTTCCCTATTTTCTTTTATAAGCAGTTCTGGCATATCATTAAATTTGACATTATGGACCTCATGAATGCTTTTAATGAGGGTAGTTTGAACTTGGAGAGAATCAACTACGCTCATGTTTGCCTGATCCCTAAAAAACAAACGGCGACAGAGGTGGGTTATTTTAGGCCAATCAGCTTGATTAACTATTCGGTCAAAATCATCATGATGGTCCTTGCAAATAGACTAGGAAGTATTATCGGGGACATTATAGAGGATTATCAAACGGGGTTTATTACAGGAAGGGATATTCTAGAAGGGGTGGCACTAGTTCAGGAGGTTATCCAAGATACAAAGAGATGCAAGAAGGCGGGGGCTAAAACTAGACTTTGAGAAGGCATACGATACGGTCGAATGGAAATGTTTATTGGAGATTCTTGAGAAATGGGGATCCGGTGAGAGATGGATCGGATGGATAAAGACCCGGCTAATGACGTCCAAGATCAATGTTTTAGTCAAAGGGACTCCGGGCAACGAAATCAGATGTAAGAGGGGACTGAGGCAGGGGGACCCAATATCGCCATTGCTGTTCACTCTGGTAGCAGACGGATTACATAGAATGCTACAGGCCTACAGAGAAAATGGACTCATTAATGGGCTTGGTATGCGAGGGATTTCCGCAGTCATGAACGTGCAATATGCGGATGATACTTTAATATTCGGTGAATGCGATGTGGCACAGGCAACATTCTTGAAATGGGGACTTTATCTTTTTAAGGAATGGTCCGGGCTAAAGGTGAACTTCAACAAAAGCTCCATTACATTCTTAGGAGAGACGAGGGAAGAAGGGAACACTATAGCCAATATTCTTAATTGTCCGATCCAGAAGCTACCGATTATGTACCTGGGTTTGCGAATCGGTACAGGAAATATCAGGAGGGTGGATTGGAATGGTATCATAGAGAAGATAGCGAGAAGATTGGAAGGATGGAAAGGCAAAATGCTATCATTCGGGGGACGTCTTATCCTGTTAAATTCGATGGTCAGCTCCATACCGCTTTATTTTATGTCATTTTATGAAATGCTAGTCTGGGTTTCTAAAAAAATTGACAAACTTAGAAGACGATTTCTCTGGCATGGGTCGGGGGAAGGAAGGGGATACATGTTAATCAAACGGGGGATAGTTTGCAGACAAAAAGAACTGGGCGGATTGGGGTTTGTCAATATTCGCCAAATGAATCAAGCCTTACTAGGAAAATGGTGGTGGAAACTAAAAGCAAAGACTAAGTCAAAATGGGGTCTACTGGTAAAGGCGACTTACATGAAGAACGGCTGCATACACCAAAAACAGAAAAATAAGGGGTCAATGTCTGGATTCTAGCGAGGAGTCAGTCATACTAGAGACATGTTCATTTCAAGGGTAACATTCTCCATTGGAAATGGGGCTACTACATGTTTCTGGAAAGATAAATGGTGCGACAATATCAATTTAAAGAGAAGATTTCCAGAAGCTTACAAATTGGCTGCAGATAAATACGATAAGGTCGCCAGAGATTGGAGGAATGATCAATGGAGATCAAGGATAACAGGCAGATTAACCGCTAAGGCTAGAAGACAAAAACATGAACTTATAGGTTTCTTACAGGATTGGAAGCCAACAGGAATTGACCATGAAGACAAACCGAAATGGGAGGGAGAGAAGGGAGGCATATACTCGGTGAAATCGGCATATAAAAGGCTAAACGATGAGGGAATTAGAGTATATGACCCAATATGGAGGGTAAAAGTACCACTCAAGGTCAGGACTTTTAACTGGCTTGCATGTAGAAACGCCATTCTAACACGGGATAACTTGATCAGAAGAGGATGGCAGGGTCCGGGCAACTGTTTTGTGTGCAATCAAGATAACGAAACGGTGGACCATTTACTACTGACATGCAGCTTCGCGAGACCTATCTGGATGGATCTACTACAAAGATTAGGGAGCGCAGGGGCAGGACTGCAAACAATACTAGATGCATGGGGGGGATGGTGAGATGGGAACATTGGCAGAGGCAACGACGATATTTGGGGTCTTGGGGTTGCGGCCATATGCTGGGGTCTTTGGTTAGAACGGAACAATAGAGTTTTTAGAATAACACACAGACACAGCATGCATCAACAAATGATTATCAAGATTAGTGCTAATATCATATTTTGGTCTACAATAGTAGGTGAGGAACAGACGAAGAAGATCAGGAATATGTATACCAACACTGGTATGGCAAACAATGGGGGAGAATCACAAGAAAAGGAAGGTACACCACTGGAGGAGTGATCGCATGCAGCGCCAAGGGAGGAAAAAGCATTTCTTTTGATTATGTACTTTGGGAATTGGTAGTTTGACATTGGTATTTTGATTTTTTTTGTTGGTTATAGCCATATATGGAGGAGAGACTCCTGTTTTGGGAATGAGTATCATGGCCCGCCTGTGGGATACATGAATATCATGCCTAACTGTTTACTTTTGTTGTGTTTGTTTGATTAAAAAACTTTTTAATGAAACTAGGGGGGCTCCGGCCAACCTTTCCCGGAAAAAAAAAAGATTACATATAATATTTAGAGACTTTAATATTAAAATTTTATGTATTTTGTATATATAATTAATATATAGTGATCATACTATATATTCATTTAAGTTCTTAATGAGATTTCTTCTTTAAATAATTTTCTCTAAAACATAAAGCATTGTCAAAATAGGCACGTCCACCAAACCACGTGCACTTGGTCACAACAAATTTCAATTAGTAACAAGAAAAAAAAAATATTTTCTTTGAGAATAATGTGTATGCGCATTTATCAGAGTTGGTATACTAGGAGTGATAAAATATTAAGTAAAACAAATATTGACGATACTTTGAACGAGTAACTTTTGGGGTAAGTGGAAAGAATGTGAAACCATAACATTGCCAATTTTGTTACTAATGAAAATATTTTGTAGAATAACATTTGAAGCTGCCCAAATATATATTATTTGAGTTTGGGTTTTGCTAATAAATGTCATAGAAAATTAGCAACTAATTTATTTTGACCAAATTGCCCTTCTTTTAGTTCTTTTTACTACTTTTTTATTTGTTATAAATCGGTTTATTTTTCTGAATTCCCCGGACAATAACGAGTTGTTGGGTAACTATCTAATTCCACAATTTTTACGTAACAACTGGTATCAAAGACAGGCTAGCACGAAACTTGAAGATCCAACCAAAGGTTATGATGTCAACAACTTGTTTCTCTATGGAAATGATCAATGACACTATGATTGATCTACTTTTGCAATATTATCTACCGTACATAGAACGAAGACAATCAAAAATTGAAGAGTGGGAAGACTACGAATACAAGACGAGTTACTCACGAAAACTCTCTTTTTCTGACTATCTCTCGAATATGATGTGTGAGACATTCGTACAGGCAAACTTGAAAGTAACACAGTACTTATACTACCATTGTAGCGTCCCGAATATTTAATATAATATCTCAGATATACGTGACACAATTTCCAGAATCAACTTCATTGTAATCATAAACATAGCAACCAAATACAGGAAAATTTAAAATTTTTATTACATCAATTGTTTACAAAGCACAGCGGAAAATTAAACACCTTGAATTACATTTTTCTTTCCTTTACAACACATTCTTTACAATTTACATTCTGCGCCATGCATCCAAATCCCAAGCTAAAGGTACCTACCTGTAAAATATGAGGCTAGAGATCACCCTAACCCCCAAAACTACAGGGGTCAGCCATAACGGTGCGAGTAACATAAAATAAATGCAACATAAATAAAAGATAAGGCATAGAGTCATAAATAACATGTATCAACAGCAAGAATAAATGAAATAAGAAATAAAAATAAATAAAACATGAAAACATCAAGTGAAACTAGACTAAGTGTCAAGTGTAGAAAAACAGGAAACAATATGCATAAAACCAAGTCAAGAAAACACCAATGCTATATACTGACTCTCTAATGCATACTTGTTGGATTCTATACATCCCACTCTACATAGGTCCGATGCAAGCCCTTATCGTTCTCCACTTGATAGGATTTAATCCCCCGCTATGTAACTAATCCTACTACAATGACTACTATGAGATATAGATAAACTGTGAGTATTAGACCATGCCCAAATAATTCCGGAGACTATTTCACTCACAATTGGGAATCTTTGAGAATACCCCACACTGCAAGCTATGGTGCCTCATCACACAAATACCCCATGAGTGTCGCCCCGACCCCGATAATTCCGGAGATCAATCCCACACCGCAGGTGATTCCGGAGACTATTTCACTCACACCTCGATAATTCCGAGGACTATCTCATACCGCAAGCCATACTGAGGTCCATAACCAATGTTCTCATTTCATCATATCACCATCTAGTGTCTGTCCTTATTTTGTTAAGTTAATTAATTAATTACGAATCTCCTAGAGTTGGTGTACCCTACCGGACTGAACTAAACTGATCAACAACACAGCCACAAATGGCCAAACCACAAATCCTGAACTGCCAGTGTCTAGGGTCCCACACAATCTCTAAAGACTCACAACTCAACCATCACACCAAAACTTTTAATAAAACTCACAAATCCATCATCAAAACAATTATACGAAGAAAACTTCTTAAAATCAACAAAATCCAATTCTATATAATGTACTCATAAAATTCCAGAATTCAAATAAAATATTAAATCCATTAAATAACAGAAAACTATATTTCGAAGCTGTAGAATATCACAAAACATCAATTCTTTGAAAACACATATAGCTCTCTTAATAAAATCATAAGAATACAATTAACATTCTATTATAATTAAAATATAACTCTCTGTAAAATACTGTAATCTGTAGTAAAAACATCATATAAAACAGTAGAGTAAATATCGAGAAAACAATCATTTAAAAGAAACGAAGAAAACCAGCAAAACAGCCAAAGAAACAAATGACGGTTGACCGCTCAAACAGAGCACTCAACTGTCAATTGAGAATTTTCAAAAATAAAACATGACGGTCAACCACGACCGCGCAGTCGACCGTCATGTTTTATTTTTGAAAATTCTCAATTGACAGCGGTCGACCGTGACCTGCCATACAGCCAACTTAGGAATTTTTGTGCATGTTTCGACTGATACTCGATTAAAACTTTGTAAAATCAAAATATAACTTCTTGACATGATTAGACATATCTTATATAACATATAGGTGTTATTAAAACACATCAAAACTTCTCAAGATCTCAAAGGAGTAATTTTTCACAAAATCTTTCAAAACAGTCAATGGGTATATATGTGTTCATGTGAGAATTTAAGCAACAGTTAAAACATCAAGAAACCATCAAATACAAGTAGTATAATGTGCATTTCTTTTTTTTTTTTTGATGAAAATATAATGTGTATTTCAATCTCAATATTAAAACAACTCAATATCCAATCGAAAACATCACAAAATACAAAAGTCCAATTTCGGCCTGTGTATGTTCAGACCCAAAATCAAGAAATCCTCCAACCCTCAAAACTTGATCTTTTTGATCCATAAACCCTCCTTATAATTTTATTAAACTCACATACAACTAATTATAATATTTCACCCATGAATATATGCAAAATAACAGTCATTCATCAGAAACAACTCTCGAACAGTCAGCCCTGTATGCCATAATTTACCATCTAATCCCTACTCAGAAAAACATTGTAGAGTTACAAATATAGTGTAATACCCTAATTTTTCAATTAATGAGAAATTATTTATTTTTGCACGTGTTGTGCACGTGCAATATTTTGTTTGGATTATTTTTATCATAGTGTGCATATTTAAATATATTTTTCTCAAATTATTTTAGTACAAAAAGCCTTTCTTTAACGCCTTATTTTAATTTAATGAAAAGCCCTTTTCTTAAAAAGCCCAAAAGTATTTTATTTTATTTATTTTTATAAACTATTTTGGCCCAAAAAGAAAGCCCATGAATTAATCTATTTTAATTAAACTTGTCATGTAGAAGACCTTTTTTAACTAAATTATTTTTATACAAATTTAAAAAGGTACAAATTTGGCCTAGTTGCATGCACGTGCACTACACGTACACGTGCATTGCACACTCTCTCCTAGGCCGGGTATCATTCTTTTGGAGGGAATTTTGATTTTTGGGTATGGTGATCATGGAGGGTAGTTTCATGGAAGTGGGTAGTTTTCCTAACTCCTACTTTGATCTAGTCCCTTCATCCAACAACCACCAAAACAATCTTGGCCCTCCATCTCACCCATCTCTTAGTATAAATACCCCCCTTCTCATGGCTAATTTTTCATATGCAAAGTATAATTTCTAAAGCTATAGTATTATAATAGTGAGAGTTATAAAAGATAAGAGAGTTGTGTGGGTTGTTGTTGCTTGGAGTGGCCGGCATCAAGGAAGGGAAGCATTCAGTGTGGACTAGAGGAAGCATTCGGTGGCTTGGAAGCTTGGAGTGGTGCACTCTTTTGGCTAGGAGGAGGTGCTTTCATCTACAAGGACTTGGTTGCTTTTGTTTGGGTTTTTCTCTCCAATTAAGGTGGGTAAAACATTTCATATTTCTAATTTAGATCCATGCTAAGTTTCCACCATTAAAGATGCATGAAAAATATTAATAAGAGCCCACTTGAATTGAGTAGTTAGTATGTGAATAAATTGAAATGTGGTGATTAATTTATGTGGCTCTAGTGTAAAAATTAAGTTGTGTGTAGATTGCTCCATGTTTATTAGTATGAAGTTATGATGGTAATTAAATTTAATTGAGAATGTTGTTATTATGATTAGAGACATAATGCATGATTGTTAATTATGAAATTGGAAACATGGAACCTATTAAGAAAGAGTACACCTTATTCTTGAAGAAAAATGAAATGTTGTATGTTTGAGATGTGATTTGTACAATCGATGAGTGAGTATACTTCATTATGGCATATGTTGATTTATGAAAGTACAACTCACAAAATTAGTAGTTGAATTGGGATGAATGGACCTTTATGTTGATATAGATGTGAACTATTATAAACATGTGTTTTGGTTGAATTAAGAACTAATTTCAGTAAATTATCACTATGAAATCATTTAATAAAAGACTAGTAGATCAATTATTTTGGCAATGTCGAAAATACAATGTATTGTAGTTTAATAAATGACTTTTGGATTTGGGTGTAAAAACACACATTTCATTAGTACAAAAATTATTTTTCCCACTGGTATGAACTTATATGAATGAGGATTTAATCTGGAAGTTTTTAGAAAATTTTATCAAAGCAATAAGAAACTATGGTTATTTGAATATCGAGTTTTTTTTAAAGCAGTGTGAATATAATATAAATGGATTTTTAATTGGGTTAGTGACAACCCGAGCCAGTGGCTCAGGTGCTCTTGGACTGCGGTTTACTTCTCTGGCTTGCACAGTTCGAATCCCAGTAGCCACACTTCTTTTGTTAAAATTCTCAAACAAAACAGTAAACAGCGAACCAAGGGTATATATAGACCCCAGTCGCTCTTATAGCGTGTTCAGCGACCGGCCCAGTGGTCGGGGCTCTGTGCTGTCTTGGTGCTGCGCCTGGTTCGAATCTCGGGATCGGCATATATGAAAAATATTTTTTTTGGGGGTTTTTGAAGTCCAAAAATTATGAAATAAATATGGTAATTTTCATAAAAATACAAGGAATTTTATAAGAGTGGTTTGGGTATTATTTGAATGAATTACAATATGGTTTGTGAATAAAAGGCATAATTAAAGCTTTGGTTATAAGATACATATTTATGGAATTTATAACTTATAAAGATTAAGTGAGATAGGCTAGTATAAAGTAATTGGCAAAAGTACTTGTGGTGTGACATGATTTTATTTATTCTCATTTGTGAGTATTGTGCAAGATGTGAAGTATGAATGTTACTAGTGCTATTATGAAGTTGCATGAATTCATATATGATTATGAAATTAAAATCATGATTTATGAAAGGGAAAAAGGAATTGTTGGCTATACCTATGAACTTTATGAGTTAGAATTATTCATTATGGACTTGTGAATAAAGTGTAATCATGAATTGAAAAAGAACATGCATGTGGGTTTGAGAACTCGACATGGAAATTGTTATGAGTTGAAGATTGTGAAATGAAATTTGAAATAGAGTAGCTAAGTCTCCCCGGCATTGAAAAAGAAAATGAATTGAGATGAAATTAGACCAAGGTTGGTCATGATGAACAAATGAATAAGTCCGGTTGATGGAGAGGCTAACTCTAGAGATTATTTTGTTCATGATTTTTAAATTAAACTAAGGACTAGTACATAGTGGAGACGTGATGAAAGTAGAAGAAAAACATGAGTATGGGGGCCATCGGATAGCGGTGTGAGAGCGATTCACAGGCTGCCTGCTTGATGCGTCAAGACATGGCGTGGGCGCTACTCCGGAATTATCGTCCCGTTGGCGATGCTCGTGGGATGTTCGAGTGGCTATGGGTGGTGCCATTGTTCTATGGCGGAGGCTGAATTGTCCATAGGTTGCCTGCTCGATGCGTCGTGACAGTGCGTGGGATTCCCCTCCAGGCTGCCTGGACATGGGCTCATAGATCATAGGACATCTAAGACACTACCGTAGTTACAGTAGTAGTTAAGACATAATGGGGGATTGAACCCTATCAAGATGAAGAACGAATAAGGGCTTGCCCTCGGACCTATGTAGTATGGGATGCATAGAATCCGAACAAGTGCGCATTAGTGTCATGTAACATAATTAACTGCATTAAGGACTAAGTGCACAATCACAACACGACATCAATAGGGTAGTCCCTTTAGTTTGAATTGTGACAAGTTTGTGTTTGCTAAATATGAAAAGTTAAGTTATACTGTTTCCGGCATAGAGAGGATGGCCGTGTATAATGTTCGTCGGTTGAATAAACTAACGTACCCACAGTCTTATATGCAGGTATATGTCTTGTTAAAGATTAAAGAGGAATGGATGCTTAAAGATTGTATCATTATTGTTGTACTTTATTTCAATTGTTGTAAAATTTACTTCCGCTGTGCAAAAGAAAAGATGTAATTATGATGTAATCTCTGTTGTATGATGAAAAGTTTTAATTTCCCTGTAAAATTGTACTAAAGAAAGTGAAAAGATCCTGTAGAACATCTCGAATTCAGTGTATTTGGGATTCGGGGCGTTACAGAGTGGTATCAGAGCCACGCTTTCTACACTTTCACACTTGTACAAATTTATAGGGAACGACACCCTAGAAGTGGACATTAGAGTGTGTGTTTGAGTCTAGAGATTTAAATGTAAGTGACTTACATTTGTGTTGCTCTATGATTTATGCTTCTTCCTCTCTATTTCTAAGATGGCGGATCACTTCGACCCTGCTGGAGGCGACGACTGGCATATTATTGAGGAAGAGTACCATCCTGGACAGGCTGATTCCGAGGACGAGTACTACCCTGGACAAGCTGATTCTGATGATGAGGAGTACCCTGAATTCCGAGAGATCACCCCACCTCCGGATTCATCTGATGATTCTTCTTCCGACGAAGAAGAAGTACCAGTTCCACGTGGTCTTGTGACTTCTCTTCAGAGGCAAGTGGAAACCCTGAAGGAGAGAGTTGGATTGTTGGAGGCTCAGCTGGAGAAGCGGAAGGCCGACTATTCTGTTCTCAGCCATCGGATTTGGGAACTTGAGAAGAAAAAGAACCTAACTGATGTGCTGAAGGATGAGGTTGATGAACTGCGAGAAGAACTTCGAGCAGTGAAGAGGACCCGTAGGAGTTAGAGTGTTGTAGCTTCTGTTTCTTTCATTCTGATGTCAAAAATGTTTTCTTTTAAATTCGAATGTATAAACTTTTGGAATTCAATGAAAAGCAAGTTGGTTTAAATTCTTGTTATATACTTCGAATTTGACGGATCTTTTGCATCAGAATATGTCGAGAAGAGGAGCAAGGAATGGGGAAGGTTTGGATCTGGAGACTGAACTTGCTAGAGTCTACCAGACGCTGAATGCAGTGGCTCAGAACCAAGCTAGGGGGCCGGCGAATCCAGTGCCCGAGGCGATAAAGCTGGTGGAATCGTTCAAGAGAATGAAACCACCTGTATTCGAGGGAAAGTCAGACCCAGATGCGGCTGACAACTGGATACGGCAAGTGAAGACAATCTTCGAGGTGTTGGAAACACCGGAGGGTAGCAAGGTCAAGTTGGCGACTTTGCAGCTGGAAAAGGATGCGGCGGTTTGGTGGCAATCCATGAAGAGGACCATGGGAGGTCTGTTGCTTGGCTGGGAGGAATTTCTGGAAGAATTCCGCAGTCATTATTTCCCCTCCGACGTCCAGGAGAAGAAGGCGATGGAGTTCCTGTCGCTTCAGCAAGGCAGCATGTCGGTGAGGGCATATGAGACCAAGTTCACTCAGCTCTCCAGGTATGCTCCAGAGCTGGTGATGGATGAGGCCAAGAAAGCTCGCAAGTTCGAGCATGGTCTGAGGCCTAGCTTGAGATCTCGTATGATACCCCTTGGTATCAGGAGATTCGATAAGCTGGTCAAGAGGGCGGCAGCGACGGAGGCAGATATGGAGCAGTTCCAAGTTGTTCAGAACAGGAGGAACAACTGGCAGTCTGGTAAGAGGCCTGCACATTCGGGGAATTTCAGGGGGCAACCATCTGCACAGAGGTTCAAACCGACAGGGGCGAACGCTGTTAGTGTAGCTGGAGGACCCGGAAACAATGTGGCGAGACCTCCTGCGGTGACTTGCTTTAACTGTGGGGAAGCGGGACACTACCGATCTCATTGTCCCAAACTTCAGCGCGGTAATAGCAGCGCACCAACGCAGCAGGCTGGGAAGAGGCCGTACCAATCAGGGCGAGTATTTGCCTTGACAGAAGCTGATGCTGAGGAGGCAGATCAGGTCATCTCTTGTAGCGCCCCAAATTTCTAATATGAGAGCTTAGAAAATAAGTGGCGAAATCCCAGCAATCCACTTCAATAGAACAATAAACACCAACAACACCACTAAAATTTTTCTTCTTTATTACAACAATTATTACAATTACAGCGGAAGTCTAAACATCTCAACACAAATTAATCTTTATTTACAACTCAATAATGATTCAAATATATCTTAACAATTTTACACCAATCACTAAATAATTTAAATTATCACAAAATGCCCACTCAAGCTTCCAACCTCCCATCTAAGCAATAACCTGCAACATGTGAGGCTAGAGTTGAACCCTAACCCCCAAACTACGGGGTCAGCCATAAATGGTGTGAGTGGTAACAAATCAACAAATAACATAAATGAACTTAAAACATGATATCCAACAAATAATAATCGAACACTAAAATATGAAATAACAACAAAGAATAATGGGTGTTATCAAAACCGAAAGCCAAGAGTGTAAGAACAGGAAATCCGAATGCATAAAAGTGATTCCAGAAAACATCATGACTACATGCTGACAACGATGACTACTAAGAGATGAAGATAAACTATGATAATTTGCCCATGCTTGATCATTCCGGAGATTGATCCCACATCGCAGGTATTTTCCCTGGATAATTCAGGAGATCATCCCACATCTAAACATAGACTCATAATCACAAGAATACCCCAAAAGCGTCGCCTCGACTCCGATCATTCCGTAGTTCAATCCCACATCTCAAGATAATTACTTGGATAATTCCGGAGAAATACCTCACATCTCAGGTTAACTACCTGGATAATTCCGAAGATAAATCACACATCTCAAGTTAACTACTTGGATAATTCAGGAGACTAATCCTACATCAAAAGCCATACTGAGGTGCATAACTCAAGTTCCCATTCGTCATGACACTACTAATGCCTGTCCTTATTAATTTGGGTTACTGAACAAATCTCAGAATCAAGTACTGAACAAATGTCTCAAATCAAACACTAAACAAAATATCTCAAATCAAATACAAGATCCCACAGGACCAGTCGACTGCTTGATGGACCAGTCGACTGTCCAGAGGACATATCCCAACATTTTACAAAAATAATCTAAGGCATGACCAGTCGACTTGACAAGTCATCAGTCGACCGTCCCGAAAGAACTGAACAATAATACAACCAGAGGACCAGTCGACTGACCTCAGTCCAGGTCGACTGTCCCAAACAAATCTCAAGACTCAAAAATACACAGTAGGCACGTACCAGTCGACTGCTCTGTAGGCCAGTCGACTGTCGGCTACAGATTTACAAAAAGTATAGATCTGAACACAAATCAAACGGGAGTATTCTAAAGATTCATCGATCATAAAATTAATTTATATTCAGGCAAATAAACAATTCTCAACAATCTCCATCATGGTTACATTACTCAATCAATCAATTTCTCCAATCTCATATTCTCATGATCTTAATTCTTTAATTCTCCCATTAGGGTTTTTCTTCCACAAAAAGTCTTCCATAACTTAATCCAAATCTGATTTACAATCATAAGGTCCAGGTGTTTACCATCTAATCACAACAAAATTAATTCTTAATATGTCTCTCAACAATACGATCTCATAGATCAACATATCCTCACTAAATCTTAATATTTCTCATACATGATCCAAATATCAACAAAAGTTCTCATCCTCCATCTCAAATTAAAGATCCAAATCATATTTACAATGAGACTAACAAAATAATGGCATAATGATCACAACAAGCATAACAAAGATCTTACGTCATCTACCAATCAAAACAAACAAGCAAAGCAAAACAAAACAAACCAACTCACATTGTTTTGAAGAAAATCCACGAAATAGTTCTTCTCCTTGCTAGATCCAAAAAGCCTCTTCTTTTGCTCCTCAAAATAAATCTCAAAAATCCTGTGTATACTCAATGACGGCTGGGAATAGGAAAATCCCTTATATATATGCCGGATTAAAATATTAGGGTTTTCACCCAATTTGCAAAATAATCCTTTCCCAAAATATAATTTACATATATATAGATTAGTCTTGAAATTTCATCAAATATCATTTAAACCAGGATTTAATAGTGAAATATAACTTAAACCTCAATGCCAATACTGCTCAAAACGTCCAGAATGCCACTTTTGCGTTTTAACCCAAACAAATGTCAATTTTGCAAAAAGCCCTTCTTTTCCCAAAAATTGCAAATAGTATCGATTAATCTCAGAAAAATCTGGAAAAATACTAAATAATTTTCAAATAATAAATAACGATTTTTCATAAAGAGAACTTAATTTTTCAAACTTCTGAAAAGTCATTTGCACGTGTTTTGCACGTGTACAAAGATAACTTTCTTAGAAAATATTTATTTAAACCCTCAAAAATTACTTAAATTCATTTTCAAATAATTAAAATAATATTTGAAAATACGGGGTTCTACATCACTCCCTCCTTAGAAGTGTTCTGTCCTCAGAACTACTACTAATGAGTTCAACACATACCAACAAAAGGAAACAATATTTCATATATAGAATAAAATCCAAATAATTTCATATAACATCACAATCAAATAAAAGATTACATCATGTATCAATCAATGGTTCAATCATTCAAAGAATTCCAATCACATACAAGAAATACATTCATTCAAACAATTCAGGAAAATCATTCAGCATGCGATCCTCTGGCTCCCAAGTAGCTTCCTCGAACTGTTGATTCCTCCACAATACCTTGACCATAGGTATCACCTTGCTTCTAAGGACTTTCTCCCTACGATCAACGATCTCAACAGGCTGTTCCTTGTAGCTCAAGTTCACCTGTAGATCTTCAGGAACTTCTACCAACTGATGCTTCTGATCGGCCACATACTTCCTTAATAGCGACACATGAAACACATCATGTACTTGCGCTAACTCCTCAGGAAGTTTCAATCTGTATGCGGTCTTGCCAATCCGCTCCACGATCTTGTACGGGCCAATGTACCTCGGCACCAACTTGCCACCTTTACCAAATCTGATCACTCCTTTGGTCGGAGAAACCTTGAGAAAAACTGCATCCCCAACTTCAAACTCCAAATCTCTTCGTCGAGTGTCAGCATAACTCTTCTGCCGACTCTGAGCTTCAACCAACCTCTTGCGAATCAACTCAATCTGCTCTGACGTCTGCTGCACGATCTCAGGTCCATACATCTGCCTCTCGCCAACCTCATACCAACATACAGGTGTCCTGCACCTCCGCCCATACAAAGCCTCGTACGGTGCCATCCCAATACTTGCATGGTAACTGTTGTTATAGGCAAACTCAACCAATGCCAAGTATCTCTCCCAACTACCACCAAAGTCCATAACACAAGCTCGCAACATATCTTCCAGCACTCGATTCACCCTCTCCGTCTGACCATCTGTCTGCGGATGAAATGCTGTACTGAAATCAGTCCTGGTGCCCAAAGCTGCTTGTAGGCTCTTCCAAAACCTCGAAGTAAACCTTGCATCTCTGTCAGACACAATCGAAACTGGAACTCCATGAAGTCTCACAATCTCTTCAATGTACAACTCAGCCAATTTCTCCATCGACCAAGTAATCTTCATGGCTAGAAAATATGCCGACTTAGTCAATCGGTCCACAACAACCCAAATCGAGTCATTGCCCTTCGAACTCCTCGGCAAACCCGTAATAAAGTCCATGCTGATATTCTCCCACTTCCACTCCGGAATGGGTAAAGGCTGCAACAAACCTCCAGGTCTCTGATTCTCTGCCTTGATCTGCTGACAAGTCAGACACCTTGCCACAAAATCTGCTACATCTCGCTTCATGCCAGACCACCAAAAATGTGGTTTGATATCCCTGTACATCTTCGTACCTCCTGGATGAACTGATAACAATGTGCTGTGTGCCTCCCGCAAGATACTCTCTCTCAACTCTGCATCATCTGGAACACACAACCTCTCACCCAACCAAAGAACTCCATCTTGGACACGAAATTCTGATAACTTGCCTTCTGCAACCTGCTGCAACATCTTCTGGATCTCCGAATCTGATCTCTGACCTTCCACAATCTTCTCTCTCAAAGACGGCTGCAGCCTTAACTGAGCCAAAGATACCCTAAACCTCGCAGTACCACCTCGATACCTGCCTGATCGATCTCAGCTGCCAACTCTCTTCGAGTAGCGATCAACCTCGACAAACTACTCTTCCTGCTAAGTCCATCAGCCACTACATTCGCCTTGCCCGGATGATACTTGATCTCAGGACGAATGTCTTCCAATACCTCCAACCATCTTCTCTGACGAAGATTCAAATCCCTCTGCTGATAGATATACTTCAGGCTCTTGTGATCAGTGTACATATTGACCTTCTCACCATAAACATAATGCCTCCATAGCTTCAAGGCATATATGATAGCTGCTAACTCCAAATCATGCGTCGGATAATTCTTCTCATGCGGACGCAACTGCCTCGAACCATAAGCAATGACCTTGCCTTCTTGCATCAAGACACATCCCAAACCTCTGAGAGATGCATCGCTGTAGATGTCATAATCTTTCCCTGCTTGCGGCAATGCTAATATGGGTGCGGTAGTCAACCTTTCCTTTAACTCAAGGAAACTCTCCTCGCACTTATCTGTCCACACAAAAGCCACATTCTTCCGGGTCAAACCTGTCATCGGAACTGCAATCTGAGAATACCCCTGAATAAACCTCCTGTAGTAACCAGCTAATCCCAAGAAGCTTCTGACTTCCTTCACTGACGTCGGCCTGGGCCAATCCTTCACTGCTTCCACTTTCTGAGGGTCAGTAGCCACTCCCTCCTTAGAAAGAATGTGACCAAGGAAAGCCACCTCAGACTTCCAGAATTCACACTTCGACAATTTGGCATACAAGATGTGCTCCTGCAATGTCCGTAATACCGCTGTCAAGTGCTTAGAATGATCCTCCTCCGACTTCGAATACACCAAGATATCATCGATGAAGACCACCACGAAGGAATCAATGAATGGCCTCAACACCCGATTCATCATATCCATGAACACTGCTGGCGCATTCGTCAACCCGAATGGCATCACCAAGAACTCATACAACCCATGACGAGTCCTGAAAGCTGTCTTGCTCACGTCTTCCTCCTTGACTCGCACCTGATGATATCCTGACCTCAAGTCAATCTTTGAAAATACCGCTGCTCCTCGAAGCCTGTCGAACAAATCATCTATTCGCGGCAGTGGGTACTTGTTCTGAATAGTCACCCTATTCAACTCCCTATAGTCAATGCACATCCTCATTGACCCATCCTTCTTCTTGACCAACAACACTGGCGCTCCCCACGGAGATGAACTCGGTCTGATAAGCCCTTTGCTCAAAAGCTCCTCAATCTGTTTCTTCACTTCATCCTGCTCTACAGGTGCCATCCTGTACGGAGCCTTGGAAATCGGCGCACTCCCCGGCTGAACATTGATGCAAAACTCCACATCTCTCTGTGGCGGTAATCCTGGAAAGTCATCCAAGAACACCTGAGGAAACTTTCGAACCACCGGAATGCCCTTGACTTCATCTGCAATAGACTTCTTAGATACCATTGCAGCCACCTGCGGGATCTTCTTCTTCCCTTGGAAAGTTACTGCAGGTCCACCTGGTGCTTTCACCAACACCTCCTTCTGCTTGCAATCAATTGTGGCATCATAAATAGCCATCCAATCGATGCCTACGATGACATCCACTCCCAACACTTGTAGCTCGATCAAGTCGATGCCGAACATTCTTCCATCGATCTCGATATCACAGCCCTCGTAATATCGATCCGCTACTAGCTCTTCACCTGACGGCGTTGCCACCGACAAAACCCTGCCTGGAAATAACTTAGGTTCCAAACCTAAGATCTTTGCAAAACTTGGCGATACAAATGTATGCGATGAACCAGTGTCAAACAAAACCTTTGCTTTAATTCCATTTATTAAAACAACTCCTGTTACAATAAGAATGATACTCAATCTTAATTTATTCTGAAATAAAAGCTTTTATTCATTACACTGATTCAAAAATGAAAGAAATCAAAATTCCTACATACCCTGTATTACATCTTCCGAGTTTCTCGCATCCTCCTCGGTCAATGCAAATACTCGCCCTTGCCTCTTCGGGACTTTGCTTCCACTCGAACCATCTTTCTTCAGTTGTGGACAATGGGGCTCCGAATGTCCTGTCTGCCCACACTGAGAACAAACATGCTCTGCCAACTTCGGACATGCTGACCTGTAATGTCCTACTTCCTTGCAGTAGTAGCAGGTCACTCCCTGAGCTCCAGATGCCTTCTGCACCGGTCCACTGAACTTCGCCTGCTTCGCGGGGAATCCCTTCCCACTCTGGCCTGATGCTGGCCTCTTGTTCCGGTTCCATGATTCCTGCTTCTTCTGAAACAGTTCCATATCCTCTTCAGTCATCGCGGCCCTCCTGACCAACTTGTCAAATCTCCTGATACCCAATGGAACCATCCTTGACCTCAAGTTCGGCCTCAAGCCCTGTTCAAATTTTTTGGCCTTCTTTGCTTCATCCATGACCAACTCTGGTGCATACCTTGAAAGTTGAGCAAATTTCGTCTCATACTCCCGAACAGTCATGCTCCCCTGCTGAAGGTTCATGAACTCAGTCGCCTTCTTCTCCTGAACATCAAGAGGAAAGAAACGATCTCTGAACTCCTCCAGAAAAGCTTCCCATGTCAGCTGCTGATCTCCCAAGTTCCTCTTCAGTGACTCCCACCAGACACCAGCATCTTTCTCAAGCTGCATCGAAGCTAACTTCACCTTGCTAGCTTCAGGAGTCTCCGACACTTCGAAGATCGTCTCCATCTTCCGAATCCAATCGTCTGCTGCTGTTGGATCAGCTTGCCCCTCAAAGACTGGCGGCCTCATCCTCTTAAAGGATTCAATCTGCTTGATGGGGTCGGCATTCACCAATCCATGCCCAGCTCCATGATTCGGCGGCGAGTTCTGCTGCTGCGCTTGCTGCTGCGCCACATTGAATGCCATCAATGTGTTCAAGGTCTGATAGACCTTAGCGAATTCAACCTCTAGGTCAATTCCCGTTCCTCGAGAACTATTCGAACCATCCTCATTGTTCCCACCATTTCTACCTTTGGGTGCAACCATTGTGATTACTGCAAAACGAGGGTAAAGTTAGAGCACACATACAATTCAAACTCAAATCATTACCCTATGGCAAAGCCATAACCATACCCCAAACCATAATTTCAAACCAAACATCATAATTTAATTCTATGTGATACTCACACTCTGATGTCCACACCTAGGTACTCACTCTCTAGGGTCCACACCTAGGTTGGTTGTCATACTAAGTTTATTATTACATTGAAGCAGAGCTCTGATACCAATCTCTGTAGCACCCCAAATTTCTAATATGAGAGCTTAGAAAATAAGTGGCGAAATCCCAGCAATCCACTTCAATAGAACAATAAACACCAACAACACCACTAAAATTTTTCTTCTTTATTACAACAATTATTACAATTACAGCGGAAGTCTAAACATCTCAACACAAATTAATCTTTATTTACAACTCAATAATGATTCAAATATATCTTAACAATTTTACACCAATCACTAAATAATTTAAATTATCACAAAATGCCCACTCAAGCTTCCAACCTCCCATCTAAGCAATAACCTGCAACATGTGAGGCTAGAGTTGAACCCTAACCCCCAAACTACGGGGTCAGCCATAAATGGTGTGAGTGGTAACAAATCAACAAATAACATAAATGAACTTAAAACATGATATCCAACAAATAATAATCGAACACTAAAATATGAAATAACAACAAAGAATAATGGGTGTTATCAAAACCGAAAGCCAAGAGTGTAAGAACAGGAAATCCGAATGCATAAAAGTGATTCCAGAAAACATCATGACTACATGCTGACAACGATGACTACTAAGAGATGAAGATAAACTATGATAATTTGCCCATGCTTGATCATTCCGGAGATTGATCCCACATCGCAGGTATTTTCCCTGGATAATTCAGGAGATCATCCCACATCTAAACATAGACTCATAATCACAAGAATACCCCAAAAGCGTCGCCTCGACTCCGATCATTCCGTAGTTCAATCCCACATCTCAAGATAATTACTTGGATAATTCCGGAGAAATACCTCACATCTCAGGTTAACTACCTGGATAATTCCGAAGATAAATCACACATCTCAAGTTAACTACTTGGATAATTCAGGAGACTAATCCTACATCAAAAGCCATACTGAGGTGCATAACTCAAGTTCCCATTCGTCATGACACTACTAATGCCTGTCCTTATTAATTTGGGTTACTGAACAAATCTCAGAATCAAGTACTGAACAAATGTCTCAAATCAAACACTAAACAAAATATCTCAAATCAAATACAAGATCCCACAGGACCAGTCGACTGCTTGATGGACCAGTCGACTGTCCAGAGGACATATCCCAACATTTTACAAAAATAATCTAAGGCATGACCAGTCGACTTGACAAGTCATCAGTCGACCGTCCCGAAAGAACTGAACAATAATACAACCAGAGGACCAGTCGACTGACCTCAGTCCAGGTCGACTGTCCCAAACAAATCTCAAGACTCAAAAATACACAGTAGGCACGTACCAGTCGACTGCTCTGTAGGCCAGTCGACTGTCGGCTACAGATTTACAAAAAGTATAGATCTGAACACAAATCAAACGGGAGTATTCTAAAGATTCATCGATCATAAAATTAATTTATATTCAGGCAAATAAACAATTCTCAACAATCTCCATCATGGTTACATTACTCAATCAATCAATTTCTCCAATCTCATATTCTCATGATCTTAATTCTTTAATTCTCCCATTAGGGTTTTTCTTCCACAAAAAGTCTTCCATAACTTAATCCAAATCTGATTTACAATCATAAGGTCCAGGTGTTTACCATCTAATCACAACAAAATTAATTCTTAATATGTCTCTCAACAATACGATCTCATAGATCAACATATCCTCACTAAATCTTAATATTTCTCATACATGATCCAAATATCAACAAAAGTTCTCATCCTCCATCTCAAATTAAAGATCCAAATCATATTTACAATGAGACTAACAAAATAATGGCATAATGATCACAACAAGCATAACAAAGATCTTACGTCATCTACCAATCAAAACAAACAAGCAAAGCAAAACAAAACAAACCAACTCACATTGTTTTGAAGAAAATCCACGAAATAGTTCTTCTCCTTGCTAGATCCAAAAAGCCTCTTCTTTTGCTCCTCAAAATAAATCTCAAAAATCCTGTGTATACTCAATGACGGCTGGGAATAGGAAAATCCCTTATATATATGCCGGATTAAAATATTAGGGTTTTCACCCAATTTGCAAAATAATCCTTTCCCAAAATATATTTTACATATATATAGATTAGTCTTGAAATTTCATCAAATATCATTTAAACCAGGATTTAATAGTGAAATATAACTTAAACCTCAATGCCAATACTGCTCAAAACGTCCAGAATGCCACTTTTGCGTTTTAACCCAAACAAATGTCAATTTTGCAAAAAGCCCTTCTTTTCCCAAAAATTGCAAATAGTATCGATTAATCTCAGAAAAATCTGGAAAAATACTAAATAATTTTCAAATAATAAATAACGATTTTTCATAAAGAGAACTTAATTTTTCAAACTTCTGAAAAGTCATTTGCACGTGTTTTGCACGTGTACAAAGATAACTTTCTTAGAAAATATTTATTTAAACCCTCAAAAATTACTTAAATTCATTTTCAAATAATTAAAATAATATTTGAAAATACGGGGTTCTACATCACTCCCTCCTTAGAAGTGTTCTGTCCTCAGAACTACTACTAATGAGTTCAACACATACCAACAAAAGGAAACAATATTTCATATATAGAATAAAATCCAAATAATTTCATATAACATCACAATCAAATAAAAGATTACATCATGTATCAATCAATGGTTCAATCATTCAAAGAATTCCAATCACATACAAGAAATACATTCATTCAAACAATTCAGGAAAATCATTCAGCATGCGATCCTCTGGCTCCCAAGTAGCTTCCTCGAACTGTTGATTCCTCCACAATACCTTGACCATAGGTATCACCTTGCTTCTAAGGACTTTCTCCCTACGATCAACGATCTCAACAGGCTGTTCCTTGTAGCTCAAGTTCACCTGTAGATCTTCAGGAACTTCTACCAACTGATGCTTCTGATCGGCCACATACTTCCTTAATAGCGACACATGAAACACATCATGTACTTGCGCTAACTCCTCAGGAAGTTTCAATCTGTATGCGGTCTTGCCAATCCGCTCCACGATCTTGTACGGGCCAATGTACCTCGGCACCAACTTGCCACCTTTACCAAATCTGATCACTCCTTTGGTCGGAGAAACCTTGAGAAAAACTGCATCCCCAACTTCAAACTCCAAATCTCTTCGTCGAGTGTCAGCATAACTCTTCTGCCGACTCTGAGCTTCAACCAACCTCTTGCGAATCAACTCAATCTGCTCTGACGTCTGCTGCACGATCTCAGGTCCATACATCTGCCTCTCGCCAACCTCATACCAACATACAGGTGTCCTGCACCTCCGCCCATACAAAGCCTCGTACGGTGCCATCCCAATACTTGCATGGTAACTGTTGTTATAGGCAAACTCAACCAATGCCAAGTATCTCTCCCAACTACCACCAAAGTCCATAACACAAGCTCGCAACATATCTTCCAGCACTCGATTCACCCTCTCCGTCTGACCATCTGTCTGCGGATGAAATGCTGTACTGAAATCAGTCCTGGTGCCCAAAGCTGCTTGTAGGCTCTTCCAAAACCTCGAAGTAAACCTTGCATCTCTGTCAGACACAATCGAAACTGGAACTCCATGAAGTCTCACAATCTCTTCAATGTACAACTCAGCCAATTTCTCCATCGACCAAGTAATCTTCATGGCTAGAAAATATGCCGACTTAGTCAATCGGTCCACAACAACCCAAATATGCCGACTTACAAAAATAATTAGAAGACCTGTGTGGAGAAAACCTTTTAGCAAAATGGCACTTAAGTAAACCCACAACTTATATGGAGCTAACAGATAAGAACAAAATAATAAAAGTTAAACCTATAAGACATACTTCAATAGATTTAGAAAAATTCAAAATAAATATAAAGAACTAATGGAAAACAATTACATTTGAAAATCACAAATTCCATATTCATCACCAGCATTCATAGTAAGAAAACACTCGGAATAAAAAATAGGTAAATCTAGAATTATAGTAAATTATGAGGAATTAAAAAAAATACTAAAATATTTTGATATCCATTACCAGATATGCATATAATACTAAACACAGTAAGAACAGGAAAAATATACTCAAAATTCGATTGCAAATCAGGATACTACCATGTAAAATTAATAGAGGAATCAGAATAATTAACAACATTCAGTACATCACAAAGATTTTATGAATGAAACGTATTACCTTTCGGATATAAAAATAGTCCAGAAGTATTTCAAGAATATATGAATAAGATATTTTTGAAAAATAAAAAAATTTTATACTAGTATATATAAATGATATTCTAATATGATCCGAAAATGATGAACAACATAAAGAACATCTAGTAAAATTCATAGAAATACTAAGAAATGCAGGAATTATATTATCAAAAAAGAAAAGGAGCTATTTAAAACAGAGATAATATTCTTAGAAACAAAATTATCACACAAAGGAATAGAACTACAACCACATATAGCAGAAAAAAAAATATTTTCAAATATTTTAAAAGAAAAAAGAGAAGTACAAGTCATAATTGGACTACTAAATCAAATAAGATGATATATACTGATATGGCTAAAAATAGGATTAAATCGGGACCGTTCACATCGGACGCGAATCTCAAAGCTCAGGGGTAAAACGGTAATTTCACCTACCAGCGGGTCCGAAGCGGGTACTGGGTCTCCTTCTCACAGATCCAATAACCCGCGAACGGATCCACTCCAACTGGGTACGGGTCCCGACCCAAGACAAACCCAGATCAGCAAGAGGAAAATCAGAGTTACTGATTTGACCAAATCAACAGGCCTGATTTGCTCTCACCGGGAATTAGGGGATCAGTTTCCTAAACTGATTAGGAGGATTTTACTCCTATCACAGGAAATAAAATCTCTAATCATATCCCTAATTAACTCCCCCATGGCGACTATAAATACCTCCTACCCACCACTGTGACCAGGTTAATCACTCTTTTACCTGCTTAAGCTCTTTTTTAATCTCTTCTGGTTACTGACAAGAGCGTCGGAGGGTGCGTCGTCGGGATCAACCCCGGTGTTTCGCACTTTCCTTGCAGGTGTACGGCGGGAGTCAGCAGCCCAACTCAGACGAACAGGTTCGGATCTGCTATTCAGGTTTTTCCACGAACCCACAAATTTCATCTGTTTACCCCCACACCAGAATTAACGGTAACAGATTGGCGCCGTCTGTGGGAACCCATACGAATAGCCTCCGTCTCTTCCTCGTCGACTGGCTCTTCTTCAGCCATGCCTCCCAGAAAAGTAAGATCCAGGGGGTCCAACCGTGGACCCAACCCTGTTGATCAACAGCAGGAAGTCCCCGTCCACCCCGCTCCGCAGCAGGGGCAACTTCCTCCTCCGGCCGAGGACCATTTTCAACAGGGCCAGCCTCCTATTCTGAATCAGAAACCCCCTAACGGTCCCGCTGGTCCTAACTCGCAGAAGCAAAAGCTCCAAGCTCCACTCGTCGACCACCTTCGACGAGCTCCCCTCGCAGCCGAGCTCCAATGGGGAGCTCCGAACTCCTCTCCATTGCCGAGCTCCAATGAGGAGCACCGAACTCCTCCCCATTGTCGAGCTCCAATGAGGAGCACCGAACTCCTCTGCATTGCCGAGCTCCACGACAGCGAGCTTCCCTCGACGAGCTCCGAGCTCCGAGCTCACAGTTCACATCCACTGCATTGCCGAGCTCCAACCTCCCGAGCTTCCTCTTCGCTGTCAAGCTCCTCCCTCGCCCGAAGGAGCGCCGAGCTCCACTCCCCAAGCTCCGTCGAAGCTCGAGCTCCATCTCCCATGGCTTCGTCGAGCTCTCCCCATGCCGAGCTCGACCCCTCTTCTCGTCTGCTCCGTCGTCGAGCTCTGACTTCGACTCCAACTCACTCAGCTCAAACCATCGAGCTCCAACCTCCGAACCCCTTGTCACAAAGCTCCTCGCTCGAGCTTCCCCCCTGAGGAGCCAACAAACGAACCGAAGGGCCCGCCGAGCTTTAAGACTCAGAATCTCCCAGCTCCTCCCAAGAGGTCTTCACCTTATTGTAGAGCTTCTTCTACATGGCTGCTCCCGCAACTTACTTACCTTAACCAACGAGTTCGGAGCTCACAACTCTCTCCTAGAGTTGCTCCTCAAACTTGTCTCCCAAACGGCTCTCTTCCAGAGCCGAGCTCTTCGCTCCGCTCATCCTCGGAGCGGACCTCTTCTCAACGAGTTCGGAGCGCACAACTCTCTCCTAGAGTTGCTCCCCAAACTCTTCTCCCAAACGGCTCTCTTCCAGAGCCGAGCTCTCCACTCCGCTCACCTCAGAGCGGACCTCTTCTCAACGAGTTCGGAGCGAAAAACTCTCTCCTAGAGTTGCTCCTCAAACTTGTCTCCCAAACGGCTCTCTTCCAGAGCCGAGCTCTCCACTCCGCTCACCTCGGAGCGGACCTCTTCTCGACGAGTTCGGAGCGCACAACTCTCTCCTAGAGTTGCTCCCCAAACTCTTCTCCCAAACGGCTCTCTTCTAGAGCTGAGCTCTCCACTCCGCTCACCTCGGAGCGGACCTCTTCTCAACGAGTTCGGAGCGCACAATTCTCTCCTAGAGTTGCTCCCCAAACTCTTCTCCCAAACGGCTCTCTTCCAGAGCCGAGCTCTCCACTTCGCTCACCTCGGAGCGGACCTCTTCTCAACGAGTTCGGAGCGCACAACTCTCTCCTAGAGTTGCTCCTCAAACTCATCTCACAAATGGCTCTCTTCCAGAGCCAAGCTCTTCACTCTGCTCGCCTCCGAAGCGGACCTCTTCTCAACGAGTTCGGAGCTTACTACTCTCTCCTAGAGTTTACTCTCTCCTAGAGTTGCTCTTCAAACTTGTCTCCCAAACGGCTCCCTTCCAGAGCCGAGCTCTCCACTCCGCTCACCTCGGAGCGGACCTCTTCTCAACGAGTTCGGAGCGCACAACTCTCTCCTAGAGTTGCTCCTCAAACTTGTCTCCCAAACGACTCTCTTCCAGAGCCGAGCTCTCCACTCCGTTCACCTCGGAGCGGACCTCTTCTCAACGAGTTCGGAGCGCACAACTCTCTCCTAGAGTTGCTCCCCAAACTCTTCTCCCAAATGGCTCTCTTCCAGAGCCGAGCTCTCCACTCTGCTCACCTCCGAGCGGACCTCTTCTCAACGAGTTCGGAGCGCACAACTCTCTCCTAGAGTTGCTCCTCAAACTCATCTCACAAATGGCTCTCTTCCATAGCCAAGCCCTTCACTCCGCTCACCTCGGAGTGGACCTCTTCTCAACGAGTTCGGAGCGCACAACTCTCTCCTAGAGTTGCTCCCCAAACTCTTCTCCCAAACGGCTCTCTTCCAGAGCCGAGCTCTCCACTCTGCTCACCTCCGAGCGGACCTCTTCTCAACGAGTTTGGAGCGCACAACTCTCTCCTAGAGCTACTCCTCAAACTCATCTCACAAATGGCTCTTTTCCAAAGCCGAGCTCTTCACTCCACTCGCCTCCGAAGCGGACCTCTTCTCAACGAGTTCGGAGCTCACAAATCACTCCTAGAGTTGCTCCCCAAACTCTTCTCCCAAATGGCTCTCTTCCAGAGCCGAACTCTTTGCTTCGCTCACCTCCCAGGCGGACCTCATCTCAACGAGTTCGGAGTCCAACACTTGGCTCGATTCTGCTTCAAATAACTCGCTCTTCAGTGGGTTAGAAGTGGTTCGCCATTCGGAGTTGCTCCCACAACCGTTGAACTACACCGATGGTTCGGAGTCCAACACTCGGCTCGACTTTACCTCCTCGGCTCGCCTCCGGACGAGCCAGAGGTAGATCGCCGTTCGGAACTGCTCCCACAACCGTTGAACTACACCGATGGTTCGGAGTCCAACACTCGGCTCGACTTTACCTCCTCGGCTCGCCTCCAGACGAGCCAGAGGTAGATCGCCGTTCGGAACTGCTCCCACAACCGTTGAACTACACCGATGGTTCGGAGTCCAACACTTGGCTCGATTCTGCTTCAAATAACTCGCTCTTCAGCGGGTTAGAAGTGGTTCGCCATTCGGAGTTGCTCCCACAACCGTTGAACTACACCGATGGTTCGGAGTCCAACACTCGGCTCGACTTTACCTCCTCGGCTCGCCTCCGGACGAGCCAGAGGTAGATCGCCGTTCGGAACTGCTCCCACAACCGTTGAACTACACCGATGGTTCGGAGTCCAACACTTGGCTCGATTCTGCTTCAAATAACCTGCTCTTCAGCGGGTTAGAAGTGGTTCGCCATTCGGAATTGCTCCCACAACCGTTGACTACCTCTACCGATGGTTCGGAGTCCAACACTTGGCTCAATTCTGCTTCAAATAACTTGCTCTTCAGCGGGTTAGAAGTGGTTCGCCATTCGGAATTGCTCCCACAACCGTTGACTACCTCTACCGATGGTTCGGAGTCCAACACTTGGCTCGATTCTGCTTCAAATAACTTGTTCTTCAGCAGGTTAGAAGTGGTTTGCCATTCGGAATTGCTCCCACAACCGTTGACCACCTCTACCGATGGTTCGGAGTCCAACACTTGGCTCGATTCCTCTTCAAATAACCTGCTCTTCAGTGGGTTAGAAGTGGTTCGCCATTCGGAATTGCTCCCACAACCGTTGACCACCTCTACCGATGGTTCGGAGTCCAACACTTGGCTCGATTCCTCTTCAAATAACCTGCTCTTCAGCAGGTTAGAAGTGGTTCGCCATTCGGAATTGCTCCCACAACCGTTGACTACCTCTACCGATGGTTCGGAGTCCAACACTTGGCTCGATTCTGCTTCAAATAACCTGCTCTTCAACGGGTTAGAAGTGGTTCGCCATTCGGAATTGCTCCCATAACCGTTGATTCTCTCACATAAGCAGCGAGTTCGGAGCTACAGCTTTCCCCTAGAGTTGCTCCTCAAACTCATCTCACAAACGGCTCTCTTCCAGAGCCGAGCTCTTCCCTTCGCTCGCCGCCGAAGCGGACCTCTTCTTGACGAGTTCGGAGCTACAACTCTTTCCAAGAGTTTCTCCTCAAACTCATCTCACAAATGGCTCTCTTCCAGAGCCGAGCTCTTCCCTCCGCTCGCCGCCGAAGCGGACCTCTTCTCAACAAGTTCGGAACTACAGCTCTCCCCTAGAGTTGCTCCTCAAACTCATCTCACAAACGGCTCTCTTCCAGAGCCGAGCTCTTCCCTCAGCTCGCCGCCGAAGCGGACCTCTTCTCGACGAGTTCGGAGCTCAAAACTCTCTCCAAGAGTTGCTCCTCAAACCCATCTCACAAATGACTCTCTTCCAGAGCCGAGCTCTTCCCTCCGCTCATCGCCGAAGCGGACCCCTTATCAACAAGTTTGGAGCACAACTCTCTCCTAGAGTTCCTCCTCACACTTGTCTCACAAATGGCTCTCCTCCAGAGCCGAGCTTTTCACTCCGCTCGCCCCCCAAGCGGTCCTCTTCTCAACGAGTTTGGAGCTCAACTCTCTCATAGAGTCCCTCCTCACACTCGTCTCACAAATAGCTCTCCTCCAGAGCCGAGCTCTTCACTCCGCTCGCCCCCGAAGCGGACCTCTTCTCAACAAGTTTGGAGCACAACTCTCTCCTAGAGTTCCTCCTTACACTTGTCTCACAAATAGCTCTCTTCTAGAGCCGAGCTCTTTGCTCCGCTCGCCCCCCAAGCGGACCTCTTCTCAACGAGTTTGGAGCTCAACTCTCTCATAGAGTCCCTCCTCACACTCGTCTCACAAATAGCTCTCCTCCAGAGCCGAGCTCTTCACTCCGCTCGCCCCCGAAGTGGACCTCTTCTCAACAAGTTTGGAGCACAACTCTCTCCTAGAGTTCCTCCTTACACTTGTCTCACAAATAGCTCTCTTCCAGAGCCGAGCTCTTTGCTCCGCTCGCCCCCGAAGCGGACCTCTTCTCAACGAGTTTGGAGCTCAACTCTCTTATAGAGTCCCTCCTCACACTCGTCTCACAAATAGCTCTCTTCCAGAGCCGAGCTCTTCCCATCCGAGCCCCAACATCAAAGAGCTCGGTCGGCTGCCGAGCAAGTGCCTTTCCGATCCTGCAAACGGAGAAAACTCACTTTCTCCTCAACATTCGTGCAAGATCTCGATCAGACGGCCCAGATCTTGCCAGCGTCGCTAAACGACAAGATAACGTTTTCTTGGGAACTGAGCCGTCTCGAGATTCGTGTCATCATCCAACGGTCCAGATCTTGCCAGCGTCGCTATACGACAAGATAGCGTTTTCTTGGGAACTGAGCCGTCTCGAGATTCCTGCCATCATCCAACGGTCCAGATCTTGCCAGCGTCGCTAAACGATAAGATAGTGTTTTCTTGGAAACTGTGCCCACCTCGAGATCCGCGCTGAAATCCGACGGCTCAGATCGCTCCACGTCGCTCGGTATTTCGAGCCGAGCGACTAGCGATCCGACCCACTCGCACCTCCTCCTAGCACAAGGATCTTCCTAGCACACCTTACAAGGATCTTCCAAGCACAAGGGTCTTCCTAGCACATCTTCTCCGCCCCTAGGAGTGGAACTCCTCTTCCAAAAATCCCCAAGACCAAAGTACTTATCAACTTCATGAAGACAAGCATGTTGCGGGGCTATTTTGACCATGAAGGAGGGTGAATCTTCATCCCACTCCTGAAGAGAAGTTGTATATCTTTGAACTAGCTTCGAAACGAGGGGTCACACACCCCGATCGGACCTCCGTAGCACCGGAAAAGTGGATCTCAATGCAGCTGCGCCGAATAAGCTCGGAAATCCGAGCCGAGCCACTCGCACGAAGGAGAAATCCGAGCTTTTCCCGTCCGAGCAAGAATCCGAGCTCTTCCCATCCAAGCTCTTCCCATCCGAGCTCTTCCCGTCCGAGCAAGAATCCGAGCTCTTCCCATCCAAGCTTTTCCCATCCGAGCTCTTCCCGTCCGAGCAAGAATCCGAGCTCTTCCCATCCGAGCTCGTCCCGTCCGAGCAAGAATCCGAGCTCTTCCCATATGAGCCCCAACATCAAAGCGCCCGGTCGACTGCCGAGCAAGTGCCTTCCCGAGCCTGCGAACGGAGAAAACTCACTTTCTCCTCAACATTCGTGTAAGATCTCAATCAGACGGCTCAGATCGTGCCAGCACCACTACACGACAAGATAGCATTTTCTTGGAAATTGAGCCCGTCTCGAGATTCGTGCCACCATCCAACGGCCCAGATCGTGCCAGCGCCACCACACGACAAGATAGCGTTTTCTTGGGAATTGAGCCCGTCTCGAGATTCGTGCCACCATCCAACGGCCCAGATCGAGCCACGTAGCTCGGATCTACCATCCGAGCTACTGCCCTACCGAGCTGCAAAATGACCCAAAAATTGTCTCAAAATTCGCGCTCTGATTTGCCGAACAAGAAGCCAAAAAAAAGGGGGGGGCACAAAGGCCCGGGTTCGGACCCGTTAAGGGGATCCGACCCGAACCCCTTCCCATCTCCTTCTTCAGCATGCTGGCGCCAAAACCAAAAACAAAACCAACGAAGAAGAGACCCAACTCCAAAAGCTTCGTCCCAAACTCGAACTCTACTTCGTCACGAGCTCCCCTCGCCGAGCTCAACCACGTATCCACACCGACGAAGCTCGGCCACAGCGCCACCTTCCAACCGACAACGAGCTCCACCTCCGACGCTTCCGCAGCGCCGAACCCATGACCGAGCTCCGAGCCAAATGACGAGTCGAACCCATTACTGAGCTCGAACTCTACTCCAACTCCTCGCCAAACCACCGCGAGCTCCTCTCGCCGAGCTCGACGCACCGTCTCCATCATCAACTCAGCGAGCTCGCCATCACCGTCACCCCGAGCTCCTCCTACTGTTGAGCGACCTCCTCCAAAACCGAGTGTCCACTCTCGCCAAGCACCCTCAGTCGTCGAGCCCGCTGTCGAGCTCGCCAAACCGCCGCGAGCTCCCCTCGCCGAGCTCGACGCTCCGTCTCCATCATCAACTCAGTGAGCTCCACCATGGCCGAGCTCCACCATCGCCGTGTCTCCCCGTCGTCGAGCTTCTTCCCACCGAGCTCATCGACAACCGTTGCGAAGTCCTCTGCCAACCCACCGCCGAGCTCAGTCTCCTTCGTCGAGCTCCACCTCCGAAGCACCGAGCTCCGCCCTGTCTCGACTCCGAGCTCTTCTCCCACGACTGAGCTCATCCTCCTTCGTCGACGAACCTGTCGCCAAACTTCGCGACGAAGACAAGCTCCAGGGATGGTCGAAGGAGTAGAAGGGGAGACGAGAGTCGAAGTAAACGAAGCAGCAAAAGAAAGAAAAAAAATTATTTTTTGCCACGTGGCATCGCCATGTGGCCTCACACCCGAGCTCGGATCCGTTCTGCAACAGTCGCTCGGTCGGCTTCCGAACAAGCCCCTTTCCGATCCTGCAAACGGAGAAAAAATCAGCCGAGCAACTACAACCGTTGGATCTTCCAGAAATCTGCGCTCCTGGTGATGAACGGTCCAGATCGCGCCACGTGCGCTAAACGACAAGATAGCGTTTTTTGGGAAACGCGCATCCTCGAGATCCGTGTCGGGATCCGACGGCACAGATCGCGCCACGTGTCCCAGGATCCGACGGCGCAGATCGCGCCACGTGTCAGGTATTATTTAAATTAATTAATTTATTTATTTAATTGTTTTTTTATTTAAAAAATCTGAAAAAATATTTAAAAAATCGGAAAAAATTAAATAAAAATTCTAAAAATAATTATAAATTCAGAAAAATTATTTTAAATTCTGAAAAATATAATTATTTAATTAGAATAATTATTTATTATTTTCGATAATTAATTATTTAATTCGAAAAATGAATAAAAAATTCAAAAAAATGAGAAAAAATTCAGAAAAATCTGGAAAAATCACCAAAAATCCAGAAAATTCTGAGAGTATTTTTGGGCATTTTACAAGCCCATAATAACACCGTTACACCCCGAGCAAGATTCCAAACTCCTTTAAGAACACCGATAAAATCCCGTACGCCATTAGAACAGTAAAACTACTCCTCAAAGTCTGATCAAACTCAGTCTTCGGGAGTGGGGGGCTCGTGATATGGCTAAAAATAGGATTAAATCGGGACCGTTCACATCGGACGCGAATCTCAAAGCTCAGGGGTAAAACGGTAATTTCACCTACCAGCGGGTCCGAAGCGGGTACTGGGTCTCCTTCTCACAGATCCAATAACCCGCGAACGGATTCACTCCAACTGGGTACGGGTCCCGACCCAAGACAAACCCAGATCAGCAAGAGGAAAATCAGAGTTACTGATTTGACCAAATCAACAGGCCTGATTTGCTCTCACCGGGAATTAGGGGATCAGTTTCCTAAACTGATTAGGAGGATTTTACTCCTATCACAGGAAATCAAATCTCTAATCATATCCCTAATTAACTCCCCCATGGCGACTATAAATACCTCCTACCCATCACTGTGACCAGGTTAATCACTCTTTTACCTGCTTAAGCTCTTTTTTAATCTCTTCTGGTTACTGACAAGAGCGTCGGAGGGTGCGTCGCCGGGATCAACCCCGGTGTTTCGCACTTTCCTTGCAGGTGTACGGCGGGAGTCAGCAGCCCAACTCAGACGAACAGGTTCGGATCTGCTATTCAGGTTTTTCCACGAACCCACAAATTTCATCTGTTTACCCCCACACCAGAATTAGCAGTAACAGTGGATCTACTTGCTTGCTCAATTTATTCGTCTCATCTACTTTGACTTTCTCATTGCTCTATTTAGTTTCGCTGCGACAACGGGCGTTGGTTGACGCCCCAATCCCAACACCTCCACCACAAGCATTCCACTATACTTTAAAATCCCTGTATAGTGATTCTCGGAATTCAGACTGAGAGTCCTATTACACCTACAAGACTTCTATGAATAAGCTCCGTAAAACTCACCGCAGTGGAAGAAAGAAAAACTCTGAAGACCTACAACGATCTGACTGAAGAAAAAAAATAAAGTCTCACACACTCAGTGTCGGAGGATCTACCCCACAACTTGCAGTGCTAATAGCGGAAACACACCACAAGCAATAGAAACTCTCAAGAATTAGATGAACCAAGAACAAGCCACCACAATATATGCAAGATTTCACAAGAACACAATCAATATGCAGAGATAACCAATACTTCTTATTCCCCAAGAATTACAAAGATTACAAATAGATTACAACTCTCAATCTCTTTCTGTCACCTTTGAAATACTCGGCACAATCCCCTCTTGAAGTTGAACAATGATAACAGCTCACCTCTTGATTACACAAATTGATCTAGTCAGATTACTAAACCCTAGAGTTTACGGCCATATATATAGCTCCCAAGTAAACCCTAAACACAAATCTAGCAATTGGGCCTTTAAACTCGTAAGCCCAAAAACAATCAACCGCCGAAGTCGGTCGACCGCACCCCCAAGGTCGGTTGACCACAATGTGTAAGTCTAGACCCGAGAGCTGACTGGTCGACTGCACCCCCATGGTCGGTCGACCTTCCTCTCCTCTGTTGGACCTTTACACTCGAAGAACTCTCAGCAGACTAGGTCAGTCGACCGCACCCCCAGGTCGATCGACCACAACTTTCCAGGCTGCATTCTTCTACTCGCTGCTTGTCTTCTCTTGCTTCTTTGTCTCATCCTCTTCTTCTCCAACTTCAAGTACTCAGTGCCTATGTGTATTTGAGGCCAAATCCTAACAATCTCCCACTTGGACCAAATACACCACGCTTCAAAGTTATTGCAATCTTCGCATAGCATTATCTCTGTCAATCTCCCACTTTCATGGAAGACTCAAGTACTCCCCACTCTCGTGAAGAGCACCTCTGCCACTCCACCACGTGGAGTGCACCAACCACCCCTCATCGTCTTTTGAAGGATGTGCTCCACCAATCACATAGAGCACAAATACCGAAGAAACAATCCCCCGTATTGGATTCCGTGTTATGAGACTCCCCAACTCGCAATATATCCATCAACACCGGAATGGTTCAAAGCCTCTCAATGCACCCTCTACATTAGAAACCCTTGTGGACAACACCTCCACAAAATCTGTAGACTGTTCAACTCCTACAGTCCCAATTCGGTTACCCTCATCGACATCATCGATAGCAGTGCTCTCTACTTCACAAGAGCGACTTGAAGCTTCAACTGTCAATTCACAAAGTACCCTCACCGCAGCAACTTCTTGTCTTCTAGGATCACTTCTATGGCCGGCAGCTCCCACTAAATTAGTAATCTCCTCTCCACAACTGAAAGAACTCGGTTGCACCCCACACAACCTACTACTCAATTCCGGCTGAGAGTCAACTACAGGAGAAACGCCCCTCACATCTCTAAGAAAATATAGCATTCCTTCACGCTTCCCTTTTGAAATCACCCTTGAACCTGCAGCTATACACCACTCTCCACTACCAACTGTAGTAGACAATCCCTCCTTATCTAGCCTTCCAATCGAGATTGAATTTCTTTCAAGTCTGGAATATATCTTGTCTCCCGCAAGACAACACTTTAATCATCAATGGTGTTCATGCGAATAGTACCAACCCCACGTACAGGACACCGGTGACCATTCCCTACGATCACATCTCTAAAAGAACCCTACTCGTAGTCATCAAATACCTCTCTCTTCAGAGTGCAATAAAAAGAAGCTCCCGAAGCAATACACCAATCTTGAGTGTCCAACTCCTCCTGAGCAGATAAGCATAGATCCTTAACAAGCCCCACTTGAGCCTCCTTTGGGGTATCTTTCTTCGGTTTCTCCTACTTCTTCTTCATATAAGCCTTGCAACTGCGCATTATTTGACCCTTCTTGTGACAATACCAGCACTCAGGCCCATGTCCCCCATCGCTGTCATCAGACCCACTCTCAGATGAACTACTCTGATCCTTTCTTCTACGACTACTTTTAGATCTCCCACTTCTTTTCTCAACGTACATGGCGGAATCTCTAGAAGATGATGATGGATATCCCCCATTTCTCACTCTTCTCACCTCCTCGTTCAGAATGCTACTCACCACATCCTGTAGAATAGTTGAATCTGTCATAGTGCCTGTAATAGTCTGTTACACCGTACCATAACTATTGGGTAAAGTAGATAGAAGTAATAATGACTGCCCCTTCTCTGAAAACTTCAAACCTACAGCTTCCATCTGGTTGTAAACCATACAGTAATTGTTCACATGCTCTGCTACTGGACCCCCTTCACTCAACTTCATATTAACCAATTTCTTCAGATGAAGAATTTGATTAGATGCCGACGGTTTCTCATACATATCGTGAGAATCTCTATAGCCTCCTTTGTGGTCTTTGCCTTCGAGATATGAAATAACGCCTTCTTACTCAGCCCCAACTGAATCTGCACCAGCACCTTCTGATCCAAATGATTCCAATCCGCCAAGACCTTCGTATCCTTGTCTGCACCTACCGGTTTCTTATCAAACAACGGACCATCAAGATCTTTCTGACAAAGATACGCTATCATCTGAATCTTCCACATAGCGAAGTCACTCCCATCGATTTTCTCGATCTTCATCTTATTATCGGGCATCTCGAACCAACCTGGCTCTGATACCACTTGTCGGATGATCTACCCCACAACTCGTAGTGCTAATAGCAGAAACACACCACAAGCAATAGAAACTCCTAAAAATTAGATGAACCAAGAACAAGCCACCACAATATATGCAAGATCTCACAAGAACACAATCAATATGTAGAGATAACTAATACTTCTTATTCCCCAAGAATTACAAAGATTACAAAGAGATCACAACTCTCAATCTCTCTCTTTCACCTTTGAAACACTCGACACAATCTCCTCTCGAAGTTGAACAATGATAACGGCTCACCTCTTGATTACATAAATTGATCTAGCCAGATTACAAAACTCTAGAGTTTACGACCACATATATAGCCCCCAAGTAAACCCTAAAAGATAAACACAAATCTAGCAATTGGGCCTTTAAACTTGTAAGCCCAAAAACAATCAGTCGCCGAAGTCGGTCGACCGCACCCCAAGGTCGATCGACCGCAACCTGTAAGTCTAGACCCGAGAGCTGACCGGGCGACTGCACCCCCAAGGTCGGTCGACCGTCCTCTCCTCTATTGGACCTTTACACTCGAAGAACTCTCAGCAGACTAGGTCGGTCGATCGCACCCCCAGGTCGATCGACCGCAACTCTGCAGGCTGCATTTTTCTACTCGCTACTTGTCTTCTCTTACTTCTTTGTCTTATCCTCTTCTTCTCCAACTTCAAGTACTTAGTGTCTACGTGTATTTGAGGCCAAACCCTAACAATCAGATCATTGATTGAATGATTAGTTCAAAAGAATAACAATAACAGAAGATAAAATATACTCAGTGAATTCACCTCTATTTATAGAGCCAGAAATTGTATCTTTTCAAAAATAAAAAGGCATTTCCGAAATAGTCAATTCTGCAAGAGTACGGTCGACCGCTGTTTTGAGCAGTCAACCGTCCACCTTTAACTTGAAATTCGAAAGGTGGTCAGTCGACTAACTCATCTTTGCACTTTGATGAGCGGTCGACTACGTGATTGTCGACCGATATATGTGCGGTCGACTATCGTGTAGACTTGATATTTATTTGGCGAATCCACTTCATATTCTTTTCCAAAACTGATTATTCTATCAATGATTATTTACATAGTATTTCCTCACACAAATAGAAATGAATGAACAATATTTGTTGGCTTCCTTGAGGATTTAAAACACATGTTTCTTGAGTTGAAATCTTTTTGATATTTGCAATCTTCTTTGATACATTCCTCTTTTGCTTTATTGCTATTTTTTGCCTTTTTATTTTGAATTTCCCACTCTGTAAATCATGTAGATCTCAAATGAAAATATTAATCTTAATAATACATTTTGTGCATACCAAATTTAGGGTCAATAATAAATAGATAAATTCGAAATAGAATGACTTGTAGACTTTGGAAGTAAGTATGTCTTTTAATTAACTTAGTAGCTACTACAATTCCCTGGAGAAGTCACCTCACTATAAAAAGAATTAGTTAATACAATTACGAAGAACTTTCTGTATTTTTTTTCTTTTAATTAATACTGATCTTCTGTATATTTTTTTCTTTTAATTAATACTTCGTCTGTTTCAAAATATAAGTCATTCTAGTCTTTTTTTGTTTCATAATATAAGTACTCACTTTAGATTTTCGAGAAAATATCTTGTCATTTTTAAATGTCCATGAATTAATTTTCTCTAAGATTTCTAATTTTACCATTGTCCGTTTTTTGTAATGGAAGAATAAAAAAATTATAGATGGGCAAATAGGACATTGTACAATTGATGACTCATTTATGAGCTTCAAAAACCAAGAATATTTAGTACTTTTACTCAATCCTAGGTTTTTCCCTAATAGTTGTGTAAAAACCTAGAATAACTTATATTTTGAAATGAAGGGAGTAAGACCGGAGTTGCACACAGTGCAGGACCTGAGATTTTTAGACCTGAGGCAAATTCTAAAAATGGTGCCATGAAAACTGATTGTCATACAAATTTATTTTTTTTCATCAACGTTGATACAATAGTATTATCAAAACAAAATTAAAGAAATAAAACAATAAATAAAAAATACTCTCCAAAATAATATATTTCATAATTAAGTACTATTAAAACTGAAGATGTTTCAAAAAAAAATAAATAAATAAACTTGATGTTCTAGACCAATACATTTAAAAAAAGCTAATAATGTTTGGGGGGTAATTCATAATGATAATAATAAAAAAGGAAAAAAAATCCCTACCTCACCAAATACTTCCTCAAAGGCATTACATAGTCACTTAAATATTTTTTACAATTATTTGCAAAACATCAATTATTATCTTTAACACCCACTTGTAGTGAATGATTTGTCTATCATCTTGTTGCTGCTTTTTTTGGTGTGGGTACAATCAGATGATGTGGATTCTTTTTGAGGAACAAACAAGAATTTGACCTTTTGACTTTCAACGGTGTTGACTGCCGTTGATTGCTATTGACTTGACGAACTGACTCATTTGCATAGTAGGATTTGAGTGACGATTGCCTCTGATGACCTACAAGAAGTCTAAAATACCGGAATTGATCCCGGCGACAGACCCTCCGAAGCTCAAGTCAGAAATCAAGAAGAATATGAGAGAGCTTTTGTGGAGCAAAATATTGATTACCTATTTCTGGTGGAGATAGGGGGGTATTTATAGTCGCCTTTGGGACCAGTTTCGAGATTATCATATGTCTCTATTTTTCAGTGTTTTTGGAAATAGAGTTTAAATTCCTTCATGATAAAAGATTCGGTTTAAATCGCCTCTTAGAGGTAATCATGAATTTGAACAACTCTTTAAAGGATCTGGGTTTATTTATAATGGGCTACCATCATAACACAGTAATGCAGATCTGTTTTGCGTTATTGGGCATTGGAGAAGACCCAGTTCCCATTTACAGACCCATTTACAACAGAAATTACCATTTTACTCCTGAGAGCTTTGAGATTCGTACTCGGCTAGAACGGTCCCGATTTAGTTCTATTTGTAGGCATATCACAAGCCCCCACTCTCGAAGACAGAGTTTCACTGCCTTTAAGGAGTAGTTTGCCCATTTTTAATGACTTACAGAATTTATCGGAGTACTCGGGGACATTTGAATCTCCCTCACGGATCTTCTTCTTGGTCAAAGCTGCCATCAACCCCTTGCACTTCCTCTTCTAGGTCTTCTTCTTCTTCGGTTCTTCTTCTTCTTCTGGGTCCTCAAAGAATAGTTCCTTTTCTACTTCATCCACTGGCTTTTGGTTATCAGACATCTTATACGAAAATGGAGGAGAAGATATCAGTGTATAGAGCAGCGCAAATGTAAATCAACTTGTATTTAAATCTCTATAAACTGAACTCACACTTCTAATGTCCACTATAATGTGTCGTCCTTATAATTTTGTACTACTTATTGAAGTCGGCTTTGATACCACTCTGTAGCGCTCCGAATTCTAAACACAGGTAATTCGTAGCAAATACCGAATCTTATACTTCAATTCGTTCAAACTTACAAAGAATTTAAAACTTTTTATTTACAACATTGTTCTTTACAATAGCACAGCGGAAATAAATAAATACAATGCAACATATGATAATGGAAACTCATCAATCTTATGTCAACCCATCATAGTAACTTTAATTCCATGCCGAATCCAGTCATGCAACTAGGAAACTATGGCACGTCAGTTACATACAACTGACGCAATGTTATATGATGAGTGGAATTTATACATAATTTTTAGTACTCTTTTATGCATTGAAATTGCAAGTTCTCGTTGATTTCTTTAACATTTATCTTATTTCTACTGAATATTATTCATTTGTTTGTTTTTGTAGGATTGAGATGGATAAGTGCAAAAGATGGGCGTTTTTGGTGAAATCAAGGAAGAAACACCAGGTTGAAAATTTGACTTTGAGCACTCAAATACGCGTGTTTACAAATTGGTCAATAGAAGAATCAATAAAAAATATTTCGATCAAGTAGGGGGTGAAATAAAATTTTGTAATAAAAATAAAAGTTGAATGATTCAAATTAGGGTTAGTTAATTGGTTAATTTAAAAAAAAGATTATTTTAATCTATTAATTTTTAGATTAATTAATTAACAATCTAATAATCCTAATTAACACTTTCTAATCTAATTTAATTAAACCTAATAAAACCTACATATTAAGAGCATCTGTAGTCGTTTGCTAAATATCGATAAAATGGATATTTGGCTAAAAAACGCGCTGCACTCGTTTGCCAAATATCCATTTTATCCATATTTCGCTACAGTCGTGTGCTATAAATGAGAATGGGTTTGAGAATTATTCATATTTGAGCGACGGCACTCGAAGTGCCGTCCCACAAAAAAAATAATTTTTTTTCGTCGGACAGCACTTCAAGTGCCGTCACTTGATTTTTTTTTTTCAATTAAAAAACCCCCAAATCCCTCGGACGGCACATGAAGTGCCGTCCCTTGAATTTTTTTTTTCCAATTTAAAAACCCAAATCGCAGGCCCAAATTCCTCGGACGGCACTTCATGTGCCATCCGGAGGTTTTTGTAATTTTCAATTTTTTTTGCAATTTTTAAATTTTTTTTGCAATTTTTGAAATGTTTCTGTAATTTTTTCGTAATTTCTGAAATGTTTTTGTAATTTTTTAATTTTTTTTGTAATTTTTTATTTGCACCCCGAGTACGAATTTTTATTCCTCCGACGGCACTTCGAGTGCAGTCGCTCCAATTTTTTTATTTTTAAATTTTTTTTTTCTCCGACTGCACATGAAGTGCAGTCGCTTATTATTTTATTATAAAAAGCTAAAAAATAGCTTTTGACGACTGCAACAAAACTTCGATTCCGATTTCCATTTATCCATATATCGATATTTTTCCCTTCAACGACTATAGATGCTCTAACCTACCTAATTTCCTATATAAAAAGAAGGAGGTGTGAAGTATGGGGGTGACTTTGGGGATGCGTGAATTGAAGGTGTAACAACAACAACAACAACAAAAAAGTGGACGTGTGCGGCTCAAGACGAAAAGGAGAGAGGAGAGAGAGAGAGCTGGGTCTGGCACTGAACTCGAGGCGCTGACGTCAGCAGGCACGTGTGACGGCTAGGTGATCGGGACAGCACTGTCGTGGCTCACGTTTCAAGGCGAGGCAGAGAAAAGAAAGGCACTGTTTTGGACACGCTTTCCGAGACAATTGGTGCAATCTCTTTTACCGAAACATTTCCTTTTGTATCTTTTTTTCTCACTAACTTTTATTATGCAATCCAGGAATAAGTTTGTTAGTTGCAATTTCATTATAAACTAAATTTTATTTTTCTAGGGCTACGATGTAGTCTAGTTTTAAGAACACAATTTTAATTTCATATTATTTTTCTATTTTTTCATGGTTGTGTATTTGATTTTTATTCTTAATTCGTACAATTGGTGGACAGACATTTGTATGATTTATTGGATCATGGAGAGACCGAGAGGTAATTTGTGATTTAGAACTATTAAATTAAACATCATTGATTGAGTGAAATTAGAGATGATTTACCGCGATTGATGTGACCGTTAAGAAATCCACGGAACTTAATGAGTCTTCAATTAATTAAATTTGCATAGAGATATGACAAACTGTTAGTTGGAGATATTTTTGGTGTTGTTCGAGAGAAAGCATTGAATAATTTATGGATTTTGGTCTAAAACTTGGAAAAATAAATTCTTTATTCACATGGAGTTATAAATTGTGTGGGATGACCTAGGTGAAATCAAAAACCCTAGAATTGATTTTATTTGCAATTAATAAACAACATAATTTCTTATTTCGCTTCCTTTTAATTAATTTAGTTAGTTCTTTAGATTAATTTAGTTTAGTTGCCTTCTTTATTAAAATTTTGATTTTCCAAATAGTAGTTAATCTATTAATATCAATACTCAGTAAAATAATTAGTCTATGTGGGTTCGACACTCTTTTCACTAAAACTATACTACTTGTTGCGATTTTGTACACTTGCAAATATTCTCATCACTATAATACAGCGATTCTTTAATTTTGCAAACACAAACTTGAATGCAAACAGGAAAGTGACTATCCTAATCATGTTAGTGTATGATATGACATAATGCCTAATGTAGACATTACACTACGATGACACTAACATACTTCTTCGAATTCTATGCATCCCATACTACATAGGTCCGAGGGTAAGCCCTTATCGTACACCTCATGATAGGGTTAAATCGCTCGTCATGAAAATTCTACTATGGTAAAAAAATTAAGGTTTAGACATTCCACAAGTACGAATTCCAGTCCCGGAATCCATCGTCAAACTATACAGAATCCTCGTTGTCGAATATCCTACAAGTGCTGCTCTAGGTCCGGTATATATAATATCCTACAAGTGCTGCTTAAGCCCCGGTATATATATATATATATATATATATATATATATATATATATATATATATATATATATATATATATGAGACATGCCTCCTTTCCGCGCGACTATTCATGATCACGGAATCCACCGTTTAGTCAATCGTAGCCCCGGATTTAATTGAGGCTCGTCTCACTCCGCAAGCAACCACAGTCCCAGAATCCACCGTCAGACTATATAGAAGATCCCCACTTACGTTTGCTCAAGTTTCATCGCATCTTCTTCTAGTGCCTACCCTTAATTTTAAACATGAATAATAATACCACCTAGAGCTAGTTTACCCTCCTACCGATCTTAAACAATATACTGAGAACGCTGGCCCATATTGGCCACTTCTTAAATTTCAATTATCACTTTCATCACTTTTTAGACCTGAGGCAAACTCCAAAAATGGTGCCATCAAAACTTACTGTCATACAATTTTTTTTTTCATCAACGTTGATACAATAGTATTGTCAAAACAAAATTCAAGAAATAAAACAATAGATAAAAAATACTCTCCAAAATAATATATTTCATAATTAAACACTATTGAAACTGAAGATGTTTCAAAAATAATAAAAATAATAAACTTGATGTTCTAGACCAATACATTAAAAAAAGCTAATAATGTTTGGGGGTAATTCATAATGATAATAATAAAAACGAAAAAAAAATCCCTACCTCACCAAATACTTCCTCAAAGGCATTACATAGTCACTTAAATATGTTTTGCAATTATTTGCAAAACATCAATTATTATCTTTAACACCCACTTGTAGTGAATGATTTATCTATCATCTTGTTGCTGCTTTTTTTGGTGTGTGAACAATCAGATGATGTGGATTCTTTTATAGGAACAAACAAGAATTTGACCTTTTGACCTTCAACGGTGTTGATTGCCTTTGATTGCTATTGACTTGACGAACTGACTCATGTGCGTAGTAGGATTTGATTTTTGTGGTCACGATCGCCTCTGATGACCTACAAGAAGTCTGAAACCCTAGAATTGATCCCAGCGACAGACCCTTCGAAGCTCAAGTCAGAAATCAAGAAGAATATGAAAGAGCTTTTGTGGAGCAAAATATTGGTAATCTGTTTCTGGTGGAGGTAGGGGGTATTTATAGTTGCCTTTGGGACCAGTTTCGAGATTATCATATGTCTCTACTTTCCAGTGTTTTTGGAAATAGAGTTTAAATTCCTTCATAATAAAAGATTTGGTTTAAATCGCCTCTTAGGGTTAATCATGAATTTGAACAACTCTTTAAAGGATCTGAGTTTATTTATAATGGGCTACCATCATAACACAGTAATGCAGATCTGTTTTGTGTTATTGGGCATTGGAGAAGACCCACCCCCATTTAAAGACCCATTTACAATAGAAATTACATCTATACCCCTGAGAGCTTTGAGATTCGTACCCGGTTTGAACGGTCCCGATTTAGTTCTATTTGTAGGCATATCACAAGCCCCCCACTCTCAAAGACTGAGTTTCACTGCCTTTAAGGAGTAGTTTGCCCGTTTTTAACGACTTACAGAATTTATCAGAGTTCTCGGGGACATTTGAATCTCCCTCAGGGATCTTCTTCTTGGTCAAAGCTGCCATCAACTCCTTGTACTTCCTCTTCTAGGTCTTCTTCTTCTACGGTTCTTCTTCTTCTTCTGGGTCCTCAAAGAATAGTTCTTCTTCCACTTCATCCACTGGCTTTTGGTTATCAGCCATCTTATAGGAAAATGAAGGAGAAGATATCAGTGTATAGAGCAACGAAAATGTAAATCAACTTGCATTTAAATCTCTATAAACTAAACTCACACTTCTAATGTCCACTATAATGTGTCGTCCTTATAATTTTGTACTAATTATTGAAGTCAGCTTTGATACCACTCTATAGCCCCCCGAATTCCAAACATAGGTAATTCGTAGCAAATACCAGATCTTATACTTCAATTCGTACAAATTTACAAGGAATTTAAAATTTTTTATTTACAACATTATTCTTTACAACAGCACAACGGAAATAAATAAATACAATGCAACATATGATAATGGAAACTCTTCAATCTTATGTCAACCCATCACAATAACTTTAATTCCATGCCGAATCCACTCCTGCAACTAGGAAACTGTGGGCACGTCAGTTGCATATAACTGGCGCAATGCTATAATACAAAGATTCTTTAATTTAGCAAACACAAACTTGAATGCAAACAGAAAAGTGACTATCCTAATCATGTTAGTGTATGATATGACTTAATGCCTAATGCAGACATTACACTATGATGACACTAATGCATACTTGTTCGAATTCTAAGCATCCCATACTACATAGTTCTGAGGGCAAGTCCTTATCGTACACCTCATGATAGGGTTAAATCTCTCGTTATGAAAATTATACTACGGTAAAAAAAAATCAAGGTTTAGACATTCCACGAGTACGGATTTCAGTCCCGAAATCCATCGTCAAACTATACAGAATCCTCATCGTCGAATATCATACAAGTGCTGCTCTAGCCCCGGTGTATATATATATATCTGAGATCTGCCTCCTATCTGCCCGACTATTCATGATCCCGAAATCTGCCATCTGGTCAATCATAGTCCCGAATTTAATTGAGGCTCGTCTCACTCTGCAAGCAACCACAATCCCGGAATCTACCGTCAGACTATATAGAAGCGCCCCACTTACGTTTGCCCAAGTTTCATCGCATCTTCTTCTAGTGCCTACCCTTAATTTTAAACATGGATAATAATAGCACCTAGAGCTAGCTTACCCTTCTACCGGTCTTAAACAGTTTACTGAGAACGCTGGCCCATATTGGCCACTTCTCAAATTTCAAAAATTACTTTCATCACTTTGTCGGTACTCTGGGTCTCACTTAGCCTAAAGTATCAACACAATTCATGTTCACAGCATTCACTTTATTCACATTTTGATATTCCATTCACTTACATATCCAATCATTCCCTTGTTCACACAACTCAATTATTTGCATAACTAGTTTCATAGTCTTATTCAACAATTTCAAATCAACATTCTCTATGAAAAGTAGATAATTTATTCACCCCCTTCTAATAGAATTCTCAATGAAGTTGTAATTACATGCAATAGATTTTTTTTCTAAACAATATGATATTCAACTTTCAATTTATTCTTTAACAAACTCAAGTTAACTCTAGATCAAGTTTAATCCAAACGACAAACTTTTAAACTACCTCTAGTCAATATAATCAAAATTTCATTCTTAATCAAAATATAAATTGGTATTTATTTAGTTCCAAACTCAATTTTTATATTCAACTCAATCCCTAAATTTTTTTCCTTATTTTAATCTCATTATACAATTCTAGTTCAAATACTCAAATTTGTTTCCTAATCTCAAACATATATCACCATTTATTTATCTTCCAGATAAACTCAATCTTTATAATCAGCCCAATTTCAATTATTCTCTTTAATTCCCCTTTTAAATCTAATAGTACAACTCTAGTCAAAATGATAATAAAATGTCTCTTATCCAATTAAATTACTATTTATTTTATCCAAAAATATCTCGAATTTATACTTAACTCATTTCTAAAAAATTTCCAATATCTCATACCTCCAATTTCTTTAAAAACCCCAAAAAAGCAAAAAAAAGAAAGACCAAAAAAACAAGTTGCCCCCCCCTCCCCACGCACGCGCAGACCAAGAAGTCCAACGCCAATTCTGATTATATCTCTATTAAAAACCTTTTATATCAACCCTCTGTTTCTCAATTAATTTTAATCTAATCGTATAACTTCAAGTTTTCTTCTTCTTTAATTATTTTCAGGATTATTGCTATACACAACACCTCTAAAAATTTCAGAACAAAAAATCTCTCTAATTTAATATATTTTAACTTGGAAATTATTCAAATCAATTTAGATAGTGTAATCTTTAACCTTTACATTCTTGTTCCTCATTAATTCAAGTTAGACTACAATTTGTTTTAAAATTATAAAATTAATATGAATGCCCTAACCAATTATTATTAGATTAGGAAAAATACTCATACAATCCACTTGCAAATCTACATGCAATTCTAACATAAACTTCTCAATTTTGCAAATTTCTATGCATACTCAATTTCACACATACAATTTAATCATGGTGTAGCAAAATCTAACATGAACCACTAATCATGAATTAATTTACATGAGCAACCACACATGATATTAATACACAAGAAATCTTATGAAAATTTATTTAGAAGCATGACAAAACAATTTCCATGTTGCATCTTCATCTATTCACCTAGTCTATTTAATTTAGCATGCATCCATACTCAATTTAATTCACCAATCACATTGTAGATTAAACAAAGCAATTATCTAACCATTTCATGGATCAAAATAACTAAATTAGAAATTAAAGAGACACCCACCTCAAAAGTAGAATTCCCTAGTGGTAGAACATCTCAAAAAATGCTCCAAACTCCCCCAAAAAAATCTGGCCTTCCTTTTAGCACAACCTGCAGCTCCTTGCTCTCTTTCTCTCTCTTTTTTATATTTTGATTTGCATTTTTCTCATGACAAGAGGTGATCTATTTATAGAATAAATTAAGGAGTAGTTACACTAACTTTCCACTCCCTAAAAGTGCTCACCACTTCCCCACAAACTCACCAACTCTCTTTCATTCTCAAGTGTTGGCCGACCAATCACATGGTGTGCACAAAGCACGTGCACATCTATTCAATACGTGTGCACACTCCTTCATACAAATTTTATTATTGATTTTATTATTAATTTTATTAAGTTAGATGTACGTGTTACACATGGCAAGGTGCACCAATTTAACAAGATTTTTAATGTACATTTAAGTGCACACAAAAATAATCATGGGCTTTAAATTGTAATAGTCTTAGTAGGCTACAAAATGGATTTAGGCCTAGTTGATTTTAATTAAATTAAACACACAATTATGACTAGAAAAATGAGAGAAAAAATTTTCATGATTCAAGAAAAAGTTTAGGAACCAACATGTGCACAAAATTTTACGCGCAATGCACATGCAAAAGAAATTTTTTAAAAAAAATTCTCTGGGGATGTTACACCATTGACAATTGACTGTTGACCAGTCAACGATTTTTGTGTGATTTCACGATCGGGGACACGTTTGCTCGGAGCTTGTCACCGAACGTTGAAGGTGGTTTTGCTGGGCAACATGTGCCCCATTGACCATTGACCTTTGACCAGTCAACAGTTTTTGCGTGATTTCACGATCGGGGGCACATTTGCTCGAAGCCTTCCACCTAACGCTGAAGGTGGTTCGGCTGGACGACACGTGTCCTGTTGACCATTGACCAGTCATCGATTTTTGGGTGATTTCACGATTGGCAGTATGTTTGCTCGAAGTCTGCCACCGAACGCTGAAGGTGGTTTGGCTGGGCAACACGTGTCCCATTGACTGTTGACCGTTGACCAGTCATTTGATATTCCCTCTTGTTTGAGTTTTTTTCGTTTAGTCTTCGTGGTCATTTGGACTCCATGGTATTATGGGCTTTTCCAATCGTTTGGGGCCCCAAAAAGCTTTAGAAAGTCAACCGACGCTTCTCATCTCTTTAAGACTCCAATACCCTCCCCTATTCCCTCATTCTGTCATTTCATCTCTCAAAAAAGTTTTCTTCTCTTGGGCAGTTCTGCTAGTGGTCGTGGCTAGGCATTGCATTTTTCGACGAACTTTTCCGACCGTAGGTGTCACATGAAGGTGAAATTTTTTTATATTTTATTTATATATATATTATTTTATCAAAGATGTCTAGGATATCTTCGGGGGATGAGACCTCCCATTTGAGCCACGGTGGGGATCGGGAACTGATTCTCTCCCTGAGGGTGGATAAGGGGAAAGAGGTGGTGGAGTCGGTTATCGTTGAGACATTTGTAGAGAGAACAAGAGAAGTGGGGGATTTAGGTAGGCTTCCGAGCCGTTTGACTAACCTTGGCAGAGTTCGAGACTATTCAACCGATCTCTTGTCGAGAGTGGTATACCTTCGTATGAGGAGAATAGACCATGAGAGCACTCCGAAGTTGACGACATATAATCGATACTTTCAGAGGAAGATTTGGGTTGTTGGGTCATATTAGAGAGTGTTTTATGATTCCAAGGGAGTTCGACCTTCTCCTTCCAGGACCGGGTGTTAGAGCTTGTTCGCCGACCTCCCCCGATACTTGCTTCTTCCCGTTCGACGCCTTTCTCACAGGTCCTTGTCTCCCTCTTCTGCCATTTGTGATGGAGGTTCTAAAGTGGTACTCCCTGAGTCCGATACAGTATATGCCGAACATGTGGAGGCATGTCAATGGCTTTGTATTGCAGACTCAAGTGGCGGGGTTCGAGCCTCGACTGAGTGTTCTTAGAAGGCTTTACATGATTCATCAGAAGAACAAGTCAGGAGTATAGATATTATCTCTCACCTCGTCGGGATGTGAAGTTGATCGATAATCCTGACTCCATCAAATTTTTGAGAGAAAAATAATTCCTTATTCGTAGTTGTGAGTCATGGGTGATTCCCACAAGGTGGAGAGGGGAGGTGCCGAGGAGGGCGAAGGCCGAACCTGTTTTGAGTCCCGAGGAGGATGAAATGGCCATGAAACTTTTAAGTTGGCCTCCCCTATGTTGGAAAGATGTAACCGAGGAGTTTCTCTTCAGGGGGGGGGGGGGGGGGGGGGTTAGTCCATTCAACCCTAGTATGCATCTTTGATTTTCCTTTGTTTCTTTTTTTCTCGCTCTCGTAGATTTCTTCTATTCTTTTACTTCATATTTTAATCTTCTTGTGACTTGTTTTGTAGGAGTTGTTGGCATGAATTTTAGGGCACTGATTTCCAAGCAGTCGGGGTTGAGCAGCAAATGGCCGAGGAGAGGAAGAGAAAGAGAGCGACTGCGAAACCTTCGCCTGTGAAAGTTGCTAGAGGTTCTACACTTGCTTCTCCATTGGTAAACATGGAATCTCCCCCTTCGGTTTCTCCTTCCCCATCAATTGGGGGATTCACTCAGTGCCGCTCTTCCACTACAAGCTCCACCCCTTACAGCGACGGCGGAAGCATTTCTTACAGAGGAGCACAAGAAGTTGTTCGTCCCTGATTGGCGTGTAATGAAACACGATGGGTTCCTCGGGGACTCCGCTACCTGCATGCAAGTAGCTTATCACCTCCCAACTCCAAAGGATAAAGCGGCTATGGACGCAGGGTCGATGGGAGACGAAGCCCTGGAGATAGCCAGGGCCAACATGGTGGTAAGATCTCACTTATTTTGTCTTGACACTTAGCTTTCTATGAATTACTAGAGTCATTTTTCCCTTTGTAACTTTGACTGTATTTACTTTTGTAGATCACTTGCCACTTTAGCAACCTGTTGAAGCGGACTGTCGATCAAGAGAAGGAGCTGAAGGTGGCAAGTGATCGGGAGCGAGCTAAGCGAGCGAAGACAACTAAGGCATTGGAGGAGGCAGTGCGCTTATCGAAGTCCAGGCATCGCAAATTGCCTAGCTGGAATCAACCTTGGTGAAGGCCAACGACCAGGTCGCCTAAGAAAAGGAGAGGGCAGACCAAGGGATGGCTCTCGTAGCCGAGGTGAGAGAGAAGGATGCGAAGGAGAAGGAGGATGTGGTGAAGGAGGCGAGGGCTAAAGCTAAGGATCATCTGGTCTCGAACATGGAGCAGTCGTATGCCAGAGCTCTTTGGCACGTCGAGGGCAAGGAAGGAGAGGAGGAAGAGGAGGACGATGTGGGAGATGAAGAGGAGGAGATTGTTGTAGCGGACCCTAAATCTGCTTTAATAGTTGTTCCAAAAGCGGTTGAGGGGAGCGGTTGTGAGTCTACTCTTCCTGAAGATCAGTCAGCCGAGGTGGACCTTTGACTCCTCTCATAGTTAGTTATCTTTTTTTTTGCTCTGGTATTAATGCCTAATAGCGGATTGGTCACCGCTTTATTGTATATTTATATTGCAATGAAGCTTCTTTTAGTCATGCTTATCTCGTGTGATGTTTGATTCTTCTTGAGTTTTCACACATCCTGTGACTTGGTTGTCTTCGTTACAGTGATATAGCATTCTCCTTCGTCAGCAGGTTGTTGTGTACAATGTACGAGATTCTCGAGATCGTGAAGTAGTCTGCCTCTGTTCCAAGCTTCGGGTGACGAAGATACGGCTCTCTTGTTTGCGAGATAGGCTTTCCAAATTGGAGGCAGAGCTTGGCCACTTGAGAAGGGTTTTAACCCGCAAGGATATCGAGGCGAAGGGTAATGATGAGATTCTTCGAAAAGTACCCCCAATGGGTATAGAAGATCACTCTCCATGTGGAGCAGCTGTTGGGAAGTCTTCGAAGCTTTAAGGCATTCACCGCTCTTTGTTTGTGGTCACAACCGAGAGAAACGAGCTGAAGAACGTAGTGCTGGTGTATGCCCTAGATTCCAGTTGCGTATTGACATTACCAGTTTACATTGTATCATGATATTTATTTCATATATGAGGCATTTCATTTATTTTGTTGTTCATTGTGATTAAATGAACATAATAAAGTCCTTAGAATAGTAGGTTCCATACCATGGGATATCAAAAGCATGACTTGATTGTGAGATCCTATTGGTTATAATCAGAACACTATTCTTAAATGTCCCTAGTCAAATATTATTATGAATTAGGATAACAATAATACATAGATCGACTAGTATGTGCGTAGACTGATGACCATATCTCACGGGTCATGGATATGAAATATCAAGTCTTCACATAGATACATATTAGAATAATAATGTACTGGACTGACCCACCATGAGAACGCTGCATGGATCGTTACGTAAGTGCCATAAGTGGTTCTTACAGTGACCATGGTGTATGTAGTCTTTTGACTTGAAGTCACTACGGTTCCCTACATGAGAAGTTATATATTTTAATGTGGTCAAACGTTGCCAGTAATAAGGTGATTATAAAGTTGACTATTGGATATACTACAAATCATGCGGAGGGATGTGAGTGACTTAGATAGGATTAGTCCCTCTTACATAACAGGAGCGATATTTATGGACCCCTTGATTGAGTGAGACTACAAAATGCATGACCGTGCTTAAATGAGTAAATATGAGATATCAAGCTCATTTGTTTTAGTAAGTCTACTCGGATATCAAGAAACCAAAGATTGAACTATCAAGGGTGACGCGCTCTATTCCTTGTGGTCAATTAAGATATCTGGACAAAGAGACTAGACTACATGATAACATTAGTCTCGGATCGGTTATGTCAAATCACTGACATTTCTGTTACTTGAATAGCAGTGATGTATTGCTAGATACTGCTCACTGTTTATAATACTAGAATATGATTTTAGTATTACTGTCAACGTAATGGGAACTTACAGGTCACACACTTAGAATGAATCGAAATTGGTATTTAAATTCATAAGATGAATTTTATTAGGGATCCAAGTAAGACTTGGACTCCTGACATTGGTTGGACATTTAATTAGATTAAATGGGTTGATTAAAGTTCAAAGGCCCACACGAATCTGAACTAGGTCAGATTGTGAGTCCAACAGCCTCATTACTCTCTTAAGGTTGATTTTCTGCACCTATATATATGAAACGTATCTATGGAAAAGCGATACATGAAAAAGTCCTAGCCGTCACAGAAATTGTGAGAGAGATATCGTGAGGAACATTCCCTTCCCACAGCTAGAACCGCGGCGTGAGGGAAAGCTTGATTTGATCCGTTCATGTGGATACTGTAGAGTCACTGCAATATTGTAGTGCTTTGATCGACATACTGTGGAGATAGCAAATCCATCTTCAATGTATAACTCCTAAACACGATTTATGGTTTTCGCATGGATCCATGGTTATGTTTTGATTTTTTTATTTTTTATTTTGTAATTTTTCTGCTGTGTATTTAATCTGAGATTACCATCGAAACCTAATAGGTAGTGCTCGAGAAGAGTTTAGAAGCAGCCCATCTTAGGAGAACTATTTTTGAATTTTCGTAGGGACCAGAGCAAGTAGTGTGCCTTGTTTGAAATTTAGAGTGAAGGACGACTCTCTGAAAGAGAGACTTGTTGAACTAGAGACCGAGAACCACCGTTTGAAGTGACTCCTTAAAGGGGGCAACGTTAGGAGCACTTCTTACTCTCGTGAAGAGCATGCCCAGGGGAGGTCCATCCACAAACTGGCTTTGTGCTTGCCTGAGGCCCCGCAGAACCCTGTTGATGCTCAGAGTGATGTGGTCAGCTCGTCTAGCGGGGCATCAGTTGGTGGGGCAGAACGATCAGTTGGCCCCGATGGTGCGACCTGATCCGTGGGTTTGGATGTTACTTCAGGTGGTTCAAGGGGAAGGGATAGTGCGGCTTTCCAGTGGGAAGCCATAAACCGCATGTGTCCCTAAATAGGAATGTCTCATTGCCATGGAAGAGTTGAAGGGATGCTGAGTGAGATTTTATAACTCTTATAGAGACTTGTTCTTTTTACAACACTTGTATCCAAATAATTTTTGTGAAATAAAATTTTGCCAAGTGGTTGAGAATCGTCCCTTGGGAATTATATTTTGTTGATTTTAACTTGATTCAAAGGTCACTCGTATGGCGAGATATTCCCGACACACTTGCTCGGGAGCAAGTATGCCCGTGCTACTATATGAATCCTAAACGGGTCCCGCAATTGTCTGCTATAGTGCTTTAGCATATGAACCACAGATTGTTTCAGGAGCATTCGAATGGCGAGCTGTAACCCGCACACTTGCTTTCGGGGCATGTGGCTAGAGTGGCTCTGTGAACCGTGAGTGGACTCTGAACAAAGTAACGATGAGTTTCGAGAGCATTCAAATGGCAAACCAATCCACGCACACTTGCTCAGAAGCATGCGACTATGGTGGCTCTATGAACCATGAATGGACTCCATACTTATCCAAAGTTATTTTAGGAGTACTCAAACGGTAGGCATAACTTTGCACATTTTCTTAGGTGCAAAGTAGCTAGAATTGCCCTCTGAACCATGAGTGGACTCCGAACAGGGTGACGATGAGTTTTGGAAGCACTCGAATGGAGAACCGATCCCCGTACACTTGCCCAGTAGCATGTGGCTATTATGGCTCTATGAACTATGAATGAACTCCACACTTGTTCGGGGTTGTTTTAGGAGCATTTGAACGGCGAGCCGAACCTCGTGTATTTGCTCGAGAGCAAATAGCTAAAGTGACCCGAAGAACCGTGAATGGGCTTCGAACAATGTGACAATGAGATTTTGAGGCACATCGATGGGTGAGCCGAACCCCACACACTTGCTCGGGAGCATGTGGCTAGAGCGGCTCTATGAACCATGAGTGGACTCCGCACTTATCCGTTGGAGAGCTTTGTGAAGGGGTGGTGTGACTCGGGGTTAACCATGTGTTTAACTCATTGTTTGTATTCGATGAACTTATACAATAATTTTGTCAAGGAAAATACTAAAATTTTATTGAAAAATAAAACTAGGTGGCTACTTTGATGCTAGCCTTTATTACATGTTGTAACCGTTATAACTGTCGGTCTTTATTACATGTTTTGATGCTATATATTGGGTGAGGGCGTTAAGCGCTCTCTTTGTATTTCATGAGATGTTTGGCATTAAAAGTCCTCGATATCTTCTTCCCCACAAGTCTTCAAGACGGTAAGTTCCTGGGCGGACGACTTGTGAGACTTTGTAAGGTCCTTCCCAATTAGGGGCGAGCTTTCCCTTCTTCCGAGGGATGGATATTTCGAGCTTTCGAAGGACAAGGCCCCTTCTTGAATGTTGGTCGGGCACACCTTATTATAGAATCTCTCTACCTTCTGCTTGTAGATGTTTCTTCGGATGATGGATTTTTCTCGGACTTCTTCTAGAAGGTCAAGATTAGCTCGAATGTCGTTCGAGTTATGTTCTTGGAGGAGGCGAGGAGAAGGTGTTATGACTTCTGGAGGGATAAGAGCTTCTATGCCGAATGTAAGGTTGAACGGGGAATCACCCGTGGTTTTTTTTGGTGGTCCTATAAGACCAAAGTACACTTAAAAGTTCTTCGACCCATTGTCCCTTGGCGACTTCACCAAGTCTTTTTTTGAGACCATCCAAGATTTGCCAATTGTCGATCTCAGCTTGGCCATTGGTCTGAGGGTGTGATACTAAAGAGAAATGCTGCTCAATTCCCAAGCCAGTGCAGAACTGGGGGAACTTTTTACCAGCAAACTGAGTCCCATTATCGGTAACTAAAATGTGAGGGATCCCAAAGCAGCAAACTATGTTCTTCCAAAATAACTATTGGATTTGGTGCTCGGTGATCGTTGCCAGTGGTTCAGCTTCTATCCATTTTGTAAAGTAGTCGATAGTGACCACCAAGAAGGTTCATTGTCCAGTGGCAGAAGGGAGCCCGAGTAGATCCATCCCCCACATAGCGAATGATATTGGGCTTGACATGGAGCTAAGGTTGGCTTAGGGAATTTGCTTTACGGAGGAGTGTCTATGACATGAGGGGCATTGGCTGACATAAGCTTGAGCATTACTTAGGAGAGTGGGCCGGTAGTACCCATGGTTAAGGATCTTCCGTGCAAGGGACCTTGCTCCCATATGGCTGCCGCCTATTCCTTTGTGAACGTCTTGCAGGGCATAGTCAGCTTCTTTGGGTGAGAGGCACCGAAGATATGGTCGATCATCGAGCTGAGAGTAGGAACGCTTGCAGAAACCCCTTCTATGAATATGCACCTTTCAGCCTTTACTCGAATCTTCCTTAATTCTTTGATATCCGCTGGGAGGATCCCTTTGTTGAGGAAGTCGACCAAAGGTTTCATCTAACAGTCTCTAGATGTTTGAGGGATGGTGATATGCATGAGTTCGACTGCTTATTCTTCTTTGATGCTTGGTTTTAGGAGGACCTCGATCAATACAGTGTGGTCAAGTCCGTCAAATGACGAGGAGGCAAGTTTGGAGGGGGAAGTTGCTTGCCCATTTTCTTCCCGCGAAATGCGAGTGACCTCAGCTTCTTGGATAGTGGACATGATTTTCTTTACACATGCCAAGTACCTGATCATTCGGTCATCTCTCGCCTCGTATTCTCCTCAGATCTGGTTTACCACCAAGTGAGAGTCATTGAATACTCCGACCTTTCGTGCCCCCGCCTTTTTTTCTAGGAGGAGTCTGACTATCATGGCTTCATACTCGGTTTCGTTGTTCGAAGCTAGGAAACTGAGGTGCAATGAGTATTGGAGGAAGAACTCATCATGACCGATTAAGATAACTCCTACCGTGCTCCCTTTGAGGCAAGATGACCCATCCAAGTAGACATTCCAAAGTGGGAGGTTGTCTCCTTCCTCGGAAGGAGCAAGGATCGTGCTTTCGACAATGAGTTTGGCCAAAGCTTGGGTCTTGATTGCTGTTCTCGGTCGATAGGTGATGTCGTTCTGGCTCGGCTCAATAGACCATTTCATGAGCCTTTCGGAGTTTTCAGGCTTGTAAAGAACTTGCTTGAGCGGTTGATCAGTGAGGACCCATATACAATGCACTTGAAGGTAGGGTCTGAGCTTTCGGGCGGTCATTACTAGCGCATATGCCATCTTTTCCATCTTTGTGTACCGAAGCTCCGCATCATGGAGCACCTTGTTTAGATAGTAGATTGGCCTTTGCACCCTATCTTCTTCTCTTATTAACACAGTGCTGAGGGTTTGATCTGAGGCGGCTAGGTAGAGGTAGAGGATTTCTCCCAATGTAGGTTTACTCAAGAGTGGAGGATTGGTTAGATGCTTTTTAAGGCTTTCAAAGGCCACTTGCTGTTTCCACTCGAAATTCTTCGCTCCTCAGAGTGCTTTGAAGAAAGGTAGCAATTTCTCTCCTGACTTGGAGAGTAAATGGCGGACAGGCAGCTAGTAAGCTTCTGGACTTCCTTAATCGTAGCTGGGAGAGACATATCGAGAATGGCTTTGATATTTTCAGGGTTAGCTTTAATTCCTCTCTGACTTACCATAAACCCCAACAACTTTCCCGAGGAGTCCCCGAAGGCACATTTCGAAGGGTTCAACCTCATATTGTTGATCCGAAGTATATTGAACACTTCTTGGAGGTCGGAAACATGGTCTTCTTTCCTGAGGCTTTTTACGAGCATATCATCCACCGTATACCTCCATGTTTCGGCCAATTTTCTCTCTAAAAACTTGGTTCACCAAGCGTTGATATGTGGCCCCGACATTCTTCAGCCCAAAGGGTATAACTCGGTAGAAATAGAGCCCCTAATCGGTGATGAAGAACGTCTTCGGGATGTCTGGCAGGAACATTCGGATCTAATTAAATCCCGAGAAAGAGTCCATAATGCTTAATAATTTATGGCCTAGGTGGCTTATATCAAAGTGTCTATGCTCGGAAGAGGGAAGGGATCTTTTGGATATGCTTTATTGAGGTTGGTGAAGTCTATGTAGATTCTCCACTTGTCATTGGTCTCCTTGACCATTACAACGTTTGCTAGCCACTCGGGGTAACTAACTTTCTGGATGAATCGGGATGCTATGAGCTTCTTAACCTTTTCTTTGATGGCATGTTGCCTTTCGAGCAAAAAATTGCAGTGCTTTTGCTGGACAGGCTTGGCTTTTTAATATACACTTAAGTGGTGTACAATCAAGTCTTCGAGAATACTCGGCATATCCTCGGCGGTCCAAGCTAATAGGTCCTGATTCTTCCTGATGCACGTGATAAGTTGCTCCTTCACTCAGCGGGGGAGTGCTTTTCTCACTCGGAAACACAGCTTTATCCTCTTCGAAGAAAGGAACTTCTGCCAGTTCGTCCATGGGTTCGGAGCTAGCTTGCCAGATATCAAGGGGGAGTTCAAAGGCATCGAGGGGAGGAACCGAGCCCCCCATGCTAGCTGTGTAACAGGCTCAAGAGGCCTCCTGACTTCCCTTGGCTTCCCCCACTCTTGCAACTGCTTGGAGGGCCGCTAACCCTGGGCGGCCGAAGATAGAATTGTAGGCAGAATTCATGTCGACCACCATAAAATCTAATGCTTCTGTGCGAGCAGCGGAGCTTTCCCTAGAGCAATGTCGAGGGTCACAATTCCCTCGATCATTACGGGGGCTCCTGAGAATCCGTGGAGGGCGTATCTGGTAGGCTTGAGGCGATCCCGCTTGAGTTTGAGGCTCTCAAACACATTCAAAAAGAGGATGTTGACTAAACTGCCATTATCAACCAGGACTCAGCACACTTCATGGTTCTCCATACAAATGTTGATCACGAGCGCATCGTAGTGAGGAGTTCGGATGCCTTCCAAGTCCCAATCTGAGAAGGTGATGCTAACTCCTGAACCTCTCGGGAGAGGGATGTTGTGTACGGAATTTACCTCTCGAACGAAGGCCTTCCTAGATGAGCTGGAGGCTCCCCCCATAGGTCCTCCGTGGATTGCATGAAATATCTCCATCTACCCCGATCCCTGGAACTTTATTGGCCTCTCTGCCCGTTTGTTGGGTCCCCTCAGAGGAGGAGGTTCGTGGTCATTTACCTAGGCAAATTTGGTGAGGTATCCTCGTCGGAGCAACGCCTCTACTTCATCTTTAAGGGCTCGGCACTCATCCGTAAGGTGACCATGATCCTTATGGAAGGCACACCACTTTGTTTTATCCCATCTTTTGCTTGGGGCGTTCATCTTGGGGGGAGGTCGAAGGATCCCGTCCTTGTCAACCTCCATAAGAATGGCTGATATGTTTGCATTTAGTGGGGTTTACTTTGAAAAAGTGGCATGGGAGGGGGCGGCACCGGCCAGAGGTGTCCTTCTGGGATTTTCTGGGCTCATCTTTCTTGGTGACTTTCTGTTTGTTCCCGGACGGAGGCATCTTCTGCTCTTAGGGCCGGATTGCCTTTTCGACTCGGATGTACTTCTCAACTCTCTAAAGGAGGTCAGAGAAGTCCCGAGGAGGTCTTTTGACGATGGAAGCTTTAAGGTCATCATGCTTGACGTTGTATCTGAACACGGCCGTTGCTACCATGAAGTCGACTGAGGGGATGGATCTGGACGCTGCTATGAAGCGTTGGACATAGCTCTTAAGGGACTCTCCATCTCTTTGCCTGAGGTCTAACAGGGAGGCATTGGTCTTCTCCAACTTGCGCTAGTGACGAAGTGCATGAGGAAGAGTTCTTTAAGTTGGTCGAAGGAAAATATAGATCCTGGGTACAGGTGGGAGAACCATTCTTGTGTCGAGCCTTTTAAGGTTGCCGGAAAGGTTTTGCACAAGAAGGAGTCAGAGGCTTGGTGAATCATCATGAGTATTTTAAAACTCTCGATGTGGTCTACCGGATCGGTCTCTCCATTGTACGGCTCGATTGTCAGGACCTTGAAGTTGGTAGGGACAGGAGATTCAATAATCTTTTTGGAGAATGAAGGTCTGATGAGATGGTATCTTCCTTCTTGTTTTGTTCCATCCCTTTTTAGCGATGCCAGGTGGTCTTCCATCTTTTGGAGATGCAGGAGGATGGCGTCTTCCTGTTGACCAGATATGGTGGGTCCGCCGAACTCTTCGCGTCGTGGAGGAGAAGGATGGTGAGGACTAGGTTTTCGGGTCCAAGGTGGAACTATGCTGAGGGCATGGAGGATCTCATCCTTGAACTCTCGAAACTTGGCTCTAGTGACTGGTATTTCTTCATTCCTTCCCGTCCTAGGAGCTATCCTACTAGTTGGAGTTGGATGCCTCCTTTCTCGGTGAGGATTTCTTCTGTGATGTCTTGGGGAACGACGACTCCTTCACCCCTAGGAGAAGGGGATCTTCTTTGTCTATGAGGAGAGGGAATACTTTTGCGTTCCCTGGGAGAGGGGGATCTCCTTCATCTGTGGGAGAGGGACTTCTTCTGCTCTCCCTCTGCTCGGGACGGGAGACTTCCTTGCGAGCTCTCATCTCGTTGAGATGGGTCCAAAGGTCTGACTCCTGCTGGCGATCTACAATGACGTGACGGTGGTCGGGCTATGGTTGAGGGAGTGAGGAAGGGCCTTGCGGATGTTTCAGGGCGACTCCGGCGATAGCCCCTCGGCGGGGCCTCTGCTGGTGAAGGCAGGGCTAGCTGAAGGAGGGCTCCTCTTGCTGTAATTGAAAGGTGGGATGGATTTCCTCTAGAGGAGGAGGTGGAGGATGTGGCTTGTCAGCTTGAGGCCGCACCTTCTCTTTCCCCTTAGGAGGCATGCTGAATAGCTTGTTCTTACCGGTGATGTTTGGTCAGATTTTCTTTGTTGTTCCCACAGATGGCTCCAATCTATTGCTGCTTTTAACGGTGTGGGAGCAATCAGATGATGTGGATTCTTTTTTAGGAACAAACAAGAATTTGACCTGTTGACTTTCAACTATGTTGACTGCCTTTGACTGCTAATGACTTAACGATCTAACTCGTTTGTGCTGTATGATTTGATTTGTGTGGTGACGATCGCCTTTGATGACTTGCAAAAAGTCTGAAACACTAGGATTGATCCCCACGATAGACCCTCCGACGCTCAAGTTAGAAATCAAGAGAATATGAGTGAGCTTTTGTGGAGCAAAATTACTTGTTTATGGTGGAGGTAGGGGGTATTTATAGTCGCCTTTGGGACCAGCTTCGAGATTATCTTATGTCTCTACTTCCCGGTGTTTTTGGATAAGAAATAGAATTTAAATTTCTTCATGATAAGAGATTCAGTTTAAACTGCTTCTTAGGGGTAATCATGAATTTTTAATTTTTTTTAAAGGATCTGGGTTTATTTGGGCTGCCATCATAACCCACTAATGCAGATGCATTTTGGGTAATTGGGCCTTGGAGAAGATTCAGTTCCTATTTACAGACCCTTTTACAGCAGAAATTACCATTTTACCCCTGAGAGCTTTGAGATTCTTACCCGACTTAAACGGTCCAGATTTAGTTCTTTTTTTAGCCATATCACATCTCGCTGGTGAATTCATTATTATCGTGATTTTCTGTAATTTTCTAAGATGAGAAGTGTAAAAGATGATACTTTTTTTGCTGGCATAGTTCCTTTTATAATTTGGACTGTTGGTTCTCATTAACTTTACAATGGGTTAACTAATTACTGCTTCTTGTTGAGAATATGAAGTGAATTGATGCCTACATTCTCTTTGTCAATAAAAAGTTCTGGCAAAAACATTAGTTAAAGAATGGACAAATGTGGGAAAAAATAAACTAGTTAGGCAATTGATTCATCATCTGAACCTTAATTCATGTATCTACCAATAGGATTTATTGTAAATTCTTTTTTTGGATATTATCATGACTTTTGTTTTTCTTTCTCTCTTTCTTTTTATCAATGTTATCATGACATTATTTTTTTATTCAGACTTGCAATATAGACTTTATGTAACGAATTGAATCAATTAATGAGACTGAAATTTTCTATTTAATGAATTGCATTTCAATTTTCTACCAATTATCTTGATTTTTATTTCAACTCAATATATCCAAAACTATACAGAATTTATAAAATTTGAAAGGGGAACAATGATAATCGTACCTTCTCGGCTATCGGCTATCCATAGTTTAGAAAAAAATGCCGACTTGAAAAAATTAGCTCTTTGAAAAATTATATAAAGAGAAAGAGTGATAACCAAGTTTATATAACATACAATCTTTTGAAATTAAAACTAGGAGCGAGAAAAATATGAGAAGTTAACATTATAGTGCTACTAGGGTTTCATAAAAATCACCAAACTGCTACAAATATTATAAACCCTAAAAGGAGGCTACAAAAAATAAAAAATTTCACAGAGGGGATAAAGGATACTAAATTAAGTGAAATGAGCTTTACACGGCTCAAAGCAAATGACCAATGATTTGGCAGAAAAGCCTATAATGATTTGGTTTCGATTATAATAATAATAATAAAATCTTGACTTTGGAGTATGCCAAAAAAAAATAAAAAAAATACTACACAAGGGCTCGAACAAGTTCAACTAAATTTTCTACTAACTATCTTGATTTTTATTTCAACTCAATTTTATCCTAAACATAATTTAGTAAATTTGAATGGGGAATGATGTTAATCATACCTTCTCAGCTATTGGCTATCCATAGTTTAGAAAAAATGCCGACTTGAAAAATTGGTTCTTTGAAAAATTCTATAAAGAGAAAGAATCATAACCAAATATAAATAACATACAGTTAGGGATGGAAAATGGGCCGGGTCGACCTTCGACCCGCTCGTTTAACCCGGCCCACGAAATTCCGGTTCGGGTTCGGGTCGAACCTGTTAACAGAAACGGGTCGACCCAGGTCGTAAAATAGCGAATTTAACCTGGTAAACCCGCCCCGTTAAACCGGATGCACAATACCCGACCCGCCCGCGAACCCGCGGGTTACGAACCGTTCGACCCGTGGGTCCAACTAGCTGATCCCCCCACCCGAAAGCCTTCAACGACTCTTTTACCTGTTATTTTTGGTTTTTTTGGTTTTTTCCCTATAAATACCCCTAAAACCTAAACAAAAAATTCACACCTTACTCTCTTACTCTCTCTACTATTATTACTCAATTCATTTCAATTTGTGAACAATTCAACAAACAAGGTAGCAAGACATATACACGATCAAACGACAAATTCCGATCGTATCGAACTCAAAATTCAACTACGTCTTCAAGTCTTCAACTCTCCATCAAGCTCTCTTCAAGTCTTCAATTCCGGACTTCTACCTCTACTTCTATTCTTATTTTTACGGGTTTATTTATATACAAGTATCCACGGTGAACGGTATCAAAATTTCATATCCCTCTTCTTCTATTTTTATTTTTTTTGTAGTTATAATTTTTTGTATCATATTTGGTTGTTGGTTTTTTTATATTCTCTCTCACAACCCTCTTATTTTCTAAATTTTTTTGTAACTTATCGCGCCTACATTGTGTTTAATTTTTTTACATACACTACAACATATCAACATGTCTATATCACGCGGTAGCGGCCATAGCCAAAGTAGACAAGACTCCACCGGAACTTCCCGTAGGCCTCCAATTGTCCCACGAAATAATCCCGCCGAAGACTACCCTAACCCTCCTCCGCAACAATGGGGTACACACGATGAGTTTGTATGAGACATAGAATTAGAAGAAGAACCACAACAACAAGCCACCGAAACAACACAACCGGCTACTAGTAGGAAAACTAGAGGGAAAAGTAGTGATTAGCACAAATTTTATGAGTATATTCCGGACAAAAATGTACCGGGTGTAGGTTTAAAAGTGTATAAAACATGTTCGAAGCCATACAAATGGAAGAGGGGTGAGGGTACGGGTACAATTAAGCGACACATCCTAAATGTGCATAAAGAACTTCTTGTTGACCTACCCGGCCAACAAAAAATACACCATAGGATCGGTCTAGTTGATAGCCACCCTTATGATCCCGAACTTGTTCGTCGGGAAATGGCCCGATTAGTAATCAAGGAAGAGTTACCGTTTTCCGATCCCGAGAGTAGGGACTTGAAAAATTTTAATCAAACCGCATTAAACCCTCATTTTAGAAGAATCCTTAGGAATACTTGCAAATCGGACTGTTTTAAAATATACTATGAAATGAGGGAAGCTTTTATTGTAATTTTATGGAGTTTAACTTGTAGAGTTAGTTTAACTTCTGATTGTTGAACGGATTGCAACAATATTCCAATGATGGGAATAAACTATCATTGGATCGACAGTGATTGGATTCTTAAAAAAAGAATCATCTCACTTGCCGCGTTGCCCTATCCCTATAGTGGCAATGAAATTGCAAACCGTATTTTAGAAATTTGTGATGTTTTTCATATCCGCGATAAAATTATGTGTATAAGTTTTGACAATGCATCTAACAACAATGCATCAATTAGTTTTTTAAAAACCGCATTAAACCCACCATCTGACAATATTTTTCATGTTACATGTGCACGTCATATTTTAAATTTATGTGTTCAAGATGCATTAAAAATAGCTGAACCATATATAGGTAAAATTAGAAATTGTGTATATTTTATTGCATTAAGTGGCACCATATTTCAAGAATGAAAAGCTTGGTATAGGCTTAAAAATGTACCTTTTAGAAAATTTTCAAAGGATATTAAACACCGATGGAACTCTACTTTTGATTTGCTACATGTTGTTACTGAATGTAAAGCATGTATAAATAATTTTTGTATTGCAAAAAATATGCAAAATTTTGAAATGACTCCCGTCAATTGGTTTTATGCAGAATCTTTGTTGAAATTGTTAGAACCTTTTAAAACCGCAACTTTCAAAATTTAAAAATTATATGAATCTACTTCTAATAGCATTTTTATTTCAATAGTTACTATGATACAAACTTTTAAAGAAATGATCGATGATGCTATTGTTTGTGATATTGTAAAACCTGCTTACACAAAATTTTTGAAGTATGTTAACCCTCCTCCTATGTTGTATTGTGTTGCTACTGTGATGGATCCTCGTATCAAATTAGAAGGTACGAAGAGTTCAACTGAAATGTTTTTTAATTTACTTGGGGTTGATGATAAAGAAATTGATTGCGCTTCTTTTTTAGTTAAATTTCAATCGACATTAAATAACTTGTATGATTATTATGATAGATGTTTTTCTTCTAGTAGTACAACTTTTTTAGTTAGTTATTCTTCTGCTACTTCTAAAGGTAAGGGTAAGAGTAAATTTGATGATATAACATTTAATTTATTTGCACAAATTCAATCAAAAAAACCTAGGACTAATCTGTAGTGCCCCGAATTTCTAATATAATATCTTAGAAAATACGTGGCACAATTCCCAGCATCAACTTCAATGTAATAACACACATAGCCCAAAAAAACAGATAATTTTTATTCCAAACTTTTATTACAACAATCTTTACAAACACTGCGGAATACAAAACACCTTGAATTACAAACTTTCTTTTTATAACACTTCTTTTACAAAATTTACACAAAAGCTCTATTACATCAATTTATCTCAAGCATCCAAACTCTCAAGCTCTAAGCAACAACAACCTGTAAAACATGAGGCTAGAGATAATCCCTAACCCCCAAAACTAAAGGGGACAGCCATAACGGTGTGAGTGACATAAAATAAGCAACATAATTAAATCATAAAATACTGAGTCATCAAAAACATATATTAACAGCAAGAATAAATGAAATGAGAAATAACAAATAAGTAAAGCATGAAAACATCAAGAAGTATAAGATAGTAAGTAGTAAAACATGAAAACATCAAGTGAATCTAGACTAAGTGTCAAGTGTAGGAAAAACAGGAAAACACAAGCATAAAACCAAGTCAAGAAAACACAATCTCTATATGCCGACTCTGTAATGCATACTTGTCGGATTCTATGCATTCCATAGTACATAGGTCTGGTGCAAGTCCTTAACGATCTCCACTTTATAGGGATAACCCCTCGTTATGCCATTAATCCTACCACGGTGATAGGAAACAAGATCCAGAATACTCTGCGAATAGGCACCACAGCCCTCGACGCGCAAGCATCATGTAAGATAGCTCAAAAACAACTGGAGAATTATCACCCAAACCCATGTACCCCACGAATAGGCTTGCAAGGCCCTCGACGTGCAGATACACCAGGTACATTCCGTGAATAGGCCTGCCGACCCTCGACACACGAATGCACCCTGCATGCTCCGTGAATAGGCCTGCAGACCCTCGACACGCGAACACACAAATGTCCTCTCGGGACACAACAACAAATAGTCCTGGAACGCATCCGTTGGACTAACAAACCATGAGCCTATACTTACGTTTCCTAAGTTCCATCACATCCCCACTAGTGCCTATCCTTAAGATGGTTATTCTTAAACCACAAAATCCCATCTCTAGAGTTAGTGCATCCTGCCAGACTTAAATACCCAACAACAACTAAACCAAGACCCCCCAGGTCTAACTCAACAAATCTCAACTGCCGGTTCACAGGACTCCCACTCAACTCCTAGAGATCTCAACAAGACCAATATACACAAATCCATCGTCAAAACGATCATAGGGAGAAACCTCTCCAATTAACAAAAATCCAAATCTTTATACAATTCCAGAATGCAAATCCAACAATAAAATATCTTGAAAACATATGTTCTGTAGAAGCAATAATATTTAGAATAGTAAGTTGTATATCCGAAAACATTTAAAGAATCAATCGTTTAAAGAATCTTAAAATAACTCAAGAAAGCATCAGTATCAGTCGACTGTCCAGAGTGAAGATCCAACATTTTTAAGAAAATAATTTTAAGTGTTGACGGTCGACTGAAAATTTCACCAGTCAACTGTCCAGAAAGAGAATTCCATGATTTTAATAAATTATCTAAGTGTTATAAGTCGACTATAAAATTATCGGTCGACTGTCCAGAGAAAAATCCAGTAATCTTTTAAGAAATAATTCTAAGGGGTACCAGTCGACTGTATCCAGAACGAAATTTCAAGAAAAACTAGAGAACATTGCAGTCGGGTCATGTCGGTCGACTGAGAAGTCATACCAGTTGACTGCCGATCTACAGACTGTATACTTTTGGTTGTGCACATTTCAACCGATAGTAGTTTTACTTTATGAAAACTATTTCTACAAAAGCATATTTCTTATATGGTCAAACACAACTTGCATGATTTATAATAACCCATAAAACTAATTCAACACTACTTAAATTTATAAAAGTAGTGATTTGTAAATCTCTTTCAAATAAAACATAAATTGTGCATATAATCGAAATAGAGTTCTAAAAATTAATTGTTCGTTGAAATAGCTTCGTATTCAGATCCAAACCACATCAATACCAAATCTCAAAAGAAAATCCCCAATTTGGATATATTTTCTCAAATTCGACTAAATCTCCAATTTTAGTCATCATAACTCAAATCCTCAAAACATGGTCTTTTAATCCATTACTCTTTCTCAAAATTCCTCAAACTCAATCTCAACAAATCTCAATAGTTGATTCATGAACAAAATAAATTTATCATCAACATGGCCAAGTTGCGTTCATCCAACTCACCAATAGTCCAAAATCTCATCTTTAAATCAATTAATGGATAACATTCATCATACTCAATCAAATCAGCAATAATCCAAAAAAAATAGCATAGTCACAATTTACATTAGGTTTTCCACCCATCTAAAATCATCCACATGCAATTCTATTCACAAATAATTAGTTCTTCTCAAAGATCCAATTTTTCATCCATCCAACATACATATTCATACCAAACCCTAGCATGCTTTCTAAAAGATCAAATTCAACATCCAAGAACAATCAAAACATTTATATTACTCGCATACAACATACAAAAAAAAAAAAACAAACAAACAAGCCACTCACCTCGATGAAGAATCCAATCGAATCAATTGAGAATAAGCAAAACACTTCTTTTGTGAAATCCAAGATCTTCTCTTTCAATCTCCAAGAAAAATTAAAACAATAAAACCTTTGTGTTGTGCAGCGAAAGACGGCTGCACTCCATCTTTTATATAGGCCGGAATTGAAGGATTAGGGTTTTAAATACATTTGCAAAATAATCCTTTAACAAATCATTACTTTACATATATAAATCTTTCTTTATAAAGTAGTTAAAATAAGTTAAATAAATTAAAACCAAATCAAATTATTTTACTACTGTGTTTTCCAACAATCCAGCACAGCCCAGAAATAAATAAAATTCGGATTTGTACTCAGGGTGGCCATTTTGCATAAAAGTCCTTCTTTTTTGTAACATTTACAAATACATTATAAAATATTCGTAAAAATCCAAAAAATTCAGAAATAATATATAATAATACATATTATATTTTCCAATTAAAATATCTGACTTTTACTTTCCTGAAAAATATTTGCACAAGATCTAACATAAATTTCATATTTGCAAAAACACCATATTTGTTTAAATCTTTACCAAATCGACTCTAAATAAAATTTAAATATATTTTAATTTCAATGATGACCATGGAAAGCCAAAAAATCAGTAAAAACAAAATTTCATTATTTATTTGAGATCAAAACGGCTTTTTACATAAAAGCCCCTCTCTTTCGAGGTATTTATAAAAATAGTTTCTTTATTCAGAAAAATTCCAAAATTTCGAATATACTCCATTATAAGTAGGAGAATTTATTAAAAATATAAAATTGAATGTTTACACCAAAAATATTTACACGTGTTTCGCACGTGCGAAAAGATAAATGTTTAGAAAAATATTTATTAATTCTCCAGAAAATCATTTTAATTCATTTATAAGTCTTTAAAATTATATTTAAAAATACGGGGTACTGCATCATTCCCTCCATAGAAGAGTTCTGTCCTCAGAACTACTGCTAATGGGGTCCAAACAAACACACCAATAAGGAATGCAATATCTCATAAATGGAAAAATAATTTAAGAAATACAATCACACAAGAGAATGCATTCCAACAAAAGAAATACAAATATACAGTAGAAACACCATCATGCAAAGAGTTTAGAAAAACAACATTCCGCTGCGCAACTCTGATAACTTGCCATAGGAAACCAGCTGCAACAACTACTGAACTCCTTCATCCAACTCTGACCTTCCACAATCTGCTTCATCCTTCCGAGGATCAGTGGTCATTCCCTCTTTAGAAAGGACATGACTAAGGAAAACCACCACAACATAATTCACATTCACATCAATACCCTATGGCAAAACCTCAACCATAACCCAAACCAAACATCATGTTTTAACTCTATGTGATACTCACTCTCTAATTTCCGCACCTAGGTACTCACGCTCTAGTGTCCACACCTAGGTTGGTTTTTCATACTATGTCTATTATTACCACTGAAGCATGCTCTGATACCAATCTCTGTAGTGCCCCGAATTTCTAATATAATATCTTAGAAAATACGCGGCACAATTCCCAGCATCAACTTCAATGTAATAGTACACATAGCCCAAAAAAACAGATAATTTTTATTTCAAACTTTTATTACAACAATTTTTACAAATACAGCGGAATACAAAACACCTTGAATTACAAACTTTCTTTTTACAACACTTCTTTTACAAAATTTACACAAAAGCACTATTACATCAATTTATCTCAAGCATCCAAACCCCCAAACTCTAAGCAACAACAACCTGTAAAACATGAGGCTAGAGATAATCCCTAATCCCCAAAACTAAAGGGGTCAGCCATAACGGTGTGAGTGACATAAAACAAGCAACATAATTAAATCATAAAATACTGAGTCATCAACAATATGTATTAACAGCAAGAATAAATGAAATGAGAAATAACAAATAAGTAAAGCATGAAAACATCAAGAAGTATAAGATAGTAAGTAGTAAAACATGAAAACATCAACTGAATCTAGACAAAGTGTCAAGTGTAGGAAAAACAGGAAAACACAAGCATAAAACCAAGTCAAGAAAACACAATCTCTATATGCGGACTCTGTAATGCATACTTGTCGGTATCAATGCATTCCATAGTACATAGGTCCGGTGCAAGCCCTTAACGATCTCCACTTTATAGGGATAACCCCTCGTTATGCCACTAATCCTACCACGGTGATGGGAAATAAGATCCAGAATACTCCGCGAATAGGCACCACAGCCCTCGACGCGCAAGCATCATGTAAGATAGTTCAAAAACAACCGGATAATCATCTCCCAAACCCGTGTACCCCACGAATAGGCTTACAAGGCACTCGACATGCAGATACACCAGGTACATTCTGTGAATAGGCCTGCCAAACCTCGACATGCGAATGCACCCTGCATGCTCTGTGAATAGGCCTGCAGACCCTTGACACGCAAACACACAAATGTCCTTTCGGGACACAATAACAAACAGTCCTGAAACGCATCCGTTGGACTAACAAACCATGAGCCTATACTTACGTTTCTCAAGTTCCATCACATCCCCACTAGTACCTGTCCTTAAGTTAGTTATTCTTAAACCACAAAATCCCATCTCTAGAGTTAGTGCATTCTGCCGGACTTAAATACTCAACAACAACTAAACTAAGACCCCCCGGGTCTAACTCAACAAATCTCAACTGCCAGTTCACAGGACTCCCACTCAACTCCTAGAGATCTCAACAAGACCAATATACACAATTCCATCGTCAAAACGATCATAGGGAGAAACCTCTCCAATTAACAAAAATCCAAATCTTTATACAATTCTAGAATCCAAATCCAACAATAAAATATCTTGAAAACATATGTTCTGTAGAAGCAATAATATTTAGAATAGTAAGTTGTATATCTGAAAACATTTAAAGAATCAATCGTTTAAAGAACCTGAGAATAACTCAAGAAAGCATCAGTATCATTCGACTGTAAAAAGGTCATTAGTCGACTGTCCAGAGCGAAGATCCAACATTTTTAAGAAAATAATTCTAAGTGTTGACGGTCGACTGTAAATGTCACCAGTCGACTGTCCAGAAAGAGAATTCCATGATTTTAAGAAAATAATCTAAGTGTTATAAGTCGACTATAAAACTATCGCTCGACTGTCCTGAGAAAAATCCAATAATCTTTTAAGAAATAATTCTAAGGGGTACCAGTCGACTGTAAAAGTCCTCAGTCGACTGTCCAGAACAAAATTTCAAGAAAAACTAGAGAACATTGCAGTCGGGTCGTGTCGGTCGACTGAGAAGTCATACCAGTCGACTGCCGACCTACAGACTGTATACTTTTTGTTGTGCACATTTCAACCGATACGTAGTTTTACTTTATGAAAACTATTTCTACAAAAGCATATTTCTTATATGGTCAAACACAACTTGCAGGATTTATAATAACCCATAGAACTAATTCAAAACTACTTAAATTTATAAAAGTAGTGATTTGTAGATCTCTTTCAAATAAAACATAAATTGTGCATATAATCGAAATAGAGTTCTAAAAATTAATTGTTCGTTGAAATAGCTTCGTATTCAGATCCAAACCACATCAATACCAAATCTCAAAAGAAAATCCCCAATTTGGATATATTTTCTCAAATTCGACTAAATCTCCAATTTTAGTCATCATAACTCAAATCCTCAAAACATGGTCTTTTAATCCATTACTCATTCTCAAAATTCCTCAAAATCAATCTCAACTAATCTCAATAGTTGATTCATGAACAAATCAAATTTATCATCAACATGGCCGAGTTGCGTTCATCCAACGCACCAATAGTCCAAAATCTCGTCTTTAAATCAATTAATGCATAACATTCATCATACTCAATCAAATCAGCAATAATCCAAAAGAAATAGCATACTCACAATTTACATTAGGTTTTCCACCCATCTAAAATCATCCACATGTAATTCTATTCACAAATAATTAGTTCTTCTCAAAGATCCAATTTTACATCCATCCAACATATATATTCATACCAAACCCTAGCATGTTTTCTAATAGATCAAATTCAACATCCAAGAACAATCAAAACATTTATATTACTCGCATACAACATACACAAAAAAAACAAACAAACAAACAAACAAGCCACTCATCACGATGAAGAATCCAATCGAATCAATTGAGAAAAAGCAAAACACTTCTTTTGCGAAATCCAAGATCTTCTCTTTCAATCTCCAAGAAAAATTAAAATAATAAAATCTTTGTGTTGTGCAGCGAAAGACGGCTGCACTCCATCTTTTATATAGGCCGGAATTGAAGGATTAGGGTTTTAAATACATTTGCAAAATAATCCTTTAACAAATCATTACTTTACATATATAAACCTTTCTTTATAAAGTAGTTAAAATAAGTTAAATAAATTAAAACCAAATCAAATCATTTTACTACTGAGTTTTCCAACAATCCAGCACAGCCCAGAAATAAATAAAATTCGGATTTGTACTCAGGGTGGCCATTTTGCACAAAAGTCATTCTTTTTTGTAATATTTACAAATACATCATAAAATATTCGTAAAAATCCAAAAAATTCAGAAATAATATATAATAATACATATTATATTGTCCAATTAAAATATCTGACTTTTACTTTCCAGAAAAATATTTGCACAAGATCTAACATAAATTTCATATTTGCAAAAACACCATATTTGTTTAAATCTTTACCAAATCGACTCTAAATAAAATTTAAATATATTTTAATTTTAATGATGACCATGGAAAGCCCAAAAATCAGTAAAAACAAAATTTCATTATTTATTTGAGATCAAAATGGCTTTTTACATAAAAGCCCCTCTCTTTCGAGGTATTTATAAAAATAGTTTCCTTCTTCAGAAAAATCCCAAAATTTAGAATATACTCCATTATAATTTGGAAAATTTATTAAAAATATAAAATTGAATGTTTACACCAAAAATATTTGCACGTGTTTCGCACGTGCAAAAAGATAAATCTTTAGAAAAATATTTATTAATTCTCCAGAAAATGATTTTAATTCATTTATAAATCTTTAAAATTATATTTAAAAATACGGGGTACTATAGGACTAATCAATCAAATGAATTAAATTGGTATAACCAACAAGATTCTGAGTCTTTTAGTTCTTCACTGGATATTTTACAATGGTGGAAAGACCATGAACACACTTATAGTATTTTTAAATATATGGCTAAAGATCTACTAACTCCTCCTGTCTCTACAGTTACTTCTGAAAGTGTATATTCTACAAGTGGCAGGGTTCTAACTAATTATAGGAATCGCTTGAAGCCCCAATCGTTAGAGATGCTCGTCTGCACAGAAAACTGGCTGAAGGTTGAAGATAGGACCTAAGGAAAAGCATTATCGATGTCCACAAGTGAGAGCACCTCGCCGGAAGAACAACAACAACAAGAACAACAGCAACCAAAATGAAGAATTCAAGACCAACAACTACAAGTCAACAACAACAAATTGAAGGCCATCAAATTGAAGACAATTGTAAATAGATAAAAAAAATTATTTAAAATTAGGAAAATTGAAGTAAATTGAAATTGTATATAAAAAAATTTGTTATTGTATAAAACAAATTTTTAGAAAATCTTTATTTCTTATTACAAATTGTGAAACTTGTATAAGTTGAAATCATATGAATAATATATCAATTTTTTTTTTGCATTTTTACTCTTTCAATCTTATTATTATTATTACAATCTTTTATGTTTATTATTAAAATTACTTTTTTTTAGTAAAAAAAATTAACTCTAGTCGGGCCAACCCGCGACCTGACCCGACCCGGGTTGGACCCGAAAGGGTTCACGGGTTGGGTGGGTCGCGAATTCACGTCTTCGACCCAGCCCGGTTAACACATCGACCCGACCCGAACCCGCCCAAGTTGGATGCAAACCCGGGCGGGTTCGACCCGACCCGGCTCGCCAGACCCGTTTGCCAACCCTACATACAGTGATTTGAAATTAAAACTAGTAATGAGGAAAATACGATAAGTTAACATTATAGTGCTACTAGGTTTTCAGAAAAATAATCAAACTGCTGTAAAAATTATAAACCCTAAAGGAGGCTACAAAAATAAAAAAATTTCACAGAGGAGGATGAAGGTTACTGACTTAATTGAAGTGGGCTTTACACGGGCTCAAAGCACATGACCACAGGTTTGACAGAAATGCTTGTAATGATTTTGTTTCAATTATAATAATAGTAAAAAATCTTGACTACGGAGTATGCCAATTTTTTTTTAAAAAATACTATACAAGGGCTCCAACAAGTTCAACCCTCGCATTGTTTAACACACACCGTAACCAATCCAATTAATCAAATAAACTGTCTATAGAGATACTATTATTTATATAAGTTGTAAGTGTTTTGAGGCTCCAAAAACAATCAAAAGTCAGAGGCCCGAGGCGACCGCTTTGCTCGACTCATATCAGGTCTGCGCCTGGTTGCACACTCGTATTATCATCTCCTATAATAAAGGCATAAGCGGGAGTTTGAATTTTTGATTTAGTGATCACTACAAAAGAGACATACCACTAAACTATTACAGCACATACTAAATAATAAGGTTTTCAAAATTACAAGTATTGCTTTGAAAACCCAATGAAATAGTATAAACGAGGGAAGACCGCATCACATTGTATAACCCACGCAATTAATGCGAGGGACAGAAATTGTCAAATAAGAGACCTAACTGCACAATATGTCGTCACTTTCACCTCATCAAAGCGACGTCACTGCACGAGAACAAGATCCACGCAATCGTCACGTTCATGCAATGCGGTTGTAAATCGGACCGGACGGAACTAGACAGCTATATGTTAAAGTTCGCACCAGAATTCTACTCCGACGGATGTATATCCGGCTTGGTCCATGTCGGACAAATTCTTATAATCCGGCCTCGGTTCGTTATAAAAATAGATGACTATATTTGTTGAAAATTTTGCCGTACTGCCCCCCTTTTCGAAAATATTTGGCGCTCTACCCCACTTCCGAAAATAATTAGTGATTTGCCCCTGTTTAGGACATGTCAGTATAAACCGTTATTGAAAATAACGGCATAGGTTATTTACGTGCCGCTATTTCCAATAAAGGCATCTATTATACCTTTTTTTTCATGCCGTTATTTGGAATAACGGCATCAGTATATTTCTCTTACAAGTGTGAATCTTCTAACTTAAAAAAATTCTAAGTGTGAAAAAAACTTATAAATAACTCCGTTATCCTGAAAAACGGCATTCGAATGACTGATGTCGTTATTGGAGATAACGACATCAGTTATATATAAATAAACTCTTGCCGTTGTTTGCAAACAGAGAGAATGAATAATAAGTAAAAAAAAAAAAAAAATTATAACTGATGCCATTATTTGGAATAACGGCATCAGTTATAAATTTTTATTTTTTTTTTACTTATTCGTCAGAGAGGATGAATAATAAGTTACTTTTTTATTAAAAAAAAATTTATAACTGATGCCGTTATTCCAAATAACGGCATCAGTATTGAGAATGCCGTTATTTGAAAAAACGGCATCTGTTATAAGGTTTTCACAGTTACAATTTTTTCTCTAAATGGAGACTACAAGCTGTCGAAAAATAAAATAACCTATGCCGTTACTCCAAATAACGGCATGACACTTTTTTTAAAATATAGATGCCGTTATTAAAAATAACGGCACGAAAATAACCTATGCCGTTATTTTCAATAACGGTTTATGCTGACGTGTCCTAAACAGGGGCAGATCGCTAATTGTTTTCGGAAGTGGGGCAGAGCGCCAAATATTTTTAAAAAGTGGGGCAGTACAACAAAATTTTCATATTTGTTCGGACGGACCGGACTCAGATCGGACTTGATAAACCATCGGACCTAATAATTTATTCAAGATCGGTTCGTATAACAGTTCAGACGGTTCATGGTCGAACCATTTCTCAAACCGGACTCGGACAAACGACATACCATCATGTTCATTTTACAGCCGGAGCTCATATCCTTCACGTGTATCACATGGAATTTTCTCACCCACTGTTTTGTTGATCAGTACTCTTAATTTCCCTGCAGAGTGCGTTCCCGTGATCAAAGCTTCCATAGCAATCGTGATTCACATGCAAATTTGTTAAAGTATCACATGGACGTCTATTACATTCTTCTTTTGTTTTTTTTTTTTTGCTAGGATTTTAATTGCACTATTTAGTATTTACTGAGAGAATATATCTATTCTTTTTTGGCATGCAATTTATAAATATTTAGTGGCATACTTCACATATATATCGAGGCCCACCGTGTAAATACAATTTACTTTTAGTGAGAAAATTCTCCTTCTATAAGTATGATTCAAGCTCTCCTCCCTCTTATTAAATAGCAAATTATATCTGATGCGGTTTGTTTTTGGGGGTGGCTGCACCAGGTGTGAGTTTTTCTCGATTTATATTTTTGCAAAAACTTTGATACGGATGGTGGCCCCGACCCTCGGCCTGGGAAGCGACTCGGGAGTGAGGTGGAGATCGGATGCTCGGCTCGGATCTGGAGGCTCGGCTCGGATTGGGAGGCTCGGATCCAGGGGTCTCGTGTACCAGCACTCGGTCTAGAAACACCGGGGTTGGTCCCGGTAGTAGTCCCTCCGACAATCTAGTTAGCTACTGAAAGAGAGTGACAGTAACTAGGATTTGAGAGGGGAAATGATTCATTACCTGCAGAAGGGGTAGAGAGTCTGGTATTTATAGAAGAAGCCAACCGGGTTTGGACCCGTTTGGGGCCGGGTCTGGACCCGGTTGCCCGTGGGCCTGGCGTGGTAGAAGCCCAAGTGGTATAGGGCTGACGTGGCACGGGCTCGGGGTGGTTTAGGACTGACGTGGCGGAGGCCAGGGTGGTTTCCAAGCTGACGTGGCAGACCCGGATGATCCGACAGTGGATGCTTTTTGAGGGGATCCTGTGGCCCAGGAGGGGCCACGTCATCTAACCCATATCAGAAGCCCCCCACTTCTGGAGGGCTGGGTGCCCTAGTCGTGTAGGAGTGGTTCTTTGCCTCTGTAGGAAGAGCAGGGTGGTGTGTACAGCGAGAAAATGGGATCTGTATCTTCCAGGAGAGGTCAGGGGGGTAGGGTGAAGGGATCCCCTATTGGAGTTATGTAGAGTGCCGGGCGCAGAAGAATCGGAGCTCGGTTTGCCGAGCGTCGATGGTCGGTAGACGAGCCCCTCACTTGTTGGAAAAGCAAGGGAACGCCGAGATCTGTTGAGTAGGGGGTCTTCTTGCCGAGCATCGAGGGTCGGTATATGAGCCCCTCACTTGTTGGAAAAGCAAGGGGACGCCGAGATCTATCGAGTAGGGGGTCATCTTACCGAGTGTCGAGGGTCGGTAGGCGAGCCCCTCACTTGTTTGGAAAGGGGAGGATTTTTGGGGCTCGCGGTACCATCTGAGCTCCGAGCCTATTGTGAAATAGAGGAGGATTTTGGGGCTCGCGGTATCATCCGTGCTCCGAGCCTCCTGTGAAATTGAGGAGGATTTTGGGGCTCGCGGTATCATCCGAGTTCCGAGCCTCCTCTGAAATAGAGGAGAATTTCTGGGGCTCGTGGTATCATCCGAGCTCTGAGCCTTCTGTGAAATAGAGGAGAATTTTAGGGCTCGCGCTGCCATCCGAGCTCCGAGCCTCCTGCTGAATAGAGGTGAACTTTGGGGCTCGCGGTACCATCCGAGCTCCGAGCCTCCTGTGAAATAGAGGAGAATTTTGGGGCTCGCGGTGCCATCCGATCTCCGATCCTCTTGTGAAATAGAGGAGGACTTTAGGGCTCGCGGTGTTATCCGAGCGTCGAGCCCCCAAAACTTGTTGGAGCTCCTGGGTGGTTTGTCGTCGGTGGGACGGTGTATTGGTAATGGCGGCCGAATGGAATCTAATGATTTCGTTTCATTTAATGCTTAGGGTATAGAAGCCTTCGTGGCTCGCGGTGACATCCAAACGTCGAGCCCCAAGTTTGCAGGAAAAGCTTTCGTGGCTCATGGTGCCATCCGAGCTCCAAGCCTCCTATTGAATAGAGGAGGATTTTGGGGCTCGCGGTGCCATCCGAGCTCCGAGCCTCTCGTGAAATAGAGGAGGACTTTGGGGCTCGCAGTGCCATTCGAGCTCCGAGCCTCCTATGAAAATAGAGGAGAATTTTGGGGCTTGTGGTGCCATCTGAGCTCCGAGCCTCTTGTTGAATAGAGAAGGACTTTGGGGCTCGCGGTGCCATCCGAGCTCCGAGCCTCTTGTGAAATAGAGGAGGACTTTGGGGCTCGCGGTATTATCCGAGCATCGAGCCCCCAAAACTTGTTGGAAAAGCCTGAGAGTATTGGGGTAATTTTGTGCCAACTGCTGACGTCATGTGCACAATAATCAAAGCGACTTTAGATCCTAGCGGTCGTTGGATCTTGATGATTAAGTTCCAATGGCCAAATCTTTTCATGAAAATTGAGGAGTCTCTTTCTCTGTTATAAATCCTCTCACCCCCTCCCTTTTTCTTTCCTTTCCTTACTTGTTTTCCAATTTTCAAGAATAGGGGTTTTTTCCTCACCTGCCATCGGCGACCTTTTTCCGGTGATCTACCCGTAAGCATGATACTTCAGGTTAGTATTTCTGACTCGTAATGTCGCGCTCTCAGTCCGGCTCCGAGGCAAGCTTGTCAGGCCGTTCTGAGAAGGAAGCTGAGTCCCCACCGACATCTTGGTCCTTGGGCGACTATGGGATAAAAGAGGAGGTTCTGTCAGATCCAGGGTCGGACGGTGGAAATGATGTAGTCTTCGTCGTGCAACCCTTGAGGTCCCATAGGCCGAGGAAGGAGCCCGTGGATGAGGGCGAGGGTGAGGAGGAAGAGGAGGATGACGAAGAAGAGCATGATCCCGAGGGAGAGGGGGACGTCGAGGACGAGGATGGTGATGAGGAGGAGAAGGATCCTGAGGGAGAGGGGGCCATTGAGGATGAGGAGGGTGATGAGGAGGAGCAGGATCCCGAGGGAGAGGGGGCCATTGAGGATGAGGACGACAACGAGGAAGACTCTGAGGGGAATTAGGGGGAGCCTGATCAGGGTGCCGGGGAAGACGATGTTCGAGGAGTTGTGGGGAAAGGCACCGCAGGAGGGGTAGCCAAGGGCGAGGGCAATCTCCCCCCTCTGCCACCTTTGTCGACACCGTCTCCAGAAAGGAAGGCTCGTCCTCGTAGGAGGAAGAGAAAGTTGAGCCTTCCGGATAGTCCCCCTTTGCCGGCTCCTAGATCGGGGTTGATGAGGATGTATCCTGACGACGTTGAGGATCTCGCTCCTCTCCCCTCCGTACCGGGTGATGAGAGTCGGGTGAAGATCAGGATGGATGGCATCCAATGTGTCTTGAAGGTGGACTACTTGCACATCTTGAGGGTAGCCTACTTTATTCCAAGGGAGTTCAAACTTCTGATTCTGAGCCCCGGTATTTGTCCAATGACTGGTCTCACGCTGGGCTACTGTGTTTTTCTCGAGGATGCCTTCATCTCGGGACTTAGGCTGCCGTTGCACCATTTCATCAAGAGAGCCTTGAATTTGGGTGAAGTTAAGCCCGATGCAGTACGGCCCCAACTTTTGGAAGCACCTGGTCTGCTTTATCTTGAAGTGTCAAGAAAAGGGGGTCAAACCGAGGCTCACGTAATTCCGCGCTATCTTGGGGATGAGCTCATTGGGCGATGCGGAGGAAATCTTCTATTTTTCGCCTAGGCCTCATAAGAAGGTGATGCACGGCCATCCGGACTCCATCAAAGGGTGGAAAGAGAAGTACTTCATAGTCCGGAGCGAGAAGCCTTGGGGGATTTCGACCGCTTGGAACTTCTTCAAGCCAAACCAAAAGCCTCCAAAGCGTAGCGAGTTGACGGAGAAAGAGTGGGCGAAGGTGGGGAAAATCGTTGGGGGGCACAGCATAGGGTGGCCTCGAGTGACGAAAATACATCTGGCTCGAGCCGGACTGAGTCTAGCCGACCCTAGTATGTTTTTGTTCTGAATTTTCCTATCTTTCTGCCTTCGTGTTAACGTTAGCATTTCTTTTTCTATTTTGCAGAGATGACGGCCAAGCAGCTCGACAATAGGCAAGCCTTATTGGAGGTTGCCGCCAAGAGGAGGGCGGAGAAGGAGAAGAAGGCAAAGTAGGATAAGGCGGCCGCTCAGGGCGCGGGGTCCAGCAAAGGACCGACCTCGGAGGCCATGGAGCCATCTCCTAAGAGATCCAAGAAGCATCACCATACGCCGAGGGCGTCTAGGGAGGCAGGGGGAAGCTCGTGCAGCAAGAGGACTTTTGAGGTCCCGGAGCATAGGCTTTCCCCACCTCAGCCCATAGCTGAGCAGATGGTAGGGTAGCAGGGGCTGAGGCCGCACGCCCCTGATTGGTCGGTTCTCGCGGGGGATTCCCTGCTCGAAGGTTTCGTGGCCATTGAGGTGGTCAGGAACCTCGCCACGGAGCGAGATCGCATGGTGCTGGCGGTGCAGACGTCTGAGATGGCCTTCATGCGGTGGTCTCAGGCGCAGCTCTCGGTGAGTGCTTGTACTCTTATATCGAGTTTAGATTCTAGGACTTTTCTAATTTTTCCTTCCTCGGACAGGCAAAACTTCATGGGCAGCACTTTCAGAAGTGCTTGGAGAAGGAGATCCTCATCGAAAGGAGGAACGCGGAGAAGTATCTCCGCGAGTTTGACAAGGTGACGGACGAGCTAAAAGAGGCTCGGAGCATGGAGGCCGTCCACGAGGCTCAGATGGTCTCGATAATCGATCACCATAAGAAGGATGTGGATCGGCTCAAGGAGAAGGCCCGGGAAAAAGCTGAGAAGGTATGGAAGGCCATGGTGGATACCCTAATCCTGGTGCAGGACGAGGCTTATGATAAGGCTAAGGAGCACTTCCTGTTGATCTATCCGAACAAAAGGGTCAACCACCTCCATTACAACTGGCAGCCCGAGCATCCGATAACACCCGACGGCGAGGAGATGGGGGATCCTCGCCAAGAGGATGTCGGGAGCGACCTTGCTGATGAAGAGGTGCCACCCCCCCCCCCCCCCTCTCCCCCAAGCATAGTTTAGGTTTTCTTTTTTGATTTTGTAAATGCCTTGTACGGACTGGCCACCGCCCTTTTGTAGCACAAAAATTTTGAACTTAATGAAATATAATTTTTTTGGCCGATGCTCCATGACTTGTGCTTCTTTAGCCTCTTTTGTGACTTCTTGCTAGATGCATGAGACCCTTGGTGCCGACCTTATTTCCTCCGATGCCTCCTTGGTCCAGGCTGGGCAGGAAGCCATGGTGGCAGCTCTGGCTCTCCAACGAAAGCATGCTCGGGACCGAGCGGCCGCAGTGAATTACTTCATGAACAAGTCTAGGGAGGTCGGCTTGGAGGTCGCTCGTCTGAGAAAAGTCGTAGCCGACTGGGACTGGTGGGTAATCGAGACGAACTGGTCGATCTCGGATGGCTCGAGTGGGCGGTCGGCTTCAGAGTCTTTTCTTCGTGAGGCTGTTGTTGAGAAAGAGTTGGAGATCTGTAGGTTGAAGCTTGTGCTAGGTGCCGGTTTGATCGAGGAGGCGAGCAATTCAGTACTAGGACCATCTTCGACCTTTTTATTAAAGGGGGCCCAGCCTGATGATGCAGAAAGCTCAGTGGCGGGAGAGCCTTCCCCGATCGGGCCGGCCGGGCGTGAGAAGAAACCCGAAGGAAGTGCCGAATTTGAGTTTTAAGCCGAGTATGAGCGATTTGTAAGCTTTTCATTGTATTTGTGCCACCGTTACGGGCGCGCGATGAGTAATAATAAAAAAGACTCCCGACTTCTTTAACCTTGCCAATTTTATTAAGTAGGAATTGTTGATGGGCTCGGCCTTGTAAGGGGTCGCCGCCGAGGGGGAAAGACCACACGGTGACTTTAGGCAGGCAATGCATAATTAGTGGCATTTTGCCTCCCGATAAGCATTAATGGCAACGTTTCGCCTTTCGATAAGCATTAATGGCGATGTTTCGCCTTCCGTCTTTTGGGTTTCCCAGATGCAATAACTGCGCTTCTGAAGGAGCTATATAACCCCCATCCCCTCCTTGTTGGTTGTCAGGAATTGGGATTGGCTTATCTGCCATACGATTTGGGTGCCTGCCGAAGGTGGGCGCCCTAGAATTAGAATTTTAGCCTGAGGGTTCCAGATTGGTGGCGCACAAATCACCCTCAAACAATTCGGGGTTTTGGCCATGAGGGCCGTGAAACCCCGAGTTGTTCGTTGGTGAGTGGTGGGCCGATCAATTGATTCGGAAGCTCGGAGAGAGCCTTGGGTCGGTGGCTCCCCTGCCGCCCTCGAACAATTCGGAGTTTTGGGCTTTTGAAAGCTGCACACCCCGAGTTGCTTGCGGGTGAGAGGAGGGTCAAGCAACGACTTGAAGTTCGGGGCATTTGCCAAAGGCGGGTCCCCTAAACCTTAATGAAAACTTTTTTGAAATGGTCGTGGTTGAAGGTCGCCGCCGTGCGTGACGATCGAGTGGTTTTGAAGAAAGCTATGGCCTTGCTCGGGGTCGACGACGAGCCCCCACTCTTGTGCTTAGGAAGACGGTACGGGTGTAGCTTGCAGTTGCCACCGTGTGCATAGGTTGATGGGTTTGAAGAAGCCCAAACCATGCTAGGGGCAGATGCCGAGTCCCCCATACTGAGGAGAAAGCCAGTAATGGGCGTAGCTGAAGGTCGTCGCCGAGTGTGTCGGTCGAGTGGCTTTGAAGAAAGCAACGGCCTTGCTCGGGGTCGACGGTGAGCCCCCACACTTGTTCTCAGGAAGATGGTATGGGTGTAGCTGGCGGTTACCGCCGTATGCATAGGTTGATGGGCTTGAAGAAGCCCAAATCATGCTAGGGGCAGATGTCGAGCCCCCACACCGGGGAGAAAGCCGGTAATGGGCGTAGCTGAAGGTCGTCGCCGAGCGTGTCGGTCGAGTGGCTTTGAAGAAAGCCACGGTCTTGCTCGGGGTCGACGACGAGCCCCCACACTTGTTCTCAGGAAGATGGTACGGGTGTAGCTGATGGTTGCCACCGTGTACATAGGTTGACGGGCTTGAAGAAGCCCAAACCATGCTAGGGGTAGATGCCGAGCCCCCACACCGGGGAGAAAGTCGGTAATGAGCGTAGTTGAAGGTCGTCGCCGAGCGTGTCGATCGAGTGGCTTTGAAGAAAGCCACGGCCTTGCTCGGGGTCGACGACGAGCCCCCATACTTGTTCTCAGGAAGACGGTATGGGTGTAGCTGGCGGTTGTTGCCGTGAGCATAGGTTGACGGGCTTGAAGAAGCCCAAACCATGCTAGGGGCATATGCTGAGCCCCCACACCGGGGAGAAAGTCGGTAATGGGCGTAGCTGAAGGTCGTCGCTGAGCGTGTCGGTCGAGTGGCTTTGAAGAAAGTCACGGCCTTGCTCGGGGTCGACGACGAGCCCCCTACACTTGTTTTCAGGAAGACAGTACGGGTGTAGCTGGCTGTTGCCGCCGTGCACATAGGTTGATGGGCTTGAAGAAGCCCAAACCATGCTAGGGGTAGATGTCGAGCTCCCATACCGGGGAGAAAGCCGGTAATGGGCGTAGCTGAAGGTCGTCGTCGAGCGTGTCGATCGAGTGGCTTTGAAGAAAGCCACGGCCTTACTCGGGGTCGACGACGAGCCCCCACACTTGTTCTCAGGAAGATGGAAAAGGTGTAGTTTTTGCAACTCACGGTACCACCTGAATGCCGAGGCCTAAGCCTGCATGGGAAGCTTTTTGTGGCTTGCGGTACTATCTGAATGCCGAGACCTAAGCCTGTAAGGGAAGCTTTTTGCGTCTCGCGTACTATCCGAATATCGAGCCCTAAGCTCGTAGGGGAAGCTTTTTGTGGCTCGCGGTTTCTTCCGAGTGCCGAGCACGAGACATGTTTTTAATGAGAATTAATACGAAGCCGAAACTTGTTTTAAGAAAGCTGGCATAATTACAATATATTTGAACATTACAAAAAACAAGGCACGACGTGCCGATTACATCCTTCATAATTTACATGGGCTGTAGAGGCTAACCCTCCCATTCTAGGAATTTGATGAGGTGCTCTGCGTTCCAGGGCCTCTTGATAGCCTTGCCCTCTGGGTCGGTTAGGCGGTACGTGCCCGAGCGTACGACCCCAGATACCTTGTATGGGCCTGGCAGTTTCCTTTTTTGGTCGGGGTTGGATACCGCCAGCTTCCGGAGGACGAGGTCTCCGAGCTTGATGTCGGTGGGATGCATCTTTTTTGTTGTAGAACCTTTCGACCCTCCGTTGGTAGGTGTTCCTTCTAATGGCGGACTTCTTCCTGACCTCGTCTATGAGATCCAGGTCGGCTCGTAGCTGTGCAGAGTTGCTTGCTTCATCGAAGGCCATGATCCGGGGCGAAGGGATCCCGATCTCCAAGGGGATGATGGCCTCCGCGCCGTATATCAGATTAAAGGGTGACTCTCCTATAGGGATTCTCTTTGTGGTTCGGTGGGCCCAGAGAACGCTCGGCAGCTCATCGACCCATAATCCCTTGGAAGAGTTATCGAGTCGTTTCTTGAGACCGTCAAGGATTTGGCGGTTTGCGTTCTCAGCCTAATCGTTTGACTGCGGGTGGCATATTGAAGAAAAAAGCTACTGGATCCCGAGATCTTCGCAGAACCTTTGGAAATGTTTACCCGCGAATTGAGTCCCATTGTTTGTAATGAGCACCTGTGGGATTCCGAACCGGCAAACAATATGTATCCAGAAAAACTGTTGGGTCTGCTGCTCGATGATCGTGGCTAATGGCTCGGCCGCGATCCACTTCGTGAAGTAATCGATTGCCACTATGAGAAACTTTCGTTGGCTCGTTGCCTTCGGAAATGGGCCTACCAGATCCATCCCCCACACCGCAAAGGGGGTCGGACTGGCCATGGAATGGAGATTCGCTTGCGGACAAGAGTTTGTCCACCTCCGCTTTCACTGCCTGCTGCCGCTCCGGGGTGAACTTACGTCGCTTCTGGATGATCGGCTTCGAGCCGGAGGTCACGGTGCATGATGAGGTCCTCAGAGATACCGAGTATATCGGAGGGCTTCCAGGCGAAGAGGTCGACATTGCGGCGAATACAGTCGATCAGAGAAGATATGAGGTTGGGAGCGAGGGAGAAGCTCACTCGGAAACATTTTGACGCGTCGCCTGTCTTGAACGAGACTTCTTCTAACTTGTTTACCGGCTCAGGTTCTGGCTGGGTTCTTTCGGGCTGTAGCTCGACGGCATCCACCCCCGATCGCCATCATATAGCACGATTGTGCCGCTTCTTGGTTCCCTCGGACAATTTCGACACCTAACTTGGTGGGAAATTTCAGCTTTTGGTGGTAGGGCGAGGGAACCGCCTGGAGGGAGCAGAGCCCGGGACGGCCGAGGATGACGTTGTAGGCTGCCTTGATGTTTACAACCATGAAGTCCATCGACTCGGTTCGCCTTTGAGGGGTCGTACAGGCGGTGACGTCTAAGGTCACGATCCCCTTGATTGGCACTGGGACGCCGGAGAATACGTACAATGTGTACCCGACTGGCTTCAGCTTATCTCGGGAGAGCTTCAGGTTCTCGAATGCCTCCAGGAAGAGGATGTTTACCAAGCTCTCGTTGTCCACGAGGATGCGACGGGCCTCGAAGTTTGCCATGCTGAGGCTGATGATGAGCGCATTGCAGTGCGGGAGCCAAACTCTCTCCAGGTCTTCCCCAGAGAAGGAGACAAGGAGTTGCTGGAACAGCCGGAGCGACTACCCTTCCTTCTGTCGGATGCCCAATAGAGATGTGCTCATCTTTTCGGCCTTCCTGCTGGTCACGAAGTGGGCACGGAAGTTGCCCTCCAGTTAGTCGAAAGAGTAGATGGAGCCGGGGGTGAGCTTGGAGAACCATTCCCGAGCCGGACCCCGGAGGGTGGTGGGGAATGCGCGGCACAACAGGGGATCCGATGCGCTGTGAATCATCATGAGGGTCTTGAAGCCCTCCATGTGATCAGCAGTATCACCCTCATCGTCATAAGTCTCGAATTGTGGGGGGCAAAAATTTCGGGGTATTTCCGCCTGCAAGATGGCGGTGGAGAAAGGAGGTCGGGTGGGCCTGTGGCCCTGGGCCGACCTCGGGCCTCCATCGCCAAAGTGGTCGAGGCGGTCTTCCATTTCTTAGAGGCGTTTCAAGATGTCATCGTCATACTTCGGCGGGACTGTCGGGCCACTGTCGGGCCACGCGCTGGCCTCGACATTAGAACGCGAGTGGGAGCGGCGGACCGTCTCTTCGACGGGGTTCCCCCGGATAGCCTCCATGATCTCTTTCCGGAAGTCTTGGAACTCCTGGTGGGTGACTAGAGCTCGTTCATCCTGGCTATGTTGGGCCGGTGGCCTCCGACCGACATGGCTGAATGCCGGCTCCCGCCCTTGGGGCGGAGGTCTGGGATGGTTCAGGACCGAGTTGGAAGCGGCCCCTCCCCTAGTCCGGCTTGCTTGTCGATTCTGGATGACCCCGCATATGTCGGGTACGACCGAACGGGAGGCACCCGACTGGTGTCCGCAGCTAATCCCCGGATTATTGGATCTATGAGCATCGGCGGGGACGTCCTGGCGATGCGCAGAGGTGACAGCTCTCCTGGCCTTGGGCGCTATGTGAGCTCGGTTAGGCGGGATACCATTGATGGCTGAGCTCGGACCGGCGTCTGCACTAAGGTTCCCACAGAAGGCACCAACCTGATGCGGTTTGTTTTTGGGGGGGTGGCTGCACCAGGTGTGAGTTCTTCTCGATTTGTATTTTTGCGGAAGCTTTGGTGCGGATGGTGGCCCCGACCCTCAGCCTGGGGAGCGGCTCGGGAGTGAGGTGGAGATCGGATGCTCGGCTCGGATCTGGAGGCTCGGCTCGGATCGGGAGGCTTGAATCTAGGGGTCTCGTGTACCTGCACTCGGTCAAGAAACACCGAGGTTGGTTCCGGTGGCAGACCCTCCGAGATCTAGTTAGCTACTGAAAGAGAGTGACAGTAACTAGGGTTTGAGAGGGGAAAGGATTCATTACCTGCAGAAGGGGTAGAGGGTCTGGTATTTATAGAAGAAGCCAACCAGGTTTGGACCCGTTTGGGATCGGATCTGGACCCGGTTGCCCGTGGGCCTGGTGTGGCAGAAGCCCAAGTAGTATAGGGCTGATGTGGCATGGGCTCGGGGCGGTTTAGGGCTGACGTGGCGGAGGTCGGGATGGTTTCCAGGCTGACGTGGCAGATCCGAATGCTACGACGGTGGACGCTTTCTGAGGAGATCCTATGACTCAGGAAGGACCACGTCATCTGACCCATATCAATATCTATAAAGTTCTCATTTTGTAGTCGTTGATTGCTCAATTTTTTCACGGCAAAATGAAAAATATCCCAAGCAAAGACCGGAATCCAAGTCTGCAGTGATATAATTCCCAATATGAACATGAGCAGATGGAAAACTAGAAAAACCATCAAAATCAGGGTTTTGTATGGTATTAATTAATGTTATTCAGAGAATCGAAGTTTACGAGTTTGAACGGAACCGTCTACAGTATTACTAAACCCGGTACATTGATGGATGTGACAATAATACATAGAGAATATACAGTGAAAAGCTAGTATATATAAAATGATTTTAATGTGAATTGATTACCGGCCAAATGGAGAATTAGCCACATAGATGAAGATATTTTTTAGGGCATGTTGCATGAAAACAAGTACAATATAAAAGAAAGTCGCTAGAAACTACTCTATATAGCTAGTTTTGCACATGGCAATGAAACCGAGTGTATGTAAGTAACCCACACATAGCATTGGTATTAAAACCCGAAATCCGGACCCGATCCGGACCTGACCCGGACCCGGCGTTGGACCGGAACCGACCCAATCTAATTTGGGTAGAGTATGGGTCCTAAATAACTACCCGTTGAAATTTGGGGTCGGGTCTGGATCCCCTAAAATTGGATCCGACCCAGACCCGGACCCGGACCCGCAATAGAAAAATAATGAATAAACGAAGCGGACCCGACTCGGACCCGACCCGTTACCCGTTATATAAATACATCCCCAATCCCTATTCAATACTCACACCCCCAAACCCTATGGCCGCTACCCGCTCGCTATCCCTCTTCTCATCTTCTGCTCTTCGCCTCTTCCTCCATTCTCCAAATCTCCAATTACTCCATTCGAATCTCCAATTAACCCTAAAAATCGAAGATTCGAATCTCCTCCATTCTCCTAATCTCCAATCCATCAAACCCTATCGCCTCCTATCCCCGCCAAACCCTAAAAATCGACTCAACTCACCCCAAACCCTATCGCCGCCAAACCCTAAACCGTTCGACCCCAGTTATCCAGTCACTCCAAACCGCATCTGAGCTAATTGCTATCCCTCTTCTGTAGCTCTGCTCTTCCTCTATTCTCCAATTAAAGGTATGATTTAATGATTCATTGAGTAAATGATTCTTAGGAGTAACTAGTGATTTGTTTGAATCCTATCTGAGCCTTTTAATTTATGAACACTTTTGCTGCTGAGTGAAAGCACAATCAGTGAGCTGCTGAGTGAAAGCTTTTTAATTTATGAACACTTCTGAAGTTACATGCTCCTTTTTAACTCACTGACTACTTTTGATATACTGACTAATTTATGAGTCAGTGATTGGCAATCTACTTTTGATATACTGAGTGGCACTCACTGATTAATCTTTACCTCTTTACCTGACTAATTTTGAGTCAGTGAGTGGCACTCACTGATTATGCTTCTCTAATTTATGAACAATCCTACTGAGTTGGCACTCACTGATTATGCTTCTCTAATTTTGAGTCAGTGAGTGGCACTCACTGATATGCAGTACTTCTTTGTGATATGCAGTACTTCTTTGTTGCTAAATTCGAATGACTATACTGTTGAATTGTTATGTACCGAGAACCAGCTTAGTGCAGTGCTCCTATTGATATGCAGTGCTCCTATTGGAATGACTATATTCTTCATATGCAGTGCTCCTATTGTTTGTTTTAAGAATGATCAGTGTATGATCTAATTTTGGTAGCAACCATACTGAGATCTAATTTTAACCATCATTTTCCAAGAAAGTCACATATTGTGTTATGCTTTAAAGATCCGGAACCGAACCGGACCCGCAAATAGAAATAGGACCCGGACCCGAACCCGGACCCGGACCCAAAAGCGAACGGGTAACATTTTTATGGGGACCCGGACCCGGACCCGAATTTCATGAGTCTGAGTCCGGGTCCAGTATTTGGACCCGTCATTGACCGGGTCCGGGTCCGGGTATTGAGCTACCCGACCCGACCTGACCCGTTACCAATGCTACCCACACACTTTCAATATTTATTTGTCAAACTGACCAACTTTCCAAAACATTAATCTAACTAACCCAGACTAAAGTAAAATATTTAGCCAAACGACCCACTTTCTAAAAGATTTAGCCAAGTGATTCACTTTTATAAAATATTTAACTAACTAACCCTTTTTAATATAATAACCTAAAAACAAAATTTTACATATAACCCTACTTTAGAAATTATAAACTATAATACACCTTATCCTTATAAAAGCTGGATAATTCACAGAAAATAAAGAAACTTAAATTAAAAAATCTTTCAAAATTCAAGATTAGATACGTTGATAAAATATTAACAGAAAGGAAGCATATTGCTAGTAAAGAAATATCAGAATACCTGTTACTAACAAGAAAAGTAACTAATCAACTACCTAAAGATATACAAAAAGAAATAATATACAAAGTATTAGATTACAGAAACGAAGAAGCAAGTTGGTATTACCAACACTTATTAGCATACAAAACAATAGATTAAGTATGACCAACGAAATAGTTGTATTAATTCCTAACATGAACCCAGAAATTTATATGATAAACATACAAGAGTTGGAAGAAGATTACAATGGTCCTGAAATGTTAAGAGATATAAGAAAAGATTTAAGAATCATAAATAAAAATATAAAAGAATTAGGTAGATATATAACTGACTACCTAGAAGAAAAATTAGGCATAACAGAAGAATGTATGAAAGAGTTAGAAGCCATAACAAAACTTAATATAAATATCTTGGAAATAGAAGATTTAATGGCAAATCCTAATTCAGAAAAAGTAGAAGCCGCCTTGAAAAATCTAGATATAACAAATGAGAAAATAAAAATAGACCAAGATAAGATTATTACAAAACCTACAGAAATTCCAAGTAACATGTATGAAATCTTAAGACAACCACCTATCAAAAAACCTTACCAATTACCATGGAAATGACAAAACACAAAAAGAAGAATGCAACTAGGAAAAGATAAAGAAAAGGAAACCCCAAAATATGAACCTACAGAACACTTCGAAAAAAGAATAGCAGGAAATGGAGAATGGTTAGACCTAGATTGCGTAAAAGACGTAGATAGGACAATTGAAGAATGGGTAAAAGCGTCACTAATGGTAGGATTTAGGCAAAACCTTAACGGAAATGCATTTGAAAAAATTATAGAAGCCACCTTTATGGGAGTAGTAGCAAAATGGTGGAATGGGCTAGAGGAAGAAGAGAGGAATACTATAAGATAATCAAGACCAATTGATGATAGAGAAACTGAAGAAAGCTTAGCACAACGGACCTTAGGTTTAAAAAAAATAATTACAAATTATGAAAAAGCAATAAGAACTGAATTCAGTGTATATGATAAAGGAGAAAAACACACTATATATAAAAAGAATCAAGCAAGATGGAGACTAAGTAACTTAGAAATATGTGACATGTTCCATTTTGACAACTATGCTTGTGAATTCCGAGAATATTTTCAAGATAGTTATTATACAAAAGAAGAACGGAGTCCAATTTTAGACTCATTCTTTCTAAAACTACCTGATCCATGGAGTATAAACATATATAGTGCATACATAAGTGAGAAAGTAAAACCAGAAGTAGACACTTTAGGGTATAGAACGCAATTCGTAAAAGATTATAGGGACAAAGTATGTTAAGATGCTAGAGCAATAATGAAATATTATAGAACATATAAACAAAGAATTTGTTGTGAGGATGTAAGGCCGAATCATTGGAGATGCAATAATAACTATAAATACACAAAGAAGAATAATCACAAATTCCAAAAATATAAATCAAAATATAGGAAAACTTTTAAGAGAGATAGAAAACCTTATAAAAAATACTTTAGAAAAATGAAGAAGAATAAAAATAGGCAGTATACGAAAATCCTAAAAAATGTAATTGTTACATATGTGGAGAGGTAGGACATATATCACCAAATTATCCTAAAAGAATGAAAAAAGAAAATGTAAAATACGTAGAAGAAATTGAAAAAATGAATAACATAAATTATGAACTCATAGAATATGATGAAGAATGGTCAGAAATAAGTGAAGATGAAGAAATAATGGTAATGGAAGAAGATAGTGAAAGTAGTGAAGGTGAAACAGGAGAATGTGAAATAAACATGATAACAGATTTAACAGAAATAGGAGAACTTTCAGAAAGAGAAGAAAACAATGAAGAACTAAGAGAAAGAATGTGCTTTGACATATAAAAATACGATAAAATAAGAGCGACCAAATTAGATATAAATCCAAAAGAAATTTTTAAACTACTAATATTAGAAAGAAAAAAAAAAGTACCATCATAATAGCTAGGAATAATGAACAACCTATAGATATTGAACAAGCACAAGGCAAAACCATAATCCCATTAATAACTGAAAGAATAATAAGATAAGAGATGGAAAAAATAAGTGAAAAGACCAGAAAAATATTAAGACACACACATTTAGGAGCTGTACAAATAATAATAAAAGTCTATTTTAAGGAAGGAATAAATACACCCTTTGAAATATACCTAATGGATAATAGGATAATATCAAGTACACAAGATGCCTTAATAGGAATAGTATAAGGAAATCTAATGTACCAAAAGATAAAATTTACAATAAAACCTAATTTTTCTATAAGCATGGCAGAAGAAAATAAAGATAAAAGTTTAGTCATGTATCATAAGTTATCAGGTATAGACTTGATAGAAAAAAGTAAAGTTATGATTATACAAATAAGAAATATTTACGCTTTCACTAGCAAGCACGAAGTAAAGAATAGAAATACAGATAATTTTAAAATAGAGCCTCTATTCAGCGAAATCATAAGATACAAACCAGCTAAAGAAAATCCTGAAATGACTATACCAAATTATATAGAATTTCGACTTTAATAAAGCAAAAGAAACTGTAAAAGGAAAAACACCACAAATAATGTTCGGAAAGAGATCACTATCAATAAGAAATAAACAACAAGCATTGAAATTAATACAAATAATAAATACATTAGAACACCAAAACAACAACCAATTTAAAATAGAAATAGAATATTATGACAATGGAAAATGGAATAAACAAATAGCCTTAGTAGATACAGGAGCTACTAATTCACATATTAAACAAACAAATATAAAAACCACTGAATTAATAACATTAGAAAACTCATATTACTACCTAGACTATTACAACAATAGACATCCAATTGTACATAAAATCATACTACCACTAAGGATAAATGGTAAAAAGGAAATGTTATTACACTTACACGTAGACCCAGAATACCAAGTTAATGAAATGTTATTAGGAACTGACTTCCTTACATCAGTACAACCTTACTCAATTCAACAAGAAAAAATCATAATAACAGTAAACAATGAAAGCATGATAATAAATAGGATATTGAACAAATGAATCCATTAAGAGCAACAAAAAATACATTATACATTCTAACAGAATTTGTTTACGAAGGATACAAATCAAGAAACTATCACAGTCTAATAGACACCGGAGCAGGAACTAGTCTATGCTGCGAAAATATACTACCAAAATAGAAACAATATGGTTTTAATAAAAAAGCCATAACCGGATTAACTTGACAAACTATCATACTTGACAAATATCAATAAAATGTTAATGTACAAATCGGAAGTTACATACTAAAAATACCTATAATATACCAGTTTGACGATATGAATAATGATGTACTCTTATGAAATAATTTTTTCCAACAATACTATCCCATAACTATATCACATAAATCAGTTATATTTACAACACCTTGCAGACACCAAGCAATAGCAATTAGAATAACCCAACCTTATTCCAGAACTGATCTGCCACACATCAGAGTTTTTTCAACCCAGCATGGTGAATACCAATATTTACCAAACAAAACTAGAATACAACTAGTTCAAGAAACAACTACAAAAGAAATTTTACAAAAATAATTAGAAGATCTGTGCAGAGAAGACCCCTTTGGCAAAATGGAACTTAAGTGAACCCACGGCACATATAGAGTTAATAGATAAGAATAAAATAATAAAAATTAAACCTATAAGACATACTCCAACAGACCTAGAAGAGTTCAAAATACACATAAAAGAATTAGTGAAAAATAATTACATAAGAAAATCACAAAGTCTACATTCATCACCAGCATTCATAGTAAGAAAGCATTCAGAAGAAAAAAGAGGTAAATCTTGAATGGTAGTAAATTATAAGGAACTAAATAAAAATACTAAGAGGTTTGGATACCCACTACCAGATATGCAAATACTACTTAACACAGTAAGAACAAGAAAAATATATTCGAAATTTGATTGTAAATCATGATTTTATCATGTAAAACTAATAGAAGATTCAAAACCTTTAACAGCATTTAGCACACCTAAGAAATTTTATGAATGGAATGTATTACCATTCGGTTATAAAAACAGCCCAGGAATATTTCAAGAGTATATGGATAAAATTTTTGAAAAACACAATAATTTCATATTAGTATATGTAGATGATATTCTAATAGGATCCAAAAACAAAGAACAACATAAAGAACATCTACTAAAATTCATAGAAATCGTGAAAAATGCAGGTATTATACTATCAAAAAAGAAAATAGAATTATTCAAAACTGAGATAGAATTCTTAGGAACAAGATTATCACATTAAGGAATAGAATTACAACCACATATAGCAGAAAAAATAAAGACTTTTCCTAATATCCTAAAAGAAAAAAGAGAAGTACAAGCTATAATAGGATTACTAAATCAAACAAGAGGTTACATATCAAATTTATCAGCAAAAACAAATTGGTTACAACAAAAACTAAAAAAGTTTAAGAAATGGGAATGGACCCCGGAGGATGAAGAGAAACTTAAAATATTAAAACAATAAACTTCAGAATTACATAAGCTAAAATTACCTGTTAAAGAATGTTCGTGGATAATAGAAACAAATGCATGTGAAAACAATTGGGGAGCCGTATTAAAATTTATTGAAATAGGAGAAAAGGAGGAAAAACTAGCTAGATATACTAGTGGATCTTTCACACAAACCCAACAAAATTACCACATTAACGAAAAAGAACTACTAGCAATCTTAAAAGCTATAAAAAAGTTTGAACTATTTATAATACATACAAAATTTACGGTAAGGACAGATAATACCCAAGCAAAGAGTTGGATTAACAAAATAATAGACCCAACCATTGCAAACAAAAGATTGATGAGGTGGCAGATGGAGTTAGCACATTACGATTTCTTAATAGAAAACATAAAAGGAAAAGATAATATTTTAGCTGATTTTCTATCAAGAAATTAACTATTTCACTTGTTGCAGAATGGAAACCAGAGTTCAGCAAATAGAACAGGATATAGTCTACCTAAAGGAGACAGTGGAGCAATTAAAAAGAGCATTTAACCAACTACAGCTGCAAATATGTGGTCTTCAAAGTATATTTTACCAATATATAAATACGGATCGTATTGAAAAAATGAGTGAAGGGAGTGAACCTATTAACTCACAAAATACAAGTGGGATCACAAAAATAGCCACACAAGAGGAAAACTCCACATCCATACAGCCCACTACCTACAAAGAGAGTTTACTCTTGGATCCTCCAAAATACTCCAAGAAGGATTTATTTTTACAATATATTGAGAAATTATGCCAGACCACTCAGGTTAACCAATTTATCAAAACTACTTCTCAGCAACATATGAACAAAGCGATCATACTACTAGGAGCAAATCCAAAAACAGTGAGAGTATTGTTAGAAAGAGGACTTATCCACTGCATTTATCCATCTCGAGAATGTGAAGAACTTAGCCAGTTACCAAAAGAAGTATATAAAGCTGCTAAAAGTTATTTTGGTCTTACAAAGGCATCCAAAATATATGTCCATATATTTTCAGCTATTCCAGAATTCCTTAAAGATAATGAAGAACTACCAGCTGAACATATTATAAAGATAGGGATGACTACACAAATCTTGTTTGGAGCAACCAATATTATACTATATAAGAACAAATAATTTGAAAAACTAATCCCAGAAAGAAGAGCTACAGGATTTAGAACAATGTATTGTGAACTAAAGGACATACAAAACAGAGAAGGTAACATATGGATCTATGATAGCCCTGACCCATAAAAATTAATGATCTACAACATAGCAAAAATTAAACAACCCCAGTCAAAGAAAGAAGTCTTTGATAGTTGGTACTGAATCCTGCATAAAGGGGATATGATAATGACAGAAGAGACAGCTGTCCACTACTGTAAATTGATGAGGATGGAACCACAACATTCATGTGACTATTGCAGAAAAGAATAAGAGAAGGCTAACAAAGAGCTGTTTCTGATGTGAATCACGTGAAGATGTCTCATACATAAGCAGTAATTATCTCAATTATTTAGCTATGATGTAAGCAATGATGTAAGAAGAGCAATAATTGTATCTGTGATTGTCACGCCCCGCTTTCCAAAAAGAATACAGAGCACAGATACGAGACAAAAGCCCAGCGAATGATTTTTATCATCCATAACTTGTTCAAGAATCTTTACAATATTTCACAAGATAATCAGAATCGGAAGCAAAAGATACAACCAGGCATGCATAATTGAAACAAGATACCAACAGAAATTACTTGAAACCAAATGTAATAATCTCAAATAATCAAATTTTGAACAAGTCAAATATCCTGGGTCATATCTCCCAAATACAAGATAAATATTCAAGTAATCAAGTACATCTTATTCAAGTTCAAGCAACAAGTAATAATAATAATAAAACAGAAAATCCAGCACTAATACATCATCTCGCCAATACCATCTGGCAGCCGTCCATCCTGATCTGCAATTAGTAAATTTGCAGGAGAAGGAAGAAAAAAAATAAGTACCCATCAATTGCAAGTTACGGGTCACTTATAATATAGGTTACAAGTACATGGGATAGGTAAATCTAAATAACAACCTAGCATGGTATAATCGTGAATACAGGATATAAATCATAGCATGGCAAAATGAGCAAGTATAATAGCATGTGTCGAGTATCAAGTAAACAAGTGTCATGCATCAAGTAACCAGTATCAAGAATCATGTAGTCATGTAGCATATATCAAGTATCAAATCTCATGTATCATGTAGTCAAGTGTCAAGTGGACATGTATCATGTTCAAGTGTCATGTAAGCATGTATCAAGTCTTGTGTCAAGTCTAAGTCTTGTAGTTATTACTATCTAGGTAGCACTTCATGCATCCTGGTTTTTACTACATGGTTGCTACAACAAACAGTTTCGCTTTAGATTTTGTAGGGGACCATACAAGGCAGTGTACTCAGGGACAAGCTCCAAGTATCATGTAATTATGTATCATGTAAACAAGCTACAAAACCCAAACAAGCTCCAGTGTCATGTGTGTACGTGTCATGTATATCGTGTCAAGCTCCATATGTAAACAAGCTCCAATAATCACTAGGTTCTTCCAAGTACACGTTTCTACACTATCCACTACCAGATCTTTCCCTTAACCCCAGCTTGGTTATTTTATTATTAGTGTCCAACAAGTATGTAGGTGTGTAAAACATATCAATTATATCATGTCATGATCATGTGACAAGTTCAAGTTGCAAGATAAATATGTACGAGTGCAGGATATCTCATAAAAGAATAAAATAGACAATCTCAAGTTTAGGACAGTAAGACCATACTGTAGTAAAACAGTGATTCCTAGCATTACAAATAAGAAAATTTGGATCCGTCGAAGGATCTAGAAAATAGACTTCCACACGAATCCAGCGAATATAAATAAGTCATATATTAATTCACAAAAACTTTGTTCAAAATTGATTTGAGTACAGAAAATAGGTTCAGCCAGAAATCAGGAAAACGAATTCAAGAATAGGAAAACAGCATGAAAACCCAATAAATAAATTCACGAAAAATTTGGGGTATTCCCCTATATGTCTAGTATCTAAATATAAAGTTTCAGATTTTTCCAGTAAATGTAGATCAGTCATCAAAAATAAGAAAGCATCAAGAAAACATAGTTTGGCAATCTGGAATTCCCAACACTGCTGTACGAAAACTAAAATATCTCGCAACCAGTGAAACGAAATCCAATTACACCAAAGAGATATGAAAATAGATAAAATATAATAACTTTCATATTTCACAAGCATTTTTCATACAGTAAAAGGAATCATAGTGAAAATAAGATTCTTTACAGAACAGCGAGCAAAATACAGCAAGTATATATTTTATAAACGAGCACGAAACAATACATAAAACTCATCAATAAAATTCACCAAAATTCTGAGTAATCCCTAAATAGATAAAGAAACACTAACCAAAGTTTTGGGTCAAAATAATATATGTAGCATAGTTCTTTAAAATGATTTTTCATCAAAATTACCGAAAAACAGAATCTGGAAAAGATCGACACCTCTGTAGTAAAACAGTCATAACTCACTCATATTTTATACCGAGCAAGGTCAGAGGGGTTTGAAAATAGAAGAAATTCTCTAAAACTTATGTTTTATACCGAAATTAAGATACTGACTTTAAAACGGTCCAAAACAGCAAACAAAACAGAACAGCGACAAAATACATATTTTTCCCTTAAAAACAAAATCAATATAGATTCAAGAAAATTGATCCAAACACACCCAAACATGAAATCAAGTCTACCAAGTGTCTAAACATCATAAATTGGGGTATCTAGCACGTCCACACCAAGTATTTCACATGGGTCTCAACCAAAACACGAGTTCTCACAAAAAGTCCCACATACATGATCAAAATCAAGAACGGATAAAACCTAAGTTAATTCATGTCCATATTGTGTCGTGGGTCATCTATGGTCAAATTTTCACAATAGAGACAAAATCCATCAAGCATATCACAAACAAGAGTCGTCTCTAGACCCAACTACACTATAGGTGGTATTTTTTTGACTTGTATCAAACAAATAAATTGGAGTACAAGTTACTTGCCTTAATCAGGATGAAGAATAATGAAATCCAAGAGTAACGAGCAGAACCCACAAACGAAAATCCGCGAATCAACAAATCCAAGCAACTAGAGCGAAAACCTCCACACGAACAAAACTCCACAAGGTGAGAGTAATGGTGGCTTGCGGCCACAAAAGAACACCACGAAAAGGAGTTGAGGGATTGAGTGGTGCGAGAGGGTTGATGATGGTGGTGTAGAAGATGATCCAGAGTAGGTGAAGAGGGCTCGGGTGTGGGTGTTGCCGGGATGAGATGGTGGCCGGGAGAGGGGGTGGTCGGGTGCTGGCCGGGGCTGTGTGCGAGTCGCAAGCAAGGAGAGGGAGAGAGAGTGGGAGGCCGGGATAGCTAGGAGTTAGGGTTAGGGTTTGAGAGGGGGTATAAGAGAGTATATATATGTATGAGGATTAGGGTTTATAATTACAAGTTGGGTTAATGGGTATTTGGGTTTAATTGGGTATTAGGAGTAGTAGTAGGTTTACCAAATGAGTTTTGGATTTTGGGTCAATTAAATAGGAATACCAATAGGATTGGGAAATTTTAATTTGTCTTTGGTAGTCAAACAGGGTTCAAACAAAAAGGTTGGAAAATAGGACGACCAATCACCACCATCACAACTCCCAAGAACAAAATAAAATAAAGAGAACGAGACCCAAAAGAAGAAAGAACAAAAATAATGAAGAACGAAACAAAAGAGACGACCAATCAAACACAAAGACCTCAAAATGAAATAAAACAAATATATATTGAAAACAACTCCAATATACGGTTCAGAAAAAATACAAGAGAGAAAATACACCAAAACGAAAAATACACCCAAAATACACAAAATGAAAAACAGGTATAGTTTTGTAAATAATTTTAAATTTCCAGGGTTATCAAAATAATTAGTTTGGAAGGATAAACATTCCCCTTGAAAAGGTTGTGATTTGTGGATTCATCCACATAAAAAATGAGTGAGATTATTGCATACCCAAAATACCCTCCAGAAAAAATCGGACCTAATCAAATCCACCCAAATATCACACTCATCTTCCTGTCTTCTTCTTCTCTTTGAAAAAAAAATTCCCCCCGTCTTATAATATTTTCAAACAGTGGTCTAGTACGGCAAAAAATCCCCCCTGACATTCTCTCTCTTTTCCCTCAATTGGCTGACGAAACCCTAACCCAACCCCCTCCCAAATCAAACCTCCGATGCATCGTCAAACTTGGAGGAGCTGCAATCACGTGGAAGAACGAACTCAAGAGCATCGAAGACGAGTGCCTCGCAACTGTTTGCGCATAGCTGAGGCATGCGATGATGCCATCTCCTGATAATTATTCGCCCGCGAAAGTAATCAGAATGGACTGGAGCAGACGAGGAGGTGGGGATCCAATGGTTTCGGATATTGATGGGTCTGGAGATCTGGATTTGGATTTGTTACCAATGGTTGTGATAGCATGTTCGGCCCACAGGAAAAAGCAAATTATACATTGCACAATCAATATGTTCTCTGTTGCTCCAATTAAATGACCACATTTTTCCCTTCACAATGAACACGGCAACTTTCAAACGATCTAAAAACTAATAAACCAAATAATAATTTTAATAGTCATATAATATCGTGACAATAAGATCTCAGAAAATGTTACTCGTTATAAAATTTAGCAACTTATTAGTCTTTGTTACATTTGCATGAAAGACTTTGAGTACAACGACAACTCTCACATTCCTCCTTGTACATATACATACATAATAAGTATACAACTACCTTTGTAAACTCTCACATGCTTGTTTCTGTTCAGAAATTAATGTCAAAGTCGTTTGTTTTTTTACATTGTCATGGAGAAGCATGTTTCTCACCTTTATGTCTTCAGGATTTTTTCGGTAATGTCTACTACCGAGATGGATTGATGGGAATGAATTGTTCTATACCAAACACAGTAATAAAGTATTCTCAGGCATGTAATGTCGTATACCAAACACAATATTACAACATTCCCGGGAATCTTCATTCCCCTCCTATGTTGGACCTGTACACTCGAAGAACTCTCAGCAGATTGGGTCGGTATCGGTCGACCGCGCGGTCGATCGCAACTCTCCAGATTGCATTCTTCTACTCACTGTTTATCTTCTCTTGCATCTTTGTCTCCTCCTCTTCTTCTCCAACTTTAAGTACTCAGTACCTACGTGTATTTGAGGCCAAAACCCTAACAATCTCCCACTTGGACCAAATACACAACGCTTCAAAGCTATTGCAATCTTTACCCCTCATTATCTCTGCCAATCTTCCACTTTCATAGAAGACCCAAGTACTCCCCACTCTCATGAAGAGCACTGATATGGCTAAAAATGGGGTTAAATCGGAACCGTCCAGATTGGGCACGAATCTTGAAGCTCAGGGGTAAAACGGTAATTTCGCATATAAATGGGCCCGAAGCGGGCACTGGATCTCCCCTTCACAGATCCAATAACCCGCGAACGGATCCACTCCAGCTGGGTACGGGTCCCGACCCAAGACAAACCCAGACCAGCAAGAGGAAATCAGAGTCTCTGATTTGACTAAATTAACGGGCCTGATTCGCGGTTATCCTATCACCGGGAATCAGGGATCAGTTTCCTAAACTAATTATGAAGATTTTACTCCTAACGGTTTCACAGGAAATCAGATCCCTAATCAAATTCCCAAGGCGACTATAAATACCTCCGGCCTACCACTGTTACAAGGTAATCACTCTTTTTCCAATTAAAACTCTTTCTTAATCATATCACTGGTTACTGACAAAAGCGTCGGAGGGTGCGTCGCCGGGATCAACCCCAGTGTATCGCACTTCCTTGCAGGTGAACGGCAGGAGTCAGCAGCCCAATTCCGACGAACAGGCTTGGATTCGCTGTTCAAATTTTTCCACGAACCCACAAATTCTATCTGTTGGCCCCCACACCAAATTTAGCGGCAACAGATTGGCGCCGTCTGTGGAAAAATCAGACGAATAGCAGTCCTCCTCTTCCCATCAGAAAGTTCTTCTCCAGCCATGCCGCCTAGAAAAGTAAGATCAAGGGGATCCAATCGTGGGCCCAATCCAGATCAGCAGCAAGAAGTCCCCTTCCAACCCGCTCATCAACAGGGGCAACTTCCGCTGCAGACCGAGTATCTACCTCCTCTCCCAAATCAGCAACCTCCTAATGGTCCCACGGGTCCTTCAAATGGCGCCGCGGGGGTCTCGCGCCCCGTCCCGCAAAAATAGCCCCTCCACCTGGACCACGTGTCCATCCACAATGCCTCCTCGGATTTCATGGCCTCCCACCATCCTCGAGCTTCTGACCTCCGTAATACCATTCTAAACCGGCAAAAGGATGAGGATCTTCGCCACCGCCTGGATGAGAAGCGGGCCTGAGAGGGAGTCTCCCACCAACAATGTAACGCCCCGAATCCCAAATACACTGAATTCGAGATGTTCTACAGGATCTTTTCACTTTCTTAGTACACTTTTACAGGGAAATAAAAACTTTTCATCATACATCAGAGTTTACATCATAATTACATCTTTCTTTTGCACAGCGGAAGTAAAATACAACAATTAAATGCAAGTACAACAGCTTGATAAAATCTTTAAGCATCCAAATCTTCTTTAATCTTTAGCATGACATTTACCTGCATGTTAGACTGTGGGTACGTCAGTTTATTCAACCGACGATCATTATACACGGCCGTCCTCGCTTGCCGAAAATAGTATAACTTAACATTTCATGTTTAGCAAACACAAACTTGTCACATTCCAAATTAAAGGGGACTATCCTATTGATGTCGTGTCGTGATTGTGCACTTAGTCCTTAATGCAGTTAATTATATGACACTAATGCACACTTGTTCGGATTCTATGCATCCCATACTACATAGGTCCGAGGGCAAGCCCTTATTCGTTCTTCATCTTGATAGGGTTCAATCCCCCGTTATGTCTTAAACTACTACTGTAACTGCGGTAGTGTCTTAGATGTCCTATGATCTATGAGCCCATGTCCAGGCAGCCTGGAGGGGAATCCCACGCACTGTCACGACGCATCGAGCAGGCAACCTATGGACAATTCAGCCTCCGCCATGGAACAATGGCACCACCCATAGCCACTCGAACATCCCACGAGCGTCGCCATCGGGACGATAATTCCGGAGTAGCGCCCACGCACTGTCTTGACGCATCAAGCAGGCAACCTGTGAATCGCTCTCACACCGCTATCCGTTGGCCCTCATACTCATGTTTTTCTTCTACTTTCATCACATCTCCACTATGTACCAGTCCTTAGTTTTATTTAAAAATCATGAACAAAATAATCACTAGAGTTAGCCTCTCCATCAACCGGACTTATTCATTTATTTCAACATGACCAACCTTGGTCTAATTTCAATTCAATTCATCTTTCTCAATGCCGGGGAGACTTAGCTACTCTATTTCAAATTTCATTTCACAATCTTTAAGTCATGACCACTTTCATGTCACAATTTCATATTCTTTCTTATTCATGATTTCTCTTTGTTCACAAGTCCATAGTGAATACTTATAACTCAAAATTCATATTCAAGTCCAACAATTTCATCAACAAAGTTTCTAAATTCCATCATCATACAATGGACTCATGCACTTATAATCATACACTCATACTTCATATTTTACACAATATCTTCAAGGGAAAATTTATAATAACATGTCACACCACAAACTCTTTTGTGTCAAATACTTTCTAATAAATTCATTTCAATAAATCTTTATAAAGAGAAAATTTCCATAAGTATGTATTTTAGAACCATAGCTTTACTATACCATTTGTTCACAAACTATATTATATTTTCTTCAAATAATCCCCAAACCAATCCCATAAAATTCCTTGTATTTTTATGAAAATTACCATATTTTTCTCACATTTTTTGGACATCAAAAACTCCCAAAAAAATTGTTTTTCCCTAAGTGCTAGGGGAAAGATTCGAACCCAGCACGGTAGAGAAGAAGGCCAGAGCACCCGCCGATAGGCCAATCGGTGCTAGCGATTAGAAGAGGGCGCGTTAAGTATATGTGCTATCATTCGCTGTTCATATACATATTTATACACAGTAATTTAAAAAGATGGTGAGGCCAGGTTTCGAACCACACCGCTCAGGGAAACCGAACAGAGCCACCGACCGCCTGAGCCACTGGCTCAGGTTGTCACAGTGTGGGTTAAAACCCATTAGACTCATATTCACACTGTTTTTAGAAATTAACTCGATGTTCAAAACAATTTGATTCATATTGCCTTCATATAAACCACTGAAAACTCCAGATTTAATCTTCTTTATTCCATCTTCAAAACAGTAAGTGTAAAATAAATTTTTGTACTAAAAACACATTTTCTCCACCCAAATTAATTATTTGTTTATTAAAACTAGCAAATCCTTTATTTTCGACATTGAAAATAATCGATTGTTCTTCTAATCTCTCTTTTATCCCCAAATTTTCCATGATAATTTACTGGTTATTAATCTACATTCACAACACAATGCAACCTTTGATTTCCCATACTCATACTATCAAAAGAATTCATATAGCACATGAATAGGTGAAACTCAACAATTACTAAGTTTGGTACATTTCTAATTTGATGACAACAAGCAATTCTTTGGTTCATCTATGCCACTTCTACACATGAATTCAAGCATTCAATATACTTTTCTATTCAATCCCATAGTGTTATTATCTTTATTAATTGTCATGTTTCAACCACACAATTTGCAAGTAATAAATAAAGATTTTCACACATCATGCTAATCACATTGCATCATTATTCAATTAAGCTAAGTAATCATAGAAAGTGCTTCATATGGTATAATTTCATGCAAGCAATTCACATACACAATTAATCACATCATTCTAAGCCATTCACATACTAACTTTTTGATTAGAGTGGTCTCTTATTAGTATTTTCCATGTATAATGTTATCAATATACTAGCATGAACCCTATATTAGAAACATGAATTGTTTTACCCACCTTAATGGAGAGAACACAAAAGCAATAAGTCCTAGTAGATGAGAACACCTCCTCCTAGCCAAAAGTGCACCACTTCCAAGCTCCCAAGCAATGCCGAATGCTTCCTCAAGCTCCCCACCGAATGCTTCTTGATGGTGCCGGCCACTCCAAGCAACACAACCCACACAATCTCTTATCTTTTATAACTCTCACAATATATAATACTATAACTTAGAAATACACTTTGCATATGAAAAGTTAGCCATGAGAGGGGGGGGGGGGTATTTATACAAAAAAATGAGGGGAATGGAGGGCTAAGATCATCTTGGTGGTTGCAAAATGAAGGGCTTAGATTCAAGTAGGAGTTAGGAAAACTACCCACCTCCTTGAAACTACCCCCATGTTCTCCACACCAAAATTCAATTTTCCCTCCAAAGAAGAATGCTACCGGCCAAGCAAAAGGAATGTGCAATGCACGTGTACGTGTAGTGCACGTGCATGCAACTAGGCCAAATTTGTACATTCTAAAATTGTATAAAAATAATTTTGTTTAAAAAAAGTCTTCTACATGACAAGTTTAATTAAAATAAATTAATTCATGGGCTTTCTTTTTGGGCCAAAATAATTTTATAAAATAATTAAAATAAAAATGCTTTTGGGCTTTTTAAGAAAAGGCTTTTTAATTAGATCAAATAAGGCTTTTAAAGAAGGCTTTTTGTACTAAAATAATTTGAGAAAATTATATTTAAACATACACATCATGATAGAATAATCCAACAAAATATTGCACGTGCACAACACGTGCAAAATAAATAATTTCTCATTAATTGAAAAATCAGGGTATTACAGCACTCCCTCCTTAGAATAGTTCCGTCCCCGGAACTACGATCAAGAGCGAGGAAAACAAACAAAATACAACACACACAAAGATACAAAAATACAATCAAGCAAAAAGCTCAGGATAGTCCTTCAACATCCTCTCCTCAGATTCCCAAGTAGTCTCTTCAACCAAGTGGTTTCTCCAGACTACCTTGACCATCGGTATCGTCTTATTCCTCAAGACTTTCTCTCGACGATCAACAATCTCAACAGGAGACTCGATGTAATTCAGGTCTAACTGCAAACCTTCCGGCACTTCAGGCAAATGATGACTCGGGTCCGGAATATAACCTCTCAGCATAGACACATGAAAGACATTGTGTACCTGAGACAACTCTTCCGGTAATTCAAGCCGGTAAGCAGTTTTCCCGATCCTTTTCAATATCTTATACGGGCCTATAAACCTCGGGGCTAACTTCCCGCCTTTGCCAAATCGAACCACACCTTTGCTGGGTGATACCTTCAGAAAGACGAAGTCACCAACCTCAAACTCAAGGTCCCTTCTCCGGTTGTCTGCATAGCTTTTCTGCCTGCTCTGAGCTTCCACCAACCTTTTCCTGATCAGATCAATCTTCTCAGAAGTCAGTTGTACAAGCTCAGGACCAAACAACTGACGCTCCCCTACTTCATACCAACACACAAGAGTCCTGCACTTCCTGCCATACAGAGCTTCGTACGGCGCCATCCCAATACTGGCCTGAAAACTGTTGTTGTAGGCAAACTCCACCAAGGGTAAATGCCTTTCCCAACTGCCTCCAAAGTCTAGTATACAACACCGCAGCATATCCTCAAGAATACGATTGACTCTCTCGGTCTGCCCATCGGTTTGCGGATGAAAAGCAGTGCTGAAATCCGTCTTGGTACCCAAAGCTGCCTGAAGACTCCTCCAGAAATGCGAAGTAAACCGCGCATCTCGATCAGACACAATGGTCGAAGGAACGCCATGAAGTCGGACAATCTCACCAACATACATCTCAGCCAACTTGTCCATCGAAGCAGTGAGTTTCATTGCCAAAAAGTGAGCGGACTTGGTAAGTCGATCGACTATAACCCAAATTGCATCATTGCCTTTAGGACTTTTAGGCAATCCCGTAATGAAATCCATACTGATGTTATCCCACTTCCATTCCGGAATAGGTAACGGCTGTAATAGACCTCCGGGTCTCTGATTTTCGGCTTTAACTTGCTGACAAACCTCACACTTCGCGACAAATTCAGCTACATCCCGCTTCAAACCTGACCACCAGAAATGCTGCTTGATGTCTTTGTACATCTTAGTACTCCCAGGATGTACCGACAAAAGAGTAGCGTGTGCCTCCTGAAGAATACTCTCTTTCAGGTCCGCCTGATTTGGAACGCACAGCCTATCTCCGAACCACAGCACTCCATCCCTGATTTGAAATCCGGGCAACCTGCCAGCACCAACCTGCTCCTTCATCTCCAGAATATCAGCATCCACTTCCTGACTTGCAATGATCCTGGCATTCAAAGTAGGCTGAAGCATCAACTGAGCCAAAGGTGCTCCCAATCCTTGCAAGACAACCTCAATCCCAGCTCGGTCCAGCTCCTCAATCAGATGCCTCTGAGTCGTAATCAAACAGGCCAAACTGCTCTTGCGGCTAAGTGCATCAGCAACAACATTAGCCTTTCCGGGATGATACTTGATCTCAGGTCGCATATCCTCGAGCACTTCCAACCATCTCCGCTGTCTCAGATTGAGATCCCTCTGCTGATATATATACTTCAAGCTCTTGTGATCCGTGTACATATTCAACTTCTCACCGTACACGTAGTGCCTCCATTGCTTCAAAGCAAAAATAATCGCAGCCAACTCCAGATCATGAGTCGGATAATTTTTCTCATGTGGTCGTAGTTGCCTAGACCCATAAGCGATTACTCTTCCTTCTTGCATTAAGACACAACCAAGCCCCCGATGTGAAGCATCGCTATAAACGTCATACTCAACACCAGCTCTAGGCAAAGCCAAAATAGGTGCAGTAGTCAGCCTATCTTTCAACTCCTGAAAACTCGCCTCACATTGCTCGGTCCACTTGAAGCTCACATTCTTCTTGGTCAGCCCTGTAAGCGGTACAGCTATCTGAGCATAACCTTGAATGAATCTCCGATAGTATCCAGTCATCCCAAGGAAACTTCTGACTTCCTTCACTGTAGTAGGCCTCGCCCAGTCTCTCACTGCCTCTATCTTCTGAGGGTCAGTTGCCACTCCCTCCTTAGAAAGGATGTGACCTAGGAATGCCACTTCAGATTTCCAGAAATCACACTTGGATAACTTGGCATACAACTGCTGCTCTTCCAACTTCTGCAACACTGCTGCCAGATGCTCAGTGTGCTCCTCCTCAGACTTGGAGTACACGAGAATATCGTCGATAAACACCACGACGAAAGAATCAATAAACGGCCTCAGAACTCTGTTCATCAAGTCCATGAAGATTGCAGGTGCATTCGTCACTCCGAATGGCATAACTAAGAATTCGTAATGCCCATGCCGAGTTCTAAATGCAGTCTTATGCACATCTTCAGCTTTCACTCGAACTTGGTGGTAACCTGATCGAAGATCAATTTTGGAGAATACAGCTGCTCCTTGCAGACGATCGAACAAGTCATCAATTCGAGGAATCGGATACTTATTCTGAACAGTGACCTTATTCAGCTCCCGGTAATCGATGCACATCCTCATCGATCCATCCTTCTTCTTTACCAAAAGCACTGGTGCTCCCCAAGGTGACGCACTAGGTTGAATAAAGCCTTTTCCCAATAGTTCCTCAATCTGCCGTTTCACCTCATCCTGTTCCACTGGAGCCATCCTATAAGGTGCCTTAGAAATGGGTGCACTTCCCGGTTGAACAGTGATGCTGAACTCTACATCACGATGCGGAGGTAACCCAGGAAAATCTTCCAAGAACACAGTTGGATAGTCCCGAACCACAGGAATCCCTTGCACTTCCACAGGAGTCTCTTCCTTGCGAATAGTTGCCACCAGCTTAGAACATTTCCGCTTCCCTTGGAACACGACTTCAGGTCCACCTGGAGCCTTCACTGTCACCGTCTTGGCCTTACACTCGATGCTTGCACTGTACACCGACATCCAATCAATGCCAATGATAACATCGACTCCCAAGATAGTCAGTTCGATCAGATCAATGCCAAAGATTCTATCCCCAATCACAATCTCGCAATCAGCATAATACCGATCAGTGGTTAAAGTTTCCCCTGACGGAGTAGCTACTGATAAGATCTTGCCTGGGAAAATCTTCGGTTCAACTCCCAACACTTTAGCAAACTTTGGAGACACAAAAGTATGAGAGGATCCAGTATCAAACAATACGACAGCTTTAATTCCATATTCCGATGTAAAAGGTCCATTGAATTCGAAGTATAAGACATGATCTTTCAAGTCAATGTTTCCATTTCATTGAATTCCAAAGTTTATACATTCGAATTTAAAAACATTTTTTGACATCAGAACGGAAAGAAAACAGAAGCTACAACACTCTAACTCCTACGGGTCCTCTTCGCTGCTCGAAGTTCTTCCCGCAGTTCATCAACCTCATCCTTCAGCACATCAGTTAGGTTCTTTTTCTTCTCAAGTTCCCAAATCTGATGGCTAAGAACAGAATAGTCAGCCTTCCGCTTCTCCAGCTGAGCCTCCAATAATCCAACTCTCTCCTTCAGGGTTTCCACTTACCTCTGAAGAGAAGTCACAAGACCACTGGGAACTGGTACTTCCTCTTCGTCGGAAGAAGAATCATCAGATGAATCCGGAGGTGGGGTGATCTCTCGGGATTCAGGGTACTCCTCATCATCAGAATCAGCTTGTCCAGGGTAGTACTCGTCCTCAGAATCTGCCTGTCCAGGATGGTACTCTTCCTCAATGATATGCCAGTCGTCGCCTCCAGCAGGGTCGAAGTGATCAGCCATCTTAGAAATAGAGAGGAGAAATCATAAATCTTAGAGCAACACAAATGTAAGTCACTTACATTTAAATCTCTAGATTCAAACACACACTCTAATGTCCACTTCTAGGGTGTCGTTCCCTATAAATTTGTACAAGTGTGAAAGTGTAGAAAACCTGGCTCTGATACCACTCTGTAACGCCCCGAATCCCAAATACACTGAATTCGAGATGTTCTACAGGATCTTTTCACTTTCTTAGTACACTTTTACAGGGAAATAAAAACTTTTCATCATACATCAGAGTTTACATCATAATTACATCTTTCTTTTGCACAGCGGAAGTAAAATACAACAATTAAATGCAAGTACAACAGCTTGATAAAATCTTTAAGCATCCAAATCTTCTTTAATCTTTAGCATGACATTTACCTGCATGTTAGACTGTGGGTACGTCAGTTTATTCAACCGACGATCATTATACACGGCCGTCCTCGCTTGCCGAAAATAGTATAACTTAACATTTCATGTTTAGCAAACACAAACTTGTCACATTCCAAATTAAAGGGGACTATCCTATTGATGTCGTGTCGTGATTGTGCACTTAGTCCTTAATGCAGTTAATTATATGACACTAATGCACACTTGTTCGGATTCTATGCATCCCATACTACATAGGTCCGAGGGCAAGCCCTTATTCGTTCTTCATCTTGATAGGGTTCAATCCCCCGTTATGTCTTAAACTACTACTGTAACTGCGGTAGTGTCTTAGATGTCCTATGATCTATGAGCCCATGTCCAGGCAGCCTGGAGGGGAATCCCACGCACTGTCACGACGCATCGAGCAGGCAACCTATGGACAATTCAGCCTCCGCCATGGAACAATGGCACCACCCATAGCCACTCGAACATCCCACGAGCGTCGCCATCGGGACGATAATTCCGGAGTAGCGCCCACGCACTGTCTTGACGCATCAAGCAGGCAACCTGTGAATCGCTCTCACACCGCTATCCGTTGGCCCTCATACTCATGTTTTTCTTCTACTTTCATCACATCTCCACTATGTACCAGTCCTTAGTTTTATTTAAAAATCATGAACAAAATAATCACTAGAGTTAGCCTCTCCATCAACCGGACTTATTCATTTATTTCAACATGACCAACCTTGGTCTAATTTCAATTCAATTCATCTTTCTCAATGCCGGGGAGACTTAGCTACTCTATTTCAAATTTCATTTCACAATCTTTAAGTCATGACCACTTTCATGTCACAATTTCATATTCTTTCTTATTCATGATTTCTCTTTGTTCACAAGTTCATAGTGAATACTTATAACTCAAAATTCATATTCAAGTCCAACAATTTCATCAACAAAGTTTCTAAATTCCATCATCATACAATGGACTCATGCACTTATAATCATACACTCATACTTCATATTTTACACAATATCTTCAAGGGAAAATTTATAATAACATGTCACACCACAAACTCTTTTGTGTCAAATACTTTCTAATAAATTCATTTCAATAAATCTTTATAAAGAGAAAATTTCCATAAGTATGTATTTTAGAACCATAGCTTTACTATACCATTTGTTCACAAACTATATTATATTTTCTTCAAATAATCCCCAAACCAATCCCATAAAATTCCTTGTATTTTTATGAAAATTACCATATTTTTCTCACATTTTTTGGACATCAAAAACTCCCAAAAAAATTGTTTTTCCCTAAGTGCTAGGGGAAAGATTCGAACCCAGCACGGTAGAGAAGAAGGCCAGAGCACCCGCCGATAGGCCAATCGGTGCTAGCGATTAGAAGAGGGCGCGTTAAGTATATGTGCTATCATTCGTTGTTCATATACATATTTATACACAGTAATTTAAAAAGATGGTGAGGCCAGGTTTCGAACCACACCGCTCAGGGAAACCGAACAGAGCCACCGACCGCCTGAGCCACTGGCTCAGGTTGTCACAGTGTGGGTTAAAACCCATTAGACTCATATTCACACTGTTTTTAGAAATTAACTCGATGTTCAAAACAATTTGATTCATATTGCCTTCATATAAACCACTGAAAACTCCAGATTTAATCTTCTTTATTCCATCTTCAAAACAGTAAGTGTAAAATAAATTTTTGTACTAAAAACACATTTTCTCCACCCAAATTAATTATTTGTTTATTAAAACTAGCAAATCCTTTATTTTCGACATTGAAAATAATCGATTGTTCTTCTAATCTCTCTTTTATCCCCAAATTTTCCATGATAATTTACTGGTTATTAATCTACATTCACAACACAATGCAACCTTTGATTTCCCATACTCATACTATCAAAGGAATTCATATAGCACATGAATAGGTGAAACTCAACAATTACTAAGTTTGGTACATTTCTAATTTGATGACAACAAGCAATTCTTTGGTTCATCTATGCCACTTCTACACATGAATTCAAGCATTCAATATACTTTTCTATTCAATCCCATAGTGTTATTATCTTTATTAATTGTCATGTTTCAACCACACAATTTGCAAGTAATAAATAAAGATTTTCACACATCATGCTAATCACATTGCATCATTATTCAATTAAGCTAAGTAATCATAGAAAGTGCTTCATATGGTATAATTTCATGCAAGCAATTCACATACACAATTAATCGCATCATTCTAAGCCATTCACATACTAACTTTTTGATTAGAGTGGTCTCTTATTAGTATTTTCCATGTATAATGTTATCAATATACTAGCATGAACCCTATATTAGAAACATGAATTGTTTTACCCACCTTAATAGAGAGAACACAAAAGCAATAAGTCCTAGTAGATGAGAACACCTCCTCCTAGCCAAAAGTGCACCACTTCCAAGCTCCCAAGCAATGCCGAATGCTTCCTCAAGCTCCCCACCGAATGCTTCTTGATGGTGCCGGCCACTCCAAGCAACACAACCCACACAATCTCTTATCTTTTATAACTCTCACAATATATAATACTATAACTTAGAAATACACTTTGCATATGAAAAGTTAGCCATGAGAGGGGGGGGGGGGTATTTATACAAAAAAATGAGGGGAATGGAGGGCTAAGATCATCTTGGTGGTTGCAAAATGAAGGGCTTAGATTCAAGTAGGAGTTAGGAAAACTACCCACCTCCTTGAAACTACCCCCATGTTCTCCACACCAAAATTCAATTTTCCCTCCAAAGAAGAATGCTACCGGCCAAGCAAAAGGAATGTGCAATGCACGTGTACGTGTAGTGCACGTGCATGCAACTAGGCCAAATTTGTACATTCTAAAATTGTATAAAAATAATTTTGTTTAAAAAAAGTCTTCTACATGACAAGTTTAATTAAAATAAATTAATTCATGGGCTTTCTTTTTGGGCCAAAATAATTTTATAAAATAATTAAAATAAAAATGCTTTTGGGCTTTTTAAGAAAAGGCTTTTTAATTAGATCAAATAAGGCTTTTAAAGAAGGCTTTTTGTACTAAAATAATTTGAGAAAATTATATTTAAACATACACATCATGATAGAATAATCCAACAAAATATTGCACGTGCACAACACGTGCAAAATAAATAATTTCTCATTAATTGAAAAATCAGGGTATTACAAACAACATCCAGGTGAGCGATCTCCTCACCGCCGAGACACCAGGAGGTCCCCGGACCGAAGGAGGCAGAGGGAATCCCCCGAGCGTCGTAGGAGGGGACCGCATTCCCCCGCTGGTCGGCGTCATCTGAGGAATGATGAGGCGCCCATCACTCGTGCTGAGTTCCTACAATTCCAAGTAATGGTGTTGCAAGCCCTCAACCTTCGCCCCGCCAACAATAATGCCCAAAGGGTTCCGACACCCCCACGAGTCCCAAGTCCTCGTCCTCGGTCCGTGACACCTCCTCCGACTCCTAGTCACCAACAACACAACCATAGTCCTCGACGCTCCCAAGACTACCGCCGTCGTAGTCCCTGCTCCCCTCCTATGAAGACGAGTCCAGGGGCTCAATCGACTACCACAGAAGGGGTGATGCTCTCTACCGCCATCTCCACGAGATGGAGAGACGCATCGGTCGAATGGACAAGGAGGAAGAGTCTAGAGGAAGGACCGTCCGCCCCGGCAGGCCTCCCTTCTCCCAGACTATCATGGAGGGTCCCATCCCGAGGGGTTTCAAGCCTCCGCAGTTTGAAACTTATTCGGGGGAGTCGGACCCTGTTGATCATGTCGAGAGCTTCAAGACCTTGATGCTAATCCACCAAACTTCCGACGCCATGCTCTGCAAAACCTTCCCCGCCACCCTTAAGGGTTCGGCTCGGGAATAGTACTCCCGGCTCACTCCCTCTTCCATCTTCTCTTTTGAGCAGTTCGAAACGCTCTTCATAACTCACTTTGTGAGTAGCAGACGAACGGAGAAGACCAGCATCTCTCTGCTCCACCTCCGACAGGAGAGGGGAGAAAAGTTGAGGGACTATGTGAGGAGGTTTACGGCGGAGGTCAGATCCATCGCCTCCCTTGACCAGTTAGTGGCGACCGTCGCATTCCAATCCAACGTCCTCAACTCCAACCTTCGGTCATCCCTCGCCAAAAAGCCCCCGCATAACTTTGCCGACCTTCTTCTTAGATGAGAGAAATATATTCGGGTGGAGGAGGCCGAGTGCCTCCCGAGTTTAGGAGGATCCGCTTCCGGGTCGAAGAGGAAGACAACGGAAGAGGAAGGGGCCAAGAAGCTACAAAGGGATAACAGTGGTCAGCGCCGTCCTCCCCCCAGATTCGAGAAATTTACTCCTCTCACTACCAATGTCTCCACCATCCTGATGGAAGTCGAGAAGGAGGGAGTTATTCCTCTCGCTCTGAGGATGAACACCCCAGCCAAGAAGAGAAACAAGGAGAAGTGGTGCCGTTACCACCGGGATCATGGCCACGACACCAACGACTGCCGGACGCTGAAGAACGAGGTAGAGGCCATCATCCAGAGGGGGTTGGCTAACTTTGTGAGAACAAACGATCGGGGAGATCGCGCCACTCCTCCGCCTCAGGGGGCTAACAAGCGCTTCGAGCGACGCGATGAAACCCCCGAGTTCGAGGAGGAGCGTGTTCTGCACCTTATCCACAGAGGCCCCATGGGGGGCTCTTCCAACTCCTCTCGGAAGGCCTTCGTCCTAGAGGTCAATTCAGTTCACGGCGCCCCTTCCCCCAAAGGCCTCGGCGTCCCAGTAACTTTCTCTGATAAAGACCTCGAGGGGGTCCGAACTCCCCACTGCGACGCACTTGTTATCGACCTCCGCATGGCGAACTTCAAAGTGCAGAGGATCCTGGTAGACAACGGGAGCTCCGTGAACATCCTCTTCCTCTCGGCCTTCCGAGGGCTGCAACTATCCCGGGATCACCTCAAACTGGTCGGCTACACGCTCCACGGGTTCACGGGGGTGCCAGTAACTGTCGAAGGGGTTATCACCCTGGACGTAACTGCTGGGAAGACCCCTACCACCCGGACAGAGCCGATGGACTTTATGGTCGTCGATGTCCCGGCTGCATACAATGTCATCTTGGGCCGACCTGGCCTAGCTGCCCTGGAAGCCGTTCCTTCGGCGTACCACCTCAAGATGAAGTTTCCCACCCGGGCGGGAGTGGGAGAAGTCAAGGGCAGCCAAGAGACGGCTCAGAAATGCTACATGACCTCCACTGGGGGTCCGGTGCTCTCCCTCGAGACTCTAGAGATCCCCGAGCCGAACGTCCGACCAACGTCCGAGCCGGCGGACGAATTGGAAGAAGTGCTCTTCTCGGACGGGTACCTAAGCCGAAAGTTCCTCATCAGCAAATCCCTACCGACTGCCCTATGTTCCGACTTGGTGCAGTGCATCCGGAAGAACCGCGATCTATTTGCTTGGTCGGCCGCGGATATGCCCGGGATTTCCGAGGAGCTTCTAGTGCACCGCCTCACCGTCGAACCGGGGTGCAGACCGGTTCAGTAGAAGAGGCGTAAATTCGCTCCCGAGCGACAACAAGCCATCAAGGAGGAGGTGGAAAAACTCCTAAAAGTTCGGTTCATACAGGAGGTGAACTACCCCGAGTGGCTCTCCAATGTCGTCATGGTTAAGAAGTCCAACGGTTCCTGGAGGATATGCATCGACTTCACAGACTTGAATAAGGCATGTCCGAAGGATCCGTTCCCTCTCCCGAATATCAACACCCTCATCGATGCCACCTCGGGCCATGAGCTCCTCAGCTTCATGGACGCTTTCTCTGGCTACAATCAGATCCGGATGTTTCCTCCGGATATTCCGAAGACTTCCTTCATTACCGACCAGGGCCTCTACTGTTATAGAGTTATGCCGTTCGGATTAAAGAACGTTGGAGCCACCTACCAGCGCCTCGTCAATAAAATCTTCCAAAGCCAGATAGGCCGCAACATGGAAGTATACGTCGACGACATGCTCGTGAAGAGCATCCGAGGTACCGACCACATGGTCGACCTACAGGAGGCATTCGGCGTACTGAGAAGGCACAACATGAGGCTTAATCCGAACAAGTGTGTGTTCGGGGTCTCGTCAGGAAAGTTCCTCAGTTTCATGGTTAGCCAGCGAGGGATCGAAGCAAATCCTAAAAAATTCAGGCCATAATGGACATGGCCCCACCCCGAAACATCAAGGAAGTGCAGAGGCTTATGGGTCGCCTCGCCGCTATTGGGCGATTCCTTTCGAAGTCCGGGGAGAAATGCCTCCCCTTCTTCAAGGCTCTCAGGGGTGCCAAAGGTTTTGAATGGGGCCAGCAGCAGCAGGAATCTTTCAACCAGCTAAAAGCTTACCTCATCAATCCCCCTCTGCTCAGTAAGCCAGTCCCAGGCGAGACCCTGTATCTCTACTTGGCTGCTTCCGAGCAGACCCTCAGTGCCGTTCTAGTAAGAGAGGAAGATCGAGCTCAAAGGCCCATCTACTATGTGAGCAAGGTGCTCCGCGATACCGAGCTTCGCTACCCGAAGATAGAGAAGATGGCATACGCTCTGATCATGGCGGCGAGAAAGCTCCGCCCATACTTTCAGTCCCACTCAGTTGTGGTCCTCACCGACCAACCGCTGAAACAAGTACTCCACAAGCCGGAAACCTCCGGCCGGCTTATGAAATGGTCCATCAAGCTGAGCCAACATGACATCTCCTACCAGCCCCGGATCGCAATAAAGGCTCAGGCCTTAGCGGAATTCATCGTCGAGTGCACCATCCCCGAGGTCAGCCAAGCAGAGAACGGACCACCCATCTGGACGGTTTTTGTGGACGGTTCCTCTTGCAATGAGGGAAGCGGCACCGGTATCATCCTGACAGGTCCAGATGACTTCGTCCTCCAGTATGCCCTCCGCATGAATTTCAAGGCCTCAAACAACGAAGCAGAGTATGAGGCGCTAATCGCCGGCCTCGGACTTGCCCGAAGTGCCGGGGCGCAACGCCTCTGAATCTATAGTGACTCTCAGCTGGTTGTGAATCAAGTCTTGGGTGATTACGAGGCTCGAGACGAATGGATGGCGAAGTATCTCGTCAAAGTCCAAACCCTCATGGCCCGGTTCGAAGAGGCACTCATCCAACGAATCCCTCGAGAAGAGAATTCACAGGCCGACGCCCTCTCCAAGTTGGCCTCATCCTCCCTCCAAGGTCTTGAGCAGACCGTCTTGATCGAGGTCCTCCTGAAACCGAGCATAGAAGACGAGACCCTCGACTCAGTGGAGTCATTGCCGGTCCTACTGCAAGATAATTGGATGAAACTGTTAGTGGAATTCCTAAGGGACGGACTCCTCCCCGAGGACCCCAAGGAAGCACGCCGAGTAAGAACCAGGGCCGAGCGGTACATCCTGATCGAGGGGATCTTGTACAAGCGCTCCTTCTCGCAGATAGACGGCCGACCATACTTGAGATGCCTTTCCCCGGAATAAGCCGACTATGCCTTACAGGAGCTCCACGAAGGCATCGGCGGGGCACATTCAGGGTCTAGGTCTTTAGCTCGGAAAGCTCTGAATTATGGATACTTCTGGCTGACTCTCCTCCAAGACGCCGAGCGACACGTTCGGCGATGTGGCTCTTGTTAGAGAAATTCCAACATTCGTCGCCTCCCCCAAGCTAACCTCGCCTCCCTATCAAGTCCTATCCCCTTCGCAATGTGGGGGATGGATTTACTAGGGCCATTCCCTCCAGCTCCGGGCCAGTTCAAGTTCTTGGTCGTGGCCATCGACTACTTTTCGAAGTGGATTGAGGCCGAGCCCCTAGCCACTTTCACCGAAAGCAAGGTACTTCAATTCTTTTGGAAGAACATCATCTGCTGATTCGGCGTCCCCCGTGTCCTCGTAACAGACAACGGAACTCAGTTTACTGGGGCCGCATTCCGAGCTCTATGTGAAGACCTTGCCATCCAACAATGCTTCTCCTCCGTCTCCCACCCACAGTCAAATGGCCAGGCAGAGAACGCTAACCGGCAGATCCTCTCTGGCATCAATAAGAGACTGGACAGGTGTTCTAAAGGCTTATGGGTCGACCAGCTCCCCAACGTGCTGTGGAACTACCGCACCAACAAACGGACCCCCACAAGAGAGTCCCCATTCAACCTCACCTATGGGTCCGAGGCAGTGATACCTCTCGAAGTCGGAATACCTTCTCCTCGCCTCGCAGCCTACAACGAGGAACAGAACGCCAGAGAACTCCGGGCGAACTTAGACCTGGTGGACGAACTGAGGGAAAGAGAGTCAATCCGCCAACAGAACTACCGGAGGAGGATCGAGTTGGCGTACAACAAGAGAGTCCGACCCACCGATCTCAAGGAGGGCGACTTGGTTCTCAGAAAACTAGCCATCTCCTTCCCCAATCAGAAGAGCAAACTAGCTCCGAATTGGGAAGGACCGTACAAGATCGCAAGGGTAGTTCGGCCCGGAGCTTATCATCTAGAAGACCTTGAAGGCAGGGAGATTCCGAGGACCTGGAATGCCGACCACCTTTTAAAATACCAAGAAAGTGCCCCGGTGCCTCTCTGAGTATCACAGGATGTCGAATCGTTCCTCTCCTCTAACTTGTAATTCCTCTCTTAAGTTGTCATATGTAAAAACGGCTCGCCGTCAGTTATCAATAAAGAATTCTTTTTCGTACTTATAAAATTGCTTGTATCTCTCCGCCTTTATTCTTTATTCAATCAATGGTTCGGAGTCCAATACCTGGCTCGATTCTACTCCGTAAGCGCGCTTCTAAGCGAGCTAGGAGTGGGTCGCCATTCGGAATTGCTCCCACGACCGTTGAACTTTAACGATGGTTCGGAGTCCAACACTCGGCTCGACCCTACTTCCCAAGCTCGCTCGTAAGCGAGCTAGAGGTAGGTGTTCGGAACTGCTCCCACAACCTTGAACAACTATACCGATGGTTCGGAGTCCAACACTCGGCTCGACCCTACTTCGCAAGTTCGCTCGTAAGCGAGCTAGAATTAGGTCGCCGTCCAGAACTGCTCCCACAACCAACGATCAACTCTAACGGTGGTTCGGAGTCCTAAGTTCGGCTCGACCGATCTACCCGTACAACCCGAGCCGAGCGGACGAGGAACCGACCCTCGTATATGGAGAAAAATTCTGCCAAACCAATTTCACCGTTGGATCATCTCAAAATGCGTACTAGAACGTGGTGAACAGGCCTGATCACGCCACGTGTCCACTAAACGACAAGATAGCATTTTCTTGGGATGCGTGCCTCCCACCTCGTGATACGTACTGCGATCAAGATCGACCGTCTAGATTGCGCCACGTAGACTGAGTCAGAAGACTGAGCTGTCACACCTCGGAAACGCAAAATCGCCTCAGCATATTCCGAGCAACAAAACTCAGATTCCACAGCCGAAACGTTCTAAGAAGGTAACTATGGGTCCATGTGGTTCGAGTAGGGCAACTACGACACAACAAATGAACAAAAACAACTTCGATTTTATTAAAACACTTGGTAAATTTACAAGGCTGACAGTTACAGCAGGAAAGCAACTAAAAAAATCTACAAGGCAGGTTATTACAACGACATCGTCCAAGCAAGAGGCAAACGGCCGACGCAACTCGTTCAGTGCCTCCTCGGGACGGGGACGTTTCGGTTAAGAGACAGTCATGGTTTCCACCTTTTTATCTCCGAGCTTGTCTCTAAGCCGACGAACTGCGACACCGCCTCGCCACTAATCCGAACGGTGGCCCCGACCGAGGCCCCACTCGAGCTAATAGTTACTCCGCTTTGTGCGTCGGCTGTTGTCCGACCAATAACTTGGCCGCGAGTCGCTAACTCGTAAAAGGTGATCCCCCGTTCCCTCTCCTCACGAGTGCAAGAAGTGATGCAGACGTTAGCCCTCACAGGTTGAGGCTTCAGTCGAGCCACCTCCTCCTCGAGTTCGACGATCCTATCCTTCAGAGTGTCGTTCTTAACCATTATCTTGAACCGAGGGAGTTTTGCCGAACCAGGGTACTCAGCGCTGTCGAATATAATACGACGTAAGTTAGTCACCTCGATGCTCTTGTCGACCGTGACCCTCTGCAGCTGTTCGACCTTCTTCCCAAGCTCATCTCGCTCGGCCAGCACCGAAGCTAGCTCTGCCTCTTTCGCCGATAGTTCCTCATCGACTATCCGCAGATGGTGCACCTCGGCCAAAAGCTCGCTGTTCTTCTTCTCCACGTTGAACATCAACCTCCGGGTGAGCTCGACTTCACCCACGAGACGAGCCTCGCGAGATTGCTTAAACAGCTCGGCGCGATGCCGAGCTGCTGCGGTATTTGGGGGGTGTTCGAGGATCTGAAATACAAGAACATCGTAATTGGAAGACTATACGCCGACCCAAACACTTAGACGAATTTGAAGTAAAATTTTCATTCATAAAAAGAAGCGGTGGCCAGTCCGCAAAAAGGCGTTACATTTTTTGAAAGAGAAAACAAAAACTACAAAAAGACGAGAAGATCAGGGGTCCACCTGCATCGCCGGTTCATTCACAGGCGCCTCGTCAGGAGGCCCCTCATCTCTCACCCCGACCTGGGGGTTGGCCACATCCACCTCGGCATCGCCGTCGCCCGTCGCCTTCCTCCTCTTCACCTTCTTCCTCCTCGCCTTCTTCCCCCTCGCCGTCTGAGGCAGACCCAGGCCACAGCCTGTAGCCGACCCGCTCGAAGCCAGGGACTCGGTCCTGAACATGGTCGAGCGCCCTCTGGTAGGACTTCTCCATGTTCGAAGCCATGTGCTTCTTCGCCTCAGCCTCGACCTCAGCCCTGATCTTCGTTGCCAAGGCCTCCTTCTCGGCCTTCTCCTCGGCCAGTGCCTTCGCTGTCGTCGCCAGCTCTTCGGCAGCCTTGGCGGCTTTGGCAGACTCCTCGGTGAGTCGCCCCCTTACTCGCTCCAGGTCGGCCACAAGGTCGGCAACCTGGACCTCCAGGCCATCGGCTCGCCTCTGCTCAGCCTCGAGCTGCCGAACCGCCTTCACTTTGTCTGCCCTATCCTTATCACTGGCGGCCTTCAGCTCCTTCTCCTACTCGGCGAACGCTTCAAGGAGGTGGTTAAAGTGGCAAGTAGCCTGCCAAAACAAAGAGATAGTGAGAACAAGGTAACAGCCGAACGGTGAACTTGAAAAAGAAAATTCCCAGAAAACGTAAGACACTTACCGATACAAGCGACCGAGCGACCTCATAAGTGTCGTCGCCAACCGTCCCCGCCACCAGCGCGGCTCGGTCCTTCGGGGTCGCCAAGTGTTTGACGACTTGCATCGACATCTGCGAGTTCCCGAGGAATCCGTCGTGACTCTTGACTTGCCAGTTCGGCACGAACAGCTGCTTGTGCTGTTCGGTCAAGATCACCTCGGCATCAGCAGTCAGCGGCGGAGCCTCGAGTGACAACGCAGCCGAGACGTCGAATGCCTTGCCGACTGGGGTGGAGGTGGCAGGAACCGAGGGATCATCCGCAACAAGCACCGTCGGCGAAGGGACCTCACGAAGAGGAGGTGGAGTAACCACCGAAGCAACTTTGGGAGGCCGACCTGTCGAGGCGGTCGTGCCCGGCCTCTTCCTCTTCCTCCCATCGGCCACCTTACCCCTCTCGTTCATCATGGCCGTAAAATCCATCTTCGGCACTTCTGCACCAAACAACAAACAAATCAAGAGTTAACAAAACGAGCTAAAGACTTGGAGAAAAATAATAACACGCGAGATGTCAGGAGCGTACTCGGGTCGATCGGACTAAGGCCTGACCCATACAGCACCTCCTCGGTCATCTCCCTCCAACTTAACATCGGGAGAGCCACTATCTTCCTCGCCACTTCTTCCTCGGCCTTGGTCAGTTCCGGGTCGGTCCTCGCAAACTTCGGCACCTCGGGCTTCCAACGGCTCGGAACTTGCAGCATCGCTGGCTCCCTCAATATGAAGAACTTCTCCTTCCACCCCTTGATCGAATCCGGGTTCTCTATGATCCGAACGCCTTTCCTCAGCGCCAAGTAGTACCGATGCTCGGTCTTGTGCATCCGGTTTATCTGATACATGCTTCGGAAGATCGTCAGATCCGGCTCGACCTCGGCATTGCGGCACTGGAGCAGGAAGGCGTTCACATGATGCCACGTGTTCGGCATGAATTGGGTCGGCGCGAGGCAGTACCATCCGAGGACCGCACGGATGAAGGGGTGCAGCAGGAAGCACAGTCCGGCATTCAGAGAGTCGTAGTCGAACATGCACATATCCGACGATGACAGCTTCGAGTTCGCTCGCATCCCGGGGCCGGGGAGAATCAACTTATACTCTGGAGGAATGGCGAACCCTTTCCTGATTCGAAGTAGGTCCCTCTCGGACAGCACCGACACAATTTCGTCCGCCTCGGTGGTCAGGACCGGGTTGTTCTCTTCGTATACTTCTGACTGACCGAAGACCGCCTTCTTCAAGAGGTCCCCCTCGTACTGCCTGACCCCAGCGTGCCCGGACAGCACAAAAGGGTACCGGCCTGACTCGGGGGCTTGCCTCGGATTCTCCACGATCACCTCGACCACAGGAGATTGTGCCGCTACCCTCCTCTTCTTCTTCTCCTTCCTCGCCTCGGCGACAGATGGTTCGGCTACTTGCTTCCCCTTCCTTCGGATCTCCATCTGCCTCCTCTCCTCGGCACCACTATCATCCGAGGACGAGGCCTCACTCCCCGAGTTCACCCTTGACATCTCTATAAAAAAGCTAAGGCAAATTGACTGACCTTGGAAGTGACGTGCCTTTGAAGTGACGTTCACGGTCGGAAAAAGCTCGCCGGAAATCGCCTGGCCCACGCAACAGCTAACGTCACCGTGTTGGATCAAGAATCGCAGCTAGCAGAGAGCACAGAGAGCAAAAGTGAAGACTTAGAGTGAAAAGTAAGAAATGAGCTTGGGGTGTGGGGGAGTGAGAACTTATACCCCCAATGCGACGTTCGGGCTGCCTTGGGAATCTAAAAAGCCCACTAAGAAGCCAAAACGCCAAAGCGGAGAGTTGCGACGTTTCAGTATCACTACAAAGGCTCCACTAAGCGCTCAAGTCCACGAATCGGCCACCAGTCTGCCTAGCCGAGCTACCTAACAGCTTAGCTAAGCAGCCGAGCTACTGAGCCGGAAGGGGGAGACGCTTCAGAACCGAGATGCTTCAAAACGTCCAACTCCATACCTCGGCTAACTGCACCGATCTTCCGAACCGAGCGGATGAGGAACCGACCCTCGTATATGGAGAAAAATCCTTCCGAGGACAAACCACCGTCCGATCTCTCCAAAATTCGTGCCCAGATACGATGGACGGTTCAGATCACGCTACGCCCACAAAATGACAAAATAACGTTTTCTCGTGATCTGAACCCAGTCCTTGTGATCCACGCATTGATGGACGCTCCAGATCTAGGCCACGTGTATCGTCAGAACTGCCTGCCACCAGTCTGCCTTGCCAAGCTACCTAACCGCTTGGCTAAGCAGCCGAGCTACTGAGCCGGAAGGGGGAGACGCTTCAGAACCGAGATGCTTCAAAACGTCCAACTCCATACCTCGGCTGACTGCGCCGATCTTCCGAATCAAGCGGACGAGGAACCGACCCTCGTATATGGAGAAAAATCCTTCCGAGGACAAACCACCGTCGGATCTCTCCAAAATTCGTGCCCAGACACGATGGACGGTTCAGATCACGCCACGCCCACAAAACGACAAAATAACGTTTTCTCATGATCTGAACCCAGTCCACGTGATCCACGCATTGATGGACGCTCCAGATCTGGCCACGTGTATCGTCAGAACTGCCTGCCACCGGTCTGCCTAGCCGAGCTACCTAACAGCTTGGCTAAGCAGCCGAGCTACTGAGCCGGAAGGGGGAGACGCTTCAGAACCGAGATGCTTCAGAACGTCTAACTCCATACCTCGGTCGACAGCACCGAGCTTCCGAACCGAGCGGACGAGGAACCGACCCTCGTATATGGCAAAAAATCCGCCGATCCATCTCAGCCATTGGATCTTGTCAAAAAGCGCACTCGTCATGATGAACGGCTCATATCTCGACACGTTCACTAAACGATAATATAGCATTTTTTGGGGATGCGCGCTGTGATGAACACTCAGGATCACGCCACGTAGCTCGGCTGATTCCGAGCCGTGAGCTGCCAAGCCAGGGAGACGAGGAACCAACCCTCGTATATGGCGATAAAATCCTGCCGACCCATCTCAGCCGTTGGATCTTGTTAAAAAGCACGCTCATCATGATGAACGGCTCAGATCTCACCACGTTCACTAAACGACAAGATAGCGTTTTTTGGGGATACGCGCTGTGATGAACGCTCAGGATCATGCCACGTAGCTCGGCTGATTCTGAGCCGTGAGCCGACCTGCCGAGCCGGGGAGACGAGGAACCGACCCTCGTATATGGCGAAAAAATCTGCGGACCCATCTCAGCCGTTGGATCTTGTCAAAAAGCACGATCGTCATGATGAACGGCTCAGATCTCGCCACATTCACTAAACGACAAGATAGCGTTTTTTGGGGATACGCGCTGTGATGAACGCTCAGGATCACGCCACGTAGCTTGGCTGATCCCGAGCCGTGTGCCGACCTGCCGAGCCGAAGAGATGAGGAACCGACCCTCGTATATGGCGATAAAATCTGCTGACCCATCTCAGCCGTTGGATCTTGTCAAAAAGCGCGCTCATCATGATGAACGGCTCAGATCTTGCCACGTTCACTAAACGACAAGATAGCGTTTTTTGGGGATACGCGCTGTGATGGATGCTTAGGATCACGCCACGTAGCTCGACTGATTCCGAGCCGTGGGCCGACCTGCCGAGGAGCCGACCCTCGTTAACAAAAAAACTATCTGCCGAGGAATAGGGATCGTCTGATCGCCCAGAAAATCGCGCTCGGTGCTGATCAAGGGTCCAGATTGCGCCACGCCATAAATCAGTATTTAAAAATTAGTTTTCATTTATTTAAATCATTTTATTTATTTAAAAATTGCAAAAAAATTACTAAAAATTCGGAAAAATTAACTAGAAATTCTAGAAAATAATTATAAATTCGGGGGAATATTTTTTGAGCCCCTGAACGAACAATTATTGCCTAGAATGTATTGTTAAGGCCCCCGAACGACTGGTTAACACATCTCAAAATTAAATAAATAATCCGAAAAAAAAATAGATAGAAACCGTCGGATATTCAACAAGGCTTAAGAACAGCTTACAGCTTCAAAAATCACCTCACTACCCCCTTCAAGATTCAAAACTCTCCATTCGGACTCCGATACAACTCCACTAGCCACTGAAACAGTTAAACTACTCCTCAAAGGCTGATCACACTCAGTCTTTAGGAGTGGGGGGCTCGTGATATGGCTAAAAATGGGTTAAATCGGAACTGTCCAGATTGGGCACGAATCTTGAAGCTTAGGGGTAAAACGATAATTTCGCATATAAATGGGCCCGAAGTGGGCACTAGATCTCCCCTTCACAGATCCAATAACTCGCGAACGGATCCACTCCAGCTGGGTACGGGTCCCGACCCAAGACAAACCCAGACCAGCAAAAGGAAATCAGGGTCTCTGATTTGACTAAATCAACGGGCCTGATTCGCGGTTATCCTCTCACTGGGAATCAGGGATCAGTTTCCTAAACTAATTATGAGGATTTTACTCCTAACAGTTTCACAGGAAATCAGATCCCTAATCAAATTTCCATGGCGACTATAAATACCTCCGGCCTACCACTGTTACAAGGTAATCACTCTTTTTCCAATTAAAGCTCTTTCTTAATCATATCACTGGTTACTGACAAGAGCGTCGGAGGGTGCGTCGCCGGGATCAACCCCAGTGTATCGCACTTCCTTGCAGGTGAACGGCGGGAGTCAGCAGCCCAATTCCGACGAACAGGCTTGGATTCGCTGTTCAGATTTTTCCACAAACCCACAAATTCTATCTGTTGGCCGCCACACCAAATTTAGCGGCAACAAGCACCTTCGCCACTCCACCACGTAGAGTGCACCAACCACCCCTCATCGCCTCATAAAGGATGTGTTCCACCAATCGCATAGAGCACGAATACCGGAGAAACAAACTCCCGTGCTGGATTCCTTGTTACAAGACTCCCCAACTCACAGAATCTCTATCAACACCGAACATGGTTCAAAGCCTCTCAATGCACCCTCTGCACTAGAAACCTCCGTGGACGACACCTCCATAATATTCGCAGACTGTTCAACCCCTACAGCTCCATTTTGGTTACCCTCATCGATATCACCCCGCATATCGATACCAGTGCTCTCTACCTCACAAGAACGACTTGAAGTTTCATCTGCCATATCGCAAAGTACCCTCACTGTAGCAATGTCTTGCCCTCTAGGATCACTTCCCTGGCCCGCAGATCCCACTAAATTAGTAACCTCCCCTCCATAACTGAAAGAACTCGGTTGTACCCCACACAACCTACTACTCGATTCCGACTGAAAGTTAACTACAAGAGAAACGCCCCTCACGTCTCTAAGCAAATACATCGTTCCCTCACGCTTCTCTTTTGGAATCACCCTTGAACCTGCAGCTATACATCACTCCCCACTACCAACTGTAGTAGACAACCCCCTCTTTGTCTAGCCTTTCAAACGAGATAAGATTTTCCTTCAAGTCTGGAACATGACTTGTCTCCTGCAAGACAACACTTTGATCATCATTAGTTTTCACGTGAACAGTATCAATCCCATGTACAGGACACCGGTGACCGTTCCCCACGATCACATTGTCACGCCCGCTTCCCAAAATAAGGAATTCGAGCACGTGGCATTGGCCCAGCTAATGACTTGCGTCATTCATAAGCTGTTATCGATTCAACTTAACAATATAACGAGGAGCAATACAACCATACATGCAATGAAAGGATAATCACATGAATAACAATACTTGGAATTTAAGCATAGAGTAACCAAATATAATAACAATCCAACATCTGGAATTAACAATAACAATATTCGGGTCAAAAGCCCACAATACAAGAAATAACAATGTTCGATTATTTAAGTCCTAAAAACGAAACAATAATTATTTAAGGCGGTGATGAAAATCAATTCTTTCACCATTGTTGTTCTCCTAATCCATCAGGCAATTCTCCTTGACTACCTGTAAGTTGTTCATCTAAAAGAGAATAATATGTCCTTAGAGTAAGTCGTGGATAGCAAGTATAGAAATAGAGAAACAATGGCATTTACGGTATAATAATGAATTCAATAAATAATAGAGTCGATGGCAATGAACAATGGCAAAATGATAACGATGCAATGTGCAATGACAGTGATCAATAACAATAACAATAAGCGATGTCAATAGTGGTAGTAATAACGATAACACTGTTCAATAATGATGACAATATGCAATGACGATGCGATGAAAATCTTAAGTCTATTATTCATTTTAATCATAACTAATATACGTACTACTGCAACCCATAACTACAGGTTCGATGCATACAATCAATTTGGTTTAGACTTAGGTGAAAAATTCTATAGGTCATGTACTCGGCACGATATAACTTTAAAATGATAACACTGACTATTGCAGCAATTTCTTGGATAAAAACGATAACACTGGCCATTGACGCAATTTCTTGCACAATGACAATAACATTGGCAATTGACGCAGTTTCTTGCACAATGACGATAACTATATTTTGGAAATGAGGCCCACACTTCCGAGTACAGTCGCTATATTATCAACTACTCTAGTTAACCCTTAATCCCGGCTTGATTAACATTCTTTATTTAATCAACATGCAATACTGGTTGGCAATATTACGATACTAATAGGGAACAATAGGGATGGAAATATTAATGGGAAAACGATAAGGCGATTAATAAGGGACACTTGAATAATGACAACACAACCTTAAGATCATGCAATGTACTCCATACAATTAAACGCACTAAATACAACATTATAGATTCAATTATATATTATCAAGCAAGGAAACTCAATTCTGGATAGCAGTAGGTTGATGTACTAAAATTGAATTTCTCGCTGCTATAAAATAGCAAATGTGGATCCGTCAGAAGTTCTAGAAACTTCCCGGTTCCAACGCATATTAAAAGCCCAAAATCCGACAACAGTAGCGAGGTTAATTATAGTGTTCTTTACAGGTTACAGGTTCTGGCTGGTTATCAATGTTAGCTAGTTTCAACTATAAAAGCAGTAAATATTCATTTTAAAAATCAGCAAAAATAATTTTCATTACCCTAAGCATGTTAACTATCAATCTAGAAATTATCATGGTAATATTTGATCATTAGTTCATCTACATGGTATATACATAAATCTGGAAATAAAACGTAGCAGCTGTAAAATGGTCATAACTCATGCAATATAAGTCGGAATTCAATAATTCTTGATGTTCTGGAAACTAGACACACGGGGATACATTTCATATTCAGAAAGTTATTGATTTTGATGACAGTATCTAGGTCGAAACAGCATTTTCATGTTCAGGTTGGCAATAAATTTCAGGGTTTCAACATAATTTTTATGAATAAAATAATTAAGATGTTATAGACGATGAGTTAGAGGTTGACAACATAAATTACAGCAAGTTACATCTATATGAAAATAGTATTAAGATGTATAATGTCCACAATCTTGCTAATCACAATCAACCAATACACCAACATCAATCATATGAACAACCAACACTAGCATACAATCTACAATAGTTGTGTAATGTCATGACATGAATTACAATAACAATCTTTATTCATATGTTCAATAATTAACTACATGAATGCAAGCAAGATCTCCATAAATCGGAGGCAAAAAAGATGGCACGAAGTCAAGACTACTACTTGGATTCACTCGTGTAAATTCATAGTATCCCAACGATAGATAACAATAGACGATATACGATAATCAATATAGATCTACTCGCGGAATTCAATAAACAATATCGAATACGATAAAATACAATTTGAGGGTGAGATGACTTGCCTTTAACAACGACGTTAGATCCGAAATATTAAGAATAACGAGATGAGAATCCCGGAGCAACGGGAACGATCGTGAATCAAGCGAATCTTGATGAGATGATCACAATCGGGTACGGATCTCAATGTGGATCAAGATCAAGATGGCAATCAACTGTCGGTGATGAACTTGATGATGATCATCAAGATCTGATCGGATGGATCGGCACGGATCTTGATGTTGATGATCAAACAACGATCAAACGGCCCAAATTCAGTGATCAAACATTCAACAGCAACACCAATGGTTCGGCTCTGGCGATGATCGATGGCGGTCGGTGACTGGTTCGCGGTGGCAGCGGCAATCATGACTGGGGAGGCGAGCAGCAATGGCGAGGCAAGCGGTAGGCTCGAGGTGGCGAGACGATGAGCGGTCGATGATGGGTGCAGGGAATGGCGACGAGGATGCTGTGGGATATGGCAACAATGGCGAGATGGTGGTCAGAGGGACGGAATGACAAGGAGGAGGATGGAGGCGGCGGCTCGACGACGGGTGATCGGTGGCGCTCCGAGTCAGGAAGCATCGATGGAAACAGGGCTTTGGTAGTGATCGACTGAGGGAAACGAGGGCGTCGACGGGAGATGGCGAGGAGCAAGATGCACTCGGTGGTCTACAGTCGACGAGGAGGACGATGCTGGCGTTGGGGGAAGCTCTGCTTCGGTTGGGGAAAAACAGAGAGGATAGAGAGAGGAAGGGGGAGAGAGAGAGTCGGGAGGGGTTTTGAATAAAATATATTATATTATTATGATAAAGGAGGAGTTAGTGGGATGTGGGGGTTACGGGATCAATTAATGAGATGATGGGGGGGGGAATCAATAGGTTGATTTATTAGGGTCAAAGAGATAGTGGGGTAGTTATTAGGCAGTGAAAAGGAAAGAATGTGGGGATTTGGCTGTTGAAGATTATTTGGGTTAATGGGTTTAGGATAGACTAGAATTTAGTTTTAGGATCCAATGGATATGGATTTGGGTTTGGGTTTAAAATTTAATGGGAGATGATCTTGGATTGGGCTTCAAATTAAATAATTAAATAATACAATGTAGATCAAAATCAATGGGCTTTAACAAAAATAATAATAATAAAAGTAATGACATTGGGCTTTACAAAATACTAATAATAAGAATCATGACAATAAAAATACTAATAATAATAATGGTAACAACATCAATATTAAGAATAAAAATAATAATAATACTAATAAAAATAACAACAAATATTAATAAAAATAATAACAATAAAAATACTAAAAATAATAATAATGATAGTAGTAATAATAGTACTACCGACGACGACGACAACAACAACAACAACAACAACAAAAACAATATGCATCAAAATAGAATTTGAGATCAACAACAACAACACAACAACAACATGCATCAAAATAGAATTTGAGATTAACAAGTTCATTAAAATCCAAACAGGAATAATATAAAATATAAATAGTTGATCAATTAAAAATAGAAAATATATTGTTATTCAAAGTGAATAAAATGTCGATTATAAAACACTTAGTAAAAGATCCAAAACGAATTTAGCGCAAAATAGATTTATAACTAATCAAAATACAAAAATTTATTCAGGAAATACGTATTTACGAGAACGAGGGTTACACACATCTCCAAAAGAACCCTCCTCTTAGTCATCAAACACCTTTCTCCTCGGAGCGCAATAAAAAGAAGCTTCCGAATCAATACACCAATCTTGAGTGCCCAACTCCTCCCGAACTGATAAACATATATCCTCAACAAGCCCTACTTGAGCTTCCTTTGGGGTATCTCTCTTCGGTTTTTCCTGTTTGTTCTTCATATAAGACTTACAACTGCACATCATGTGACCCTTCTTGTGACAATACCAGCACTCAAGCCCATGTCCCTCATTGCTGTCATCTGACTCACTCTCAAATGAACTACTCTGATCCTTTCTTCTTCGACTGCTCTTAGATCTCCCACGTCTTTTCTCAACGTACATTTCGGAATCTCTAGAAGATGATGATGGATATCCCATGTTTCTCACCCTTCTCACCACCTCATTCAGAATGCTACTCACCATATTCTATAGAGTCGTCGAATCTGTTATAGTGCCTGTAATAGTCTGTTCCACCATACCAAAACTATCGGATAAATTAGATAGAAGTAACAATGACTGCCTCCTTTCTGAAAACTTCAAACCTGTAGCTTTCATCTGGTTGTAAACTATACAGTAATTGTTCACATGCTCTGCTACTGAACCCCCTTCCATCAACTTCATATTAATCAATTTCTTCAGATAAAGAATTTGATTAGATGCCGACGGTTTCTTATACATATCCATGAGAATCTTTATAGCCTCCTTTGTGGTCTTTGCCTTCGAGATATAAAATAACGCCTTCCTACTCAGCCCCAACTAAATCTGCTCTAGCACCTTCTGATCCAAACGATTCCAATCTACCAAGACTTTTGCATCCTTGTCTGCACCTACCGATTTCTCATCAAACAACAGACCATCATGATCTTTCTGACGAAGATACGCTATCATCTGAATCTTCCACATCGCGAAGTCACTCCCATCGAATCTCTCGATCTTCGACTTGTTATCGGCCATCTCGAACCTAGTTGCTCTAATACCACTTGTTGAAGAATCTACCACAACTCGTAGTGCTAATAACGGAAACACACCACAAACAATAGAAACTCCCAAGACTTAGATGAACCAAGAACAAGTCACCACAATATATGCAAGATCTCACAAGAACACAATCAATACGCAGAGGTAACCAATACTTTCTTTCCCCAAGAAATATAAAGATTACAAAAGAGAATACAACTCTCAATCTTTCTCTCTCACCTTTGAAATACTCGGCACAATCCTCTCTTGAAGTTGAATAATGATGACAACTCACCTCTTGATTACACAAATTGATTCTAACCCTAGAGTTTACGGCCATATATATAGCTCCCAAGTAAACCCTAAAAGATAAACACAAATCCAGTAATTGGACCTTAAACTCGTAAGCCAAAAAACGCACAACGCCAAAGTCGGTCGACTGCAACGTGTAGAACCAAACCCGAGACACGACCGGTCGACTGCATGGTCGACCGTCCCCTCCTCTGTTGGAACTGTATACTCGAAGAACTCTAGCAGATTTGGTCGGTCGATCGCACCCCCGGTCGGTCGACCGTAACTCTGCAGACTGCATTCTTATACTCGCTGTTTGTCTTCTCTTGCATCTTTGTCTCTTTCTTTTCTTCTCCAACTTCAAGTACTCAGTGTCTACGTGTATTTGAGACCAAAACCCTAACATTGTCAAGATCCTCTCTTAATTTCAATGCATAGACAACACATGGGAAAAGGAGTAATGCAAGAATATTCTAATAAAGAAGGTTGACACGGCCACAATAATCTTCTAATACAGACAGAAGGTTTACACGACAAAGGCATTTTTGGTACATGGAATGATTTTCCAGTGAAGAAACAGGGCCTGACCACACGAAACTCCAATTATCCATTCTTAACCTCATCGATCCCCAAACAGGGCCTTGCAATGTTAAGTACACTTCCAGTTAGGAAAACCCTCATGTCATAATGCATACATCAGGGAAACACTAGATGAGACAGGACCATGATAAGAGCTGCACAAACAGAGTAAATCTTTTCCCATAATAAACCGGTTTGTGCATTTACTTAGGCTTGGCGATTATATCTCTGAGGCTTGGCGATTATATCTCTGAATGTCAGATTATGTTCTTTTAGAAAAGTATCATTTGACATTTTTATTCAATGAAATTGTAAATGTCATTCCCCTCATGTCATACATTGTGATGATCATAATTACTAACCGAGTCACATTATGGTTTTTGTAACATAAGCCGCAAAATAAACAGTCCTTCAAAAAGCACAAATTAGACTAGTGGAAGCTGGAATTTCAGACCTACATGTTAACTTAAATTATTTGTGCCCATTAACATATTTTTAATCCTCAAACATCATGTTGACAAAAATAAGATCAACCAAGAAAACATGTTCTTTATCAAGCACAAACATAAAACCAATTCAAGATGATTTATGAATGCGGAAGCATACCTAAGGGATCCATGAGACTTTGATAAAAAGGATGATGCTCTTGATGGATTAGTGATCTTCCAATTATAGATTTTCCTTAATTTTGTCTTAGTTCCTCTTCTAATGGGATGAAGAGAATTATATATTTTTCTCTGTACAATTGGGGACCATAACCCCTTATATTTACTAGTATTATATACGTGCTGTGCACGTGGGGAAAATTTTGGGGGAAAATGAAAAGGGGGAAAAAAATTCAACCAGCACGTGTATTGCACGAGTTGGTAGATGGACAAATTACACTAAGGCGTTCTCCCATTATAGTAGTAGAGATAGTATGTACATATTCTTTCTTGAAGAGTCATGACTCTTGAGTTCATAACCTATGACTTTTGAGTTCATAACTCTTTCATAAAGAGTCATGACTTTTAAGTTCCTAACTCTTTCATGAAGAGTCATGACCTTTAAACCTTTCTTATATCTATGTTAGTCCATCATAAAAATAGAAATAAGATATTTGGTCTCTATACATTACAAAGCTCATATCAAATGAGATGTCTTTCATCACAATAAATTTACTCATATAAAATCACTCTAAATGGGATAATACATAATTTATAATATATATAGGCCCACATATTAGATAAATATCTAACAATCTCCCACTTGGGCCACACATGTCATTGTACAATCATGTATTCAAAATAACCTTATGAGCTCAAAATTTTTATCTTTATCTGTCATCTCAAATAATCTGGTCCATCAATCATATCAATATAAGGATCAAGGTGATCTTTGTTACATTTATTGTAACTATACCTATCAATGGTCACGTATATTAATATAATCAACGACATAGATCAAGTATGGATGTGTAGCATGAAAATTACATGTAATGTGATCTAAACATGCCTATTTTTAACTGGTCCAACTTTACTTTAGTGAGATCATTTAAGGATAATATCATACAAAGTGTAATAAACTGAATACCAAACATTATTTCTGATCTGAAAAGTATCCAAATACAAAATCATTCATATATACAAAATCAAACATAGAACATAAAGTGCAAAAGTGATAAACTCCCACTAAACCAAAGATTTCTCATACTCTAAGACACCCATGTGAGCAGTGTGCTCATGAAAGACCTTGGGTGGAAGGCTCTTTGTAAGAAGGTCAGCTATCATGGAGTTTATCCCAGAGTGTTATATGGAAATCTGTCCAACCTGTACCCTCTCTTTGACAACTAGGAACTTGATGTCAATGTGTTTTGACTTGGTCGAGATCCTATTGTTATTGGAGTATAAGACGGCTGATTTGTTGTCACAATATAACTTAAGTGGTCTTTCAATTTCTTCCACAATTCGCAGCCTAGTGACAAAGTTTCTCAGCCAAATTCCATGATTAGATGCTTCATAACATGCTCCAAACTCTGTTGTCTTGGTGAACGAAAGAATAAGAGTTTGTTTGGCACCGCCCCAAGAAACTGCACCACCAGCCAACAGATAGATATAGCCCGAAGTGGATCTTCTACTTTCTTGGCATCCTGCAAAATCGGAGTCCGAATTCCTAATGATCTCCAAATGGTCTGACCTCCTATATGTGAGCATATAATCCCTTGTTCTTTTCAAATACCTCATAACCCTTTTGGCTACTTTCCAATGATCCATTCCTGGATTGCTTAAGTATCTGCCTAACATTCCAACAATATACGCTATGTCCGGATGCATACAAACTTGAGCATACATTAGGCTCCCTACAGCTGACGCATGGGGAATCTCTTGAATCTCAAGGTTTCCCTTTGGGCATTAACTAAGACAATTTTTCTCCCTTAGCGACTGGGGTATCACCTGGTTTTATAGTCCTGCATCCCAAACCTTTTAAGTACCTTATCGATATAGTTCCTTTGTGACAATTCTAGAGTAGCCCAAGATCGATTCTGGTGTATCTGGATACCTAATACAAAGGAGTCATCACCATGATCTTTCATCTCAAAATTTCTTGATAGAGATCTCTTGGTTTCGTGCAACATGCATATATTATTAGTGACAAGTAATATGTCATCAACATACAATACCAAGAAAATGCACTTGCTCCCACTGAATTTGTGATACACACAATTGTCAACAGTATTCATCTTGAAACCAAATGAGAGAACTACCTGATGAAATTTGTGGCACCACTGACGAGATGCTTGTTTTAGCCCATAAATGGATTTTATCAATTTGCAAACCATCTTCTTTGAGTCTCCCAACACAAAGTTTTCCGGCTGCATCATATAAATCGTTTCATCAATGTTGCCATTGAGAAACGCCGTCTTGACATCCATCTGATGAAGCTCCAAATCATAATGTGCAACAAGAGCCATGATTGTCCTAAAAGAGTCCTTGGATGATACTGGAGAGAAAGTCTCTTTAAAGTCAATCCCTTCTTTTTGAGTATATCCCTTGGCTACAAGACAAGCCTTATACCTCTCCACATTACCTTTTGTAGCACCCAGAATTTTCAATAAATAAAATTAGAAATACGTGGCACAATTTTCAGAATCAACTTCAATGTAATCATAAACATAGCAACCAAATACAAAGAAAATTTAAAACTTTTTATTACATCAATTGTTTACAAAGCACAGTAAAAAATTAACACCTTGAATTACAATTTCTTTCTTTTACAACACGTTCTTTTACAATTTGCCTAAGCCATATTATCATTCTACCACATGCATCCAATCCCAAGCTAATGGTAGCTACCTGTAAAACATGAGGCTATAGATAACCCTAATTCCCAAAACTATAGGGGTCAGTCATAACGGTGTGAGTGACATCAAAAGAAATACAATATAAATAAAATATGAAAAATAAAGTTATAAACAACACATAACAACAGTAGTAACAGATGGAATATGAAACAACAGTAAATAAAACATGAAAACATCAAGTGAAAGCAGACTAAGTGTCAAGTGTAGGAAAACAGAAACATACATGCATAAAACCAAGTTAAGAGAACACAAATGCAGGATGATGACTCTCTAATACATACTTGTCGGATTCTATGCATTCCATACTACATAGGTTCGGTGCAAGCCCTTACCGTTCTCCACTTTATTTGGTTCAATCCCTCGTCATGCAACTAATCCTACTATGGTGATAGAAACAAGATCCAGAATACTCCGTGAATAGGCATCACAACCCTCGACACGCAAGAAACATGTAAGAATAGCTCTGACCCCTAGGAAGAAATCATCTCCCTAATGTGTACCCCATGAATAGGTTTGTGAGACCCTCGACATGCAGATACACTAGTACATCCCGTGAATAGGCCCGCCAACCCTCGTCACGCGAATGCACCTGTATGCTCCGTGAATAGGCCTGCAGACCATCGACACGCGAACATACCAAATGTCCTCTCGAGACAGAACAACACATAGTCTTGGAACGCATCCGTTGGACTAGACCACTAGAGCATATACTTACGTTTTTCAAGTTTTATTACATCTCCATTAGTGCCTGTTCTTAAGTTGATTATTATTAAAACAAAAATTCTTCCTCTCTAGAGTTAGTGTATCGTGCCAGACTTAATTCCACAACAACAACAACCCCAAGATCCAACTGATCATAATCCATAAAATCTCATCTGCCGGTTCAGAGGAATTCCACTCAACTCCTAGAGACTCACAAAATGAATAGCAACACCAAAACATTCGTTAAAACTCTTTATTTCGTCATCAAAATGTTTATATCGAGAAAACTTCTTTAATCAACAAAATCCAAGTTTATTCAATATACTCTTAAATTTTCAGAAATGAAATAAAATATTAAATTCAATAAATAACTGAATCATATTTTAAAGTCGTAGAAAGTCATAAAACATTCATTTCTTCAAAAACCATATATATTCCCCTTTATAAAGTCATAGAAATACAATTTAAATTCTATCATAAACAAAATATAACTCTCTGTAAAATACTGTAATCTGTAGCAAAAACATCATCTAAAATAGTAGATCAATAATCCATAATATCGAAGAAATGATCGTTCAAAAAAAGCGAAGAAAAACTCCAGAAAACAATCAGCCAAAGTGCTGACATTCGACTGTCAAAGATAGTGCAAAACACGACGGTCGACTGTCGAGCAAAAATCTGAAAACCCAAGAATTGACAGTCGACTGTCATTCTAGTACAAAAATATGGCGGTCGATTGTCATATAATGAAAAAAATAGAGCTTTGAAATTCGTGCACATTTTTGCTGATACTTCGTTAAATCTTCGTAAAATCATAAATTTGTAGAACAAAATTTCTGAGATGATCAAATATAACCTGTGTAACATCCCATATAAAGTTTTTAAATGAAAAATACATTTCTTATTTTTACACGTGCAACGCACGTGCAATTTCATCTTATGTTTTTTTATTCTCAATTTTATTTAAAAGTATGCACAATTTCCTTTCATTCATTTTTGTTGCATATTAGAACCCATAGGCCTAATAGAAGACTCTAAGCCCATTAAAATAAATTAAATAAATAAAAATAGACCGAGCCCACAAGAGGTAGCCCACTAAAAAAAATCCTACAATTAGTTGTACACTTGTCATGTAAACAATATGTACAAATAAATAAATAACAACTAACAAATGAGAGTGTGTGCTTGTGGCTTGCACGTGCACGTAGTGCAACCCAAAAGTCACAAGAAGAGTTAGCCATGCATAAGAATAGGAAGAGTTGGGAGTTTGTGAGAGTAATGGTAAGTGGGCAATTAGTGAAGGGGGTTATGTAGGTTATGAATTAGAATACTTAATTTGAGTAGAAGAAGAGCCTTCTCAAACCCTATAAATACCACCCCCTTTCTTTCATAATCTTGCACCAAATATCAAAAGAAACAAAAGATAAAAATAAGAAAGAAAGGAAAAGAAAGAGAGAATTGTTTGAGTTCTTACTTGGAGGAAAGAGAGCTTGCTAGGAGAAGAAGAAAGTCCAATTCTTGGAGCTAGAAGCAACTTCTAGGAGTCTTCTTCTACTTTAGAATCTTCATTTGAGGTGGGTGTCTTCTTGAGCTTTCTAATTTATAGTATCATGTATGTGTAGGTAAATTGATAGATAAACTTGATATGCATATGAGTAGTGATTAAATTGAAATGATGATATTTAGAATGAAGATGCATGCTAATTGAAAGATTTTCAAGAAGATAAGTTGAATTGATGTTGTTTAATTGTATGGTAGTACATCTTGATTAGATTAAATGATATGAAAATAGATTTGTACACAAAGTTACTAATTCATGCAAAGAAAGTTACTATTTTAAATTTTGTTTACACTTCAGAAAATCATATCTAATAAAATAGTTGGAATCTGAAACTAAAACTTTTTGGGGAGCATCTTGTATATGACAGTAGCATCCCTTTAAAATTTCGTAATATTTGGAGTTCGTTTACTATTTTAATAAATTCTAAACTCAAAGTTGGTTAGTAGTTGGCTGGTTGCAGGAATTCTGCACTCCTTTCGGTTTTTGATTAATTCAGCATTGTAAATGAAATAATTTGAGAAAAGTCAGAATTAAGAAATTATAGTAGATACGTTAAACTTTCTGAAAAGTCCAAGAACTCAAATTTTCTTAAAGAATTGGATTTTATATGAATTTTACAAGACTGTACAGTAGCAGTATTTCAGTATCACGACCCCACTGTATATTTTGAAGAATTCAGGGTTATAATATGGTATTTCGAGAAAACTTATAACTACAAAATGAAAGTAGACTTGTATACCTTCAGTTTGATATAAAGAATGTTAAGTTTCGTGAAGTATACAATTTTCTATGATTTTTAAAAATAGCATGAAATGCAGTTTTCTAACTTTGAATTTACTGGTTTGCAATGTTACTTAAACGACTTGATTGAAAATATATTCTCGCTGTTTTAAGTTATATTTTGGGAAAGTAAAGTTCAAATTCATGATTAGATGAAATGTAAACTTAAGAAAGACATATATATATATATATATATATATATATATATATATAGGATTAAGATGTTAGGATTAGTTCAAAATAAATCAAAGGGAGATGATGAGATTGATTTTCAAAGATAAATTTTAAAGAGATGATGTCTTAATCTTAATTAACTTGATTCAAGAAAGTTTTGGATGAATATGAAAAGTGTTTGTGAAAATGAATAGGTTGAGATTGTACATATTGATGAATGAATAAGATTGCATGAAAGAATTTGAATAAATTATGAATGCATGAAATTTGAGAATATGAATTATAAGGGGATGAGTAGCCCAAGTTGTTGAACATGAAAAAATATTGATTCTAGAGGCTTAGTGATACCCAAGTATGAGCAAAAGTAATGGTAATGAATAATTGATTTTTGAGAAGTGGTTAATAAGGGTGTCGTTCTCGGTATTTTTGTGTAAGACCGGCAGGAGGGTAAACTAGCTCTAGGTAGTATAATTTATTCATGTTCAAAATTAAGAATTAGGCACTAAGTAAAGATGTAATAAATTTGGGCAAATGTAAGTGGATGGCCTCTACATAGTTGGGCGGTGGATTCTGGGACTGTGGTTGCTTGCGATGGAGGCGAGCCTTAATTAAATCTGGGATTATGATTGATCGGGTGGTGGATTCTGAGATCATGAATAGTCGAGCGGATAGTAGGCCGTACTCCAGTGTATATGTGTATGCCGGGGCTAGAGGGACACTTGCGGGATGTTCGCACGATGAGGATTCTATATAGTCGGGTGGTGGATCTCCGGGACTAGAATCCGTACTCGTGGAATGCCTAAACTTTGTTTTATTAATGGATAGTTATTATGGCGAGGGATTAAACCATTTAATGTGGAGTACGTAGGTACTTGCCCTCGGACCTATATAGTATGGGATGCATAGAATCCAAACAAGTATGCATTAGTGTCATTGTAGTATAACACCTGCATTAGGCATTAAGTCATATCATATGTTAACATATCTAGGGTATTCACTCTTTATACTTTTATATGCATTCAAGTTTGTGATTTGTTAAAGTAAGAGATTTCATTATACTACAGCACAGAGTGGATCGCTGTTTGTAACATTGCGTCGGTTGTAAGCAACTGACGTGCCCACAGTTTCATATGCAGGACTTGGATCTTACAGGGAGATATAGAGATGAATTTGATGTTGATGATTAGTTACATGTTCAAGTTGTTGAAATTGTATATTTATCATGTTGTACTTCATTTATTTTCCACTGTGTTATTGATGTAAAAGAACAATGATGTAATAAAAGTTTCAAAATTCATTGTAAAATTGTACGAAGTGAAGTGTAGATCCTGTTGAGCTACGAATTACCGTATTTTGGTATTCGGAGCGTTACAAATGGTATCAGAGCCATGCTTCAATAAGTAGTTCAAATTTACAAGGACGACACATTAGGGTAGACATTAGAATGTGAGTTCAACTTATAGAGATTTAAATGTAAGTAGTTTATATTTGTGTTGCTCTATACACTAAAGTTTTTCCTCCTTTTCCCTATAAGATCACCAATCATCATGACCTCGAGAATGAGGTGGAATGGTTCGTTCCTTTCGAAGAAGAAGAAGAAGACCCAGAAGTGGAAGAGCCAAAAGAGGAAGAAGAAGAACCAGAAAAGGAAGAAGAAGACCCAGAAGAAATAGAAGAAGAACTACCCGAGTCCACGGAGATTACAGCACCTCCACCTGATTCCCCAGAAGAATCCTCAGACGAAGAACCCATTTAAGATGACCAATGTGGTATTGTTAATTATCTTCGAAGGGAGTTGGATGCCCAGAAGTGGAGAGTAAGCCACTTAGAATCACGATAAGCAGAGGTCAGGGAACGCATTCATGAACTGAGTCACCAAGTATGGGAACTCGAAAAGCTCCTGCACGTGAATGCTCAACACTTCTCTAAGCTGGATCACATGACTTGCTAGGACAAGCAGGAGCGTCATCAAAAGTTTGAAGACATGAAGAAAGAAATCCAGGAATTACGGAGAGAGCTCAGAGAAGCCAAGAGAAACCGTAGAATCTAGAATGTCTTTATGTTAAAGTGATGTAATGAAATAAAAGCAACAGTTTTATTTGATACGGGATCATCTCACACATTTGTGTCACCCTTATTTGCAAAACGATTGGGAGTCGAACCAAAAAAAAATTCCTGGAAAAGTTCTATCTGTGGCTACCCCATTAGGAGAAAATTTGACTACCGACCGATATTATGAAGGATGTGATCTTGAGATCGGACGCAGAATCTTGGGCATCGAACTCATTGAATTGGCAGTTTTAGGGGTCGACATCATCATTGGCATAGACTGGATATCCATCTACAATGCCACTATTGAGTGCAAGAGTAAGAGGTTTGATAAAGGTACCAGGGGAACCAACAGTGACATTTCAAGGGAAGAGGAAGTGCAAACAGTTGGTAGCAGCGCTATCTGAGCCGAAGGTTCCCGAAGAAGTGAAGCAGATTCCAGTAGTCCAGGATTTTCCAACAGTGTTTCTAGAAGATCTACCTGGGCTTCCACCTCAGTGGGATGTAGAGTTCAGTATATCCGTTCAGCCAGGGAGTGCACCCATTTATAAGGCACCATACAGAATGGTGCCGGTTGAGAAAGATGAGATCAAGAAGCAGATTGAAGAGCTGTTAGGCAAAGAATTCATCAGGCCGAGTGCGTCGCCTTGGAGAGCACCAGTTCTTTTGGTAAAGAAGAAGGATAGATCGATGAGGATGTGCAACGATTATAGAGAATTGAACCGGGTAACAGTGCAGAACAAGTATCCGATTCCTCGAATCGATGATCTATTCAACCGTCTACAAGGAGCAACTGTCTTCTCTAAAATAGATCTACGGTCGGGTTATCACCAGGTCCGAGTAAAGGAAGAAGATGTGCACACACAGCATTCAGAACTCGACATGGCCACTATGAGTTCCTAGTCATGTCGTTTGGAGTAACCAATGCACCAGTTATTTTCATGGACATGATGAACAGGGTCCTGCGGCCGTTCATCGATTCTTTAGTCGTTGTGTTCATCGACGACATACTAGTCTACTCCAAGACAGAGGTAGAACATGCCGAGCACCTAGCAGAGGTACTGAAGAAGTTGCAGGAACAGAAGCTATATGCAAAGTTCTCTAAGTGTGACTTCTGGAAAACCGAAGTCGCCTTCCTGAGTCACATCCTTTCTAATGAGGAAGTGGCTACTTACCCACAAAATATTGAGGCAGTAAGAGATTGGCCAAGACCGACTACAGTGAAAGAGATTAGGAGCTTTTCGGGGTTAACAAGTACTACAGAAGGTTCATTTAGGGCTACGCCCAGATAGCTGTGCCGCTCACAGGGCTTATAAAGAAAAACATGAGTTTTAAATGGTCGGAACAGTGTGAGGCTAGCTTTCAGGAGTTGAAGGAGAGGTTGACTATCGCTCCCATCCTGGCTTTGTCAAAAGCAGGAGTCAACTATGATGTCTATAGCGATGCTTTCCATTGCGGACTGGGCTGTGTGCTGATGCAAGAAGGGAAGGTAATAGCTTATGGGTCCCGACAGAGGCCGTATGAGAAGAATTACCCAACCCACGATCTGAAGTTGGCAGCAATCATCTTTGCACTAAAGAAATGGAAGCACTATGTATATGGGGAAAAGGTTAACATGTACACGGATCATAAGAGTCTAAAGTACATCTACCAGCAGAAGGACTTGAATCTAAGACAATGGAGATGGTTGGAAGTGTTGGAAGATATCCGACCCGAAATCAAGTACCATCCAAGCAAGACAGATGTGGTGGCTGATGTGCTCAGCAGAAAGAGAAATTTGTCCCGATTGATCACAACTCAGGAGAAGTTGGCAGAGGAACTTGATCGAGCAGAGATTGAGGTGGTGTTGCAAGGATTAGGGACTTCATTAGCTCAGTTGAAACTTCAACCCACATTGAGGGACAGGATTATCGACAGTCAGAAGACCGATCCGGAGAATCAGGAGATAAGAGAGCAGGTTGGCACCGACAGGTTGACAGAATTGCAGGTGAAAAATGAGGTTTTGTGGTTTGGAGAGCGGCTGTGTGTACCAAATCAAACAGAACTGAAGGAGAGCATTCTACAGGAAGCTCATGCCACTTTATTATCCGTACATCCAGGAAGTACTAAGATGTACCGGAATATAAAGTAGTATTTCTGGGGGTCGGGAATGAAGCGGGATGTGGCTGAGTTTTTCGTCAGGTGTGCAGTCTGTCAGTAGATCAAGGCTGAGAATCAGAAATCCGGGGGTTTGTTGCAGCCATTACCCATTCCGGAATGGAAGTGGGATAATATCAGTATGGACTTCATTACAGGATTGCCTAGGAGTTCCAAGGACAACGATGCAATTTGGGTGATAATGGACCGACTCACCAAAACGTCACTTTCTGGCGATGAAGCTTACTTGGTGTATGGAGAAGTTAGCCAAGTTGTATGTCGGGGAGATCGTGAGGCTACATGGAGTTCCTTTGTCGATAGTATACGACCGAGATGTGCGATTTACCTCGCATTTCTGGAGAAGTCTTCAAGCAGCTTTGGGGACGAAGACTGATTTCAGTACTATTTTCCATCCTCAGACTGATGGACAAACCGAGAGGGTCAACTGGGTACTAGAAGATATGCTAAGATGTTGTGTGTTGGATTTTGGCGGCATTTGGGAGAGGCATTTGGCTCTAGTGGAATTTGCCTACAATAATAGTTTCCAGACAAGCATTGGGATGGCACCCTATGAGGCTCTGTATGGAAGGAAGTCTTCGTCCCAGTTGGGACTATAGTGAAGATGTAATAAACTTGGACAAACGTAAGTGGAGGGCCTCTATATAGTCGGGCGGTGAATTTCGGAACTATAGACCCAGTCGGGCGGTAGATTCCGGGACTGTGGTTGCTTGCGATGGAGGTGAGCCTTAAACAAATCTGGGATTATGATTGACCGGGCGGTGGATTCCAGGATCATGAATAGTCGGGAAGATAGTAGGCCGTACTCCAGTGTATATGTGTATACCGGGACTAGAGGGACACTTGCGGGATGTTCGCACTACGAGGATTCTGTATAGTCGAGCGGTAGATCTCCGAGACTGGAATCCATACTCGTGGAATGTCTAAACTATATTTATTACTGGATAGTTATCGTGGCAAGAGATTAAACCCTTTAATGTGGAGTACGTAGGTGCTTGCCCTCGGACCTATGTAGTATGGGATGCATAGAATCCGAACAAGTATGCATTAGTGTCATTGTAGTATAACACCTACATTAGGCATTAAGTCATGTCATACACTGACATGTCTAAGGTATTCACTTTTTACACTTTTATATGCATTCAAGTTTGTGATTTGTTAAAGTAAGAGATTTCGTTATAATACAGCATAGAGAGGATCGCTGTTTGTAACATTGCGTTAGTTGTAAGCAACTGACGTGCCTACAATTTCATATGCAGAACTTGGATCTTACAGGGAGATATAGAGATGAATTTGATGTTGATGATTAGTTACATGTTCAAGTTGTTGAAATTGTATATTTATCATGTTGTACTTCATTTATTTTCCGCTGCGTTATTGATGTAAAAGAACAATGATGTAATAAAAGTTTCAAAATTCCGTATAAAATTGTACGAAGTGAAGTGTAGACTCTGTTGAGCTACGAATTACCGTATTTTGGTTTTTGGGGCGTTACACCTTGTACAACATATCGGAGTTTATAAAACAAATCAAAACCACATGAAGATCATGAAAGAACAAATTTTCATAAAAAACTCTTCAAAACAGTAAAAGTAGTATATATATATATATATATATAGGGGTCGGTTCGGGTGAGAACCAACCCTGGGGTGAGAACCTAAGAGCCTATCCTAGCCATTCATCTGTGTAATCTTAACGGTCAAGATTATTTAAAATTAAACAATAAGATTAATTAACTTTTGCATTAAGATGTCAATCCCTTTAATTAAGGGATGGGGACCGCGTAATAAAAGGAATAATTATAAATTGCCTTTTTTTGTGTGCGACGGTTAAGGCAAATTTGGTCAAATTGGAGAGAGAAATAATTTATTCCCGAAAAATATTGGAGAAGATTTTGTTTCCCAAATTAATAGCAACTGCAGAATCATTCACCATTTCGTTCCTTACAGTTACTGTTTATTACAGTTGCTATTTATAATTATTACAGTTGCTGTTTAAGTGGTCAGGTATTGCTATATAATTATTTCAGTTGCTATTTATAATTATTTCAGTTGCTATTTATAATTATTACAGTTGCTATTTATAATTATTACAGTTGCTATTCGAGAAGATTTTGTATCCCAACTTAATAGCAACTTCAGAATCATCACCAATTCGTTCCTTCACCAATTAGTTCACTATATAGCAACTGACTGTATTGTAAGTAGATACAATAGCAACTTCAGTTGCTATTTATAATTTTAACTTCAGTTGCTATTTATAGTATTCCTTCACCAATTTCAGTTGCTATTTATAATTATTTCAGTTGCTATTTATAATTATTACAGTTGCTATTTATAATTATTACAGTTGCTATTCGAGAAGATTTTGTATCCCAACTTAATAGCAACTTCAGAATCATCACCAATTCGTTCCTTCACCAATTCGTTCACTATATAGCAACTGACTGTATTGTAAGTAGATAAAAATTTCATATTTAGCAACATTGTACGTAGCAACAAATGTTGTTCATCCTGATGAAGATTGTGGTTCGGCTGAAAATAAAATAAAAAAGACAATATATGTTGCCTAATAATCTGTGGTTCGGCTGAAAATAAAATAAAAAAGACAATATATGTTGCCTAATAATCTGTGATCTACATTCCTTTTAAATAAAATAAAAAAGGCAATATATGTTGCCTAATAATCTGTGATCTTTCATTCCTTTTATTACGCGGTCCCCATCCCTTAATTAAAGGGATTGACATCTTAATGCAGAAATTAATTAATCTTATTGTTTAATTTTAAAAAATCTTGACCGTTAAGATTACACAGATGAATGGCTGGGATAGGCCCTTAGGTTCTCACCCCAGGGAATGGTTCTCACCCGAACCTCTCTCTCTCTCTCTCTCTCTCTCTCTCTCTCTCTATATATATATATATATATATATATATGGTGTTTAAGCATCAGCTAAAGTGTCAAGATCCATCAAATAAGAGTAGTATAATATTTAATTTAACTTCAGAATTAATACAATCAAGATTCAATCGAAATTTCACAAAACATCAATTTTCGACAACTTCTTCAGAACATGGTATATATGAAAGTGTGTATATATATATAAAAGTACAGACATAGCAGTACCAAAACAGAGATAATTCACAAATTTTAATTCGAAATTCAGATCCGTCAAAAGGGTAGAAAACTAGACAAATCAGGCTACAATTTATATTCACAAATTTTTCATAAAAAACAAATAAAATCAGGTTGACAACATAATTCTTTACTGAACAGCATGCAGTTTAGAGATGTATCTATTGGTTTCATAAGCATGAAATGAGATACAAAAGTCATTAATTAATTCCACAAAAATTAGGGATTGATCCCAGTCATGTCTAAACATACTCAGCAAAATATAGAGTTCAAATTCTACTTTAATATCAGTTTCAAAATAATATCTCATTCAGAAATCTCATAGTTCAGAATCTAGAGTATACGATATGACTGCAGTAAAACAGCAATAACTCATACAACGAAAATTGGAATTCAGATTCGTCGAAAGTTCTGAAAACTAGAAAACAAAACCTACAAATCATGTTCACAAATTTATTTATTTTACTGATGTTAACAGGGTTGAAATTACTGTACCAAAATCAATTTCGGCTGAAACCCTATCAGTCCCGAAAATCAAGGAACACTCCAACCCTCAAAACTTGATCTTTTTAATCCAAGAACCTCTCTTGTAATTTATTAAACACACATACCACTACTTACAATAGTTTACCCATGAATATATGCAATTATAACAATCATTCGTCAAGTTTTTCTCATTAAAACATTAAGAACATATTATATCTTCATACCCTTAGTGAAGAATTCATCTTCAATCAATTTTGTGCATTACAAAACGTACATACTCATTATAATCCATCAAATCAGTAAGCAAGTAACATACTCATGATTTCTATTAGGTTCTTTAACAATCTCAAGTTATCTATGTGAACTTTAATCATCAATAGCATAGTTTTCATAAAAAGATTCAATCTTTATTCATCCATCCTTCAATAATTTATTATTTCATCACACAATCCCCTAACATACTTTCTAATAGATGAATCATCACATACAACATGCATGCAACAACAAGTAATCAAACATATGTCACTCACCTTATTGAAAAATCAACGGAAATAATAAAAAGAATAAAAAGTCCTTCCTTTCGCAAAAATCCAAGATCTTTGCTTCGAAACTCCAAGAAAACCAATAGTAAAGTAATATTTTATTTTTGCAGAGGAGGGGGACGGCTATAGTGGCTCTTTAATAGACCGAAATCTGGAGTCTTTAGGGTTTTACAAATTATATGGAAACATCCCTTAATAAATTATTACTTCACATATATAAATATTTCTTTAATAAAGTAGTTAAATAAGTTAAATAAATTAAAATAAAACCAAATCCCTTTACTACTGAGTTATCCAGCCATCAAGCATAACCCAGAAATTAAAAAAAAAAATCGGATTTGTACTCAAAGTGGTAATTTTGCACAAAAGTCCATCTCTTTGTAATATCTGCAAATATTTCAAATAAATATCAAAAAAATACAGAAAAATCATAAATAATACCTACTAATAAATATTAGATTTTCTAAACAAAATTTCTGAATTTTAGTTTCCAAGAAAAATATTTGCACAAGGTTCAACTTAAATTTCATATTTGCAAAAATACCATATTTGTTTAAATCTTTACCAAATCAACTCTAAATAAATTTTAAATAAATACAATCTTTAATACTGATATTTTCCAGCCCAAAGAGCAGAAAATATAAATTTTCATTATTTGTTTGAGATCCAATCGGCTTTTTACATAAAAGCCCCTCTTTCGAAGTAATTATAAAAATAGTTTCTTCATTCAGAAAATTCCCAAAATTTAGGATATACTTAATTATAAATAGGAGAATTTATTCAGAATTTCAAAATTGGAGATTTACACCCAAAAAAATATTTGCACGTGTTTTACAAGTGTAAAATTGACAAATTCATAAAATAGTCAAATTAATTTAAATAAATCTGAAAAATTAAAATATCATAAATAAATGAGGAAAATCAATCATTAACCATAAAATTTAAGAATTAAAAATTTTCTAACTTTGCACGTGTGTTGCACGAGCAGAATTGCAATTTCAAGAAAATAGTCAAAATAGTCAACTTTATCAATTTAATATTATTTAATAATGCAAAATAAATCATTTTATTTTGTGGGGTGTTACACCTTTGGAATCCCGTTTGGTCTTAAATATCCATTTTCAACCAATGGGTTTCGCACCTTCTGGTAATGGGACAAGTTCTCAAACCTTATTATCTTGCATTGACTTATACTCCTCATTCATCGCTTCAACCCACTTTTCTGAGTTGGAATTTTGCATGGCTTGATGGATGTTGAGTGGACCATTCTCCATTATACCATCATTTTTCTCATGTTCCTGGAGAAATACTATGTAATTATCTAGAATAGCATTCTCCTTTCTCTAGCGGATCTCCTTAATGACATTGGTTCTTGAGGTTGTTGAGTTTGTTCTTCTAGAACAATTAACTCATTTTGTATAGGGGTTGTTCAACATTGTCTTGTTGAGGTTCCGGATTCACTTCTTGATTAATGATAAGTGTAGGAACCCGAACATTGTCAAAAGCGATAGTAAGAATTGGGTTTGGATTTGAATCTAATTCCTCCTCAAATGCAATGTCTTTAACCTTATTTCTCCTCCAAAGATCAACATCCTCAAAAAATGTTGCAGTTCCCATCTCAAAAATATTTCTAAGTTGGGAATCATAAAACTTATAGCCAATAAAGTAGCTGCTCAGAATAACCAATAAAGTTGCTGCTCATTGTTTTGGAGTCCAAATTCTTTTCATGTGGCCTGTAAGGCCTTGCCTCGGCTGGACATCCCCAAATGTGAAAGTGCTTTAGACTAGGCTTTCGACCTGTCCAAAGCTCATAAGGTATTTTTGCAACTGCTTTAGTTGATACTCTATTGAGAATGTAAGTTTCTGTCTTTAATGCTTCTCCCCAGAGGGACTCAGGTAAGGTGGAATGAGCAATCATACTCCTTACCATACCCTTAAGAGTCCTATTTCGTCTTTCAGCAACACCATTCATGCTAGGTGATCCTGACATGGTGTACTGTGGGACAATACCGCATTCCTCTAGGAATTTAGCAAACAGTCCTGGACGTTGTTCACCTGAGCCATCATATCTATCGTAGTACTCACCACCACGATCAAATCTGATCTTCTTAATCCTTTTGTTGAGTTGATTCTCAACTTCAGCTTTATAAGCTTTGAACACGTCCAGAGACTGTAATTTTTCAAGAATGAGATATAGGTACCCATAACGTGAGTAATCTTCTATGAAAGATATAAAATATTGTTGACCATTTCAAGATGCCGTAAGGAATGACCCACAAATATCTGTATGAATCAGTTCTAAGACGCCTGAAGATCCATTAGCACATAATCTCTTAGTTTTGGTTCCCTTGATGCAATCTACATAGACATCAAAATCTGTGAAGTCAAGGGACTCTAAAATGCCATCAGACACAAGACGCTCAACTCTACCTTTTGAGATATGACCTAAGCGCTTATGCCTTAATGACGCCGATTTTTTCTTATTTAATTTACGTTTAGTACCACGTGATTCCACATGCAAGATTTCATTATAGGATGCAATTGCTTCGAGCAAATAAAGGTTGTCATAAGCATTCAAATAACCAATTCCAACAATATTCGAATTTAAAGACATACTTAACTGATTATTTCCAAATGAACAACAATATCCAAATTTTTCCAACAAAGAAACATAAATCAAATTCCGTCTAAAAATGGTACAATAAAAGTGTCTATTAAATCCAAATAAAAACTAGTCCTTAACAACAACCTAAAGTGCCTAATTTTTTCAACTTCTACTGATTTTCCATCGCCCACGACGATGTGTCTTTCACAATCATTTGACTTTCGGTAGCTCAGGCAACCCTGCATAGAAACACTTATGTGAGTAGTAGCACCAGAACCTATCCACCAAGCGTTTCTAGGTACTGAAGATAAATTAATCTCATAACAGACCGAAGTAAGAAACATACATTTCTTTGCACGCCATGCGTGGTACTTGGTACATTCCTTCTTGACATGTCCAGTCATGCCACAGAAGAAGTAACTATTGTCACCCTTATTTTGCTTCTTTTGTGCTAGACCCTTAGCAGCATCATTCTTAGCAGTCTCATTTTTTCTCTTTCTGCCTTTGTCCTTAAAGGAGATTGCCAAGTGAGCACTTTCTGTTCTTTCTTGCTTCATCCTCTCTTCCTCTTGCAAACAGTAAGAAATGAGATCGTTAATAGACCATTTCTCCTTCTGATAGTTGTAACTTATCTTAAATTGACTAAATTGTGCAGAAAGAGATATCAACACCAAATGTACAAGTAACTCTTCCGACAACTCAAGCTTTAGGGCATTATGCTTGGAAGCAATATTAGACATTTCTATAATGTACTCCCGAATGTTTCCTTTGCCTTTATACTTCATAGAAATCAAGCTTTGAAGAAGTGTGCTTGTTTCTGCATTATCGCTTTTGGCAAAGCGTTTCTCAATTTCGGCAATGAATTCTTTGGAACTTGTTATCCCTTCGGATATAGCACCTCTAAATGCCTCTGGAATGCTGCACTTAATGATCATAAGACTCATGCGATTGGAGCGGTCCCACTTCTCATAATTTTTCCCATCTTCAGAGGTATTGGAGTCTGTAAGAGTAGGGGGTTGCTCCATCCTTATTGCAAAGTCAAGATCCATGTAGCCAAGAACAATTAAAATGTTCTTTTTCCAGCCCTTAAAGTTTGTACCATTAAATATCGGAACCGAATTCAGGTTTGCAGATACAGGAGAAATAGTAGCTGAAAAAATAATAAAATAAACAACATAAATATACTCACATCATAAACAAAATTGAATCATCAACAAATTCAAATAATGGCATAACCCATCTCAAGATACCTAGTGCAACATTAATATCAAATCTTTGGACAATAATATTAATTGCTAGTGGTACTCTTGTTGTAATGATCAAACATTGACAATAATGCATGTCAATAATAAACTCATATTTGGATTGATTTGTCATTCACATGTACAATCTTATAATTATCACATGTTTACCATCACAAGTGTGTATGCAATCCAGGCAAATATTAATCTTCCTTAGGGCTGATTAATACTCGCGTGGATACACATACACACTAACATTCAACATTTCTCGTGAACAATCTACACAAGAGGGCTCACTTTGGTGACTTCTTATTTTAATTAGTTTACTTAAAATGTTAAACAATTATATAATCTAAAAAATGTGACGATTATTTGAATTTTGATTGAAAACTTTAGTCCTAAAATGATAACTTGCGAGAATTTGAGAAATGAAGAAATTTGTTTTTTTTTTAATTCCAAAACTAAATCCAAATTCAAGTCCAAAATTAATCCAAGTCCAGAGGAACACATAAGTGAATGTACATCACAAAACAGTGAGCACAATCCAAAAAATAAAATCACCATGGAAGATCAAGAAAACGAAAAACTGAAAACTCCATTGTCGAAACTCTAAACCTTAAAAATCGTTAAATCATTCATGAGTGAAACGTGGGTTGCTCTGATACAACTTGTTAACTTAAATTATTTGTGTCCATTAACATATTTCTAATCCTCAAACATTATGTAAACAAAAACAAGATTAACCAAGAAACATGTTCTTTAACAAGCACAAACATAAAACCAATTTCTATCTATAATCCCATGACATTCAAGATGATTAATGATTGCGGAGAGTTCATAACATTTCATTAAGAACCATGACTTTTGAGTTCATAACTCGTTCATTAAGAGTCATGACTTTTGTGTTCATAACCCTTTCATGAAGAGTCGTGACCTTTAAGCTTTTCTTATATCAATTTTGGCCCATCATAAAAATAGAAATAAGACATTTGGTATCTACACATTACAAAGCCCATATCAAATGAGATGTCTTTCATCCCAATAGTTTTACTCATATAAGATCACTTTAAATAGGATAATCCTTTAGATAATTTACGATACAAAATTTATAATATATGTAGGCCTACATATTAGATAAATATCTAACACTACAAACCACCAGATATTTTATATGCAATATCATTTGACATAAAATCATGATGAGAAAAAAATTTATAATCACTGTGATTTAGTTCTGATATATATATGAGAAAAAAATTTCTCCATCTATCTTTCTTTGTAATTATAGTAATTAGTAATTTACATGTGCTATGCACGTTTTAATATTTTTTTTTTGTTTTTTAAGTAAAAACTCAAGTATAGTGAGGAGTCGAACCTGAGAGGCTGAGACCTCCTTCAGATTAATTATGTACGTGCGTTGTACGCATTAATAGATTGATATTAAGGCCTTCTTCAATTGTAATAGTAGAGATATGAACATGAGCAGAAGGAAAACTAGAAAGACCATCAAAACCTGGGTTTTGTATGGTATTAATATTACTAGTATAATATACGTGCGATGCACGTCTACAAAAAGTAAAGTCATCAAATTAAATGAATATATATCGAATTAGAAACAAATAGTTTATATTTGAATGTTTTGATTTGGGCTACACGTGCGGTGCACATTTATATTTGTTGGATATAATTTGGACGTGTATTATACGTGTTTATATAGTTACAAAGTTATGGTTTGTTTGTTACAAACTCCAACTCTCCCATTAAAATAGTAGAGATTCAGAGAATCAAAGATTACGAGTTTGGACTGAACCGTCTACAGTATTACTAAACCTGGTACATCGATGGATGTGACAATAATAAATAGAGAATATACCGTGAAAAGCTAGTCATGCAATTATGATTTACGGTATATATAAAATGAGTGTAATGTGAATTGATTACCGGCCAAACGGAGAATTAGCCACATAGATGCAGTAGCGGAGGTTAGTCACGGCCCGAGGGTTCCCCGCCCCCCCCCCCCCCCCCCCCCCCTAAATTTTTAAAAACCCCCCTCACATTATTGAAAATTTTATAAACCCTTCAAAAAAATATAATTTAACCCCATGAAAACTAAATTTTATTGTTCCCCCCCCCCCCTAAAAATTATGAAAAAATCTCAATGTTTTTATATATAATCATAGAATTTTATCTTGGCCCTCCCGGTAAAAATTTTCTGGCTTCGCTCCTGCATAGATGAAGATATATTTTAGGGCATGTTGCATGAAAACAAGTACAATATGCAAGAAAGTCGCTAGAACCTACAATATATACCTAGTTTTGCACATGGTAATGAAACCGAGTGTATGTTAGTAACTAACACACTTTCATTATTTATTTGTTAAACTGACCAACTTTTCCAAACATCAATCTAACTAACCCACTTCCAGAAAATATTACCCCAGCTGACCAAGTGAATATAAAAACTTTAAAACATAATTTTCTATATAACCCTACTTTAGAAATTATAAACTATGAATGATAGAAAGAAAACATATAATTGATAAAGAAACAACATGATATTTATTAATAACTAGCAGAGTAACCAAAAATCTACCTAAGAAAATACAAAAAGAAATAACATACAAGGTATTAGACTATAGATTCGAAGAAGCAAATTGGTATTACCAATACCTATTATCACAAAAAATATTAAACTATACGAATTAAGTATGGATAAGATTACAGAAATAAAACAATCAAAATATATAGAAATTTATATGATAAATATTTAAGAGTTAGAAGATGATTTCAATGGTCCAGAATTTGTAAAAACTATAAGAAAGATTTTAAAATCATAAATAAGAACATAAAAGAACTATGTAAATATATAACAGATGACACTGAAGAATAATTAGGCATAACAGAAGAAGGTATGAAGGAGTTAGAAGTCATAACCAAACTTAATATAAATATTCTAGAAATAGAAGATTTAATGGTAAATATCAATTCAGAGAAAGTAGAGAAAGCCTTGAGAAATCTGGACATACCAAATGAAGAAATAAAAATGGATCCAGAAAAAGACAAGATTTTAACAAAACCTACAGAAAATTCAATTAATACATACGAAAGTTTAAGATCACCACCTAACAAAATGCGTTATCACCCACCATGAAAATGAAAAAATACAAAAAATGGTAAGATAGGAAAAGAAAAACAAAAAGAAACCTCAAAATATGAACCTGCAGAACACTACGAAAAAGGAATAGCAGGAAATGAGGAATGACTAGATCTAGACCGCGTAAGAGATGTAGATAGAACAATAGAAGACTAGGTAAAAGCTTCACTAATAGTAGGATTTAGGCAAAACCTATCAGGAAATACATTTGAGAAATTTATAGAACCAACCTTTATAGGAGTAGGAGCAAAATGATGGAATGGACTAAAGGAAGAAGAAAGAAATACTGTTAGAAAATCAAGACCAATTGATGATAAAGGAACACTAGAACCCTCAGGACAACGAACCGTAGGACTAAAAGAAATAATTACAAATTACGAGATAGCAATAAGAACAGAATTTAGTGTCTGTGAAACCAAAAAAGAACACACTAGATATAAGAAGAACCAAGCAAGATGGAGACAAAGAAATTTAGAAATTTGTGAGGTGTTATTTTGATAACTATGCTTGTGAATTCAGAGAATATTTCCAAGATAATTATTATACAAAAGAAAAAAAGAATCCAATCCTAGACTCATTTTTCTTTAAACTACCAGATCCATGAAGTATATATAGTGTATATGTAAATGAGAAAGTCAAACCAAAAATAGATACTTCAGGGTATAGAACACAATTTGTAAAATATTATAGAGATAAAGTATGCCAAGAAGCTAAATCAATCATTAAATATTATAGGACATATAAACAAAGAATTTGTTGTGATGAAGCAAGACCAAACCATTGGGGATGTAATACTAGCAATAATTATATAAAAAGATGTAAATACAAATTCCAAAAATATAGACCAAACTACAGAAGAACTTTCAAGAGATATAAAAAACCTTATAAAGGATACTTCAAAAGAATTTTTAAAAAAATAATAATACCCAAAAAAACCCAAAGAAATGTAATTGTTATATATATGGAGAAGTGGGACATATATCACCAAACTGTCCTAAAAGATTAAAAAAAGAAAATATAAAATATGCAGAAGAAATGTATAACAGAAGAAATGTAAAAGATTGAAGAAATGTATAACAGAAACTATGAACCCATAGAATATGAAGAAGATTGGTCAGAAATAAGTGAAATGAGGAAATAATGGTAATGGAAGAAGATAGTAGAAGTAGTGATGATGAAATAGAAGAATATGAAATAAATGTGATAACAGAAATAACAGAAATAACAGAACCATTAGAAAAAAAGAAAATAATCAAGAAGTAAGAGAAAGAATGAGTTTTAACATACAAAAATATGATAAAATAAGAGCCACTAGACTAGATATAAACCCAAAAGAGATATTTAAATTTCCAATATTTGAAAGAAAAAGAAATATCATAATAATAGCAAGAAATAATGAACAACCTATAGACATTGAACAAACCCAAGGAAAAACTATAATTCCATTAATAACAGAAAGAATAATAAGACAATAAATGAAAATGTGAGAAATCCAGAAAGACATTAAGACATATTCATTTAGGAGCAGTACAAATAATAATAAAAGCTAATTTTAAGATAGGAATAAATTCACCATTAGAAATATACTTAATGGACGATTGAATAATATCAAGTGCATAAGATGCATTAATTGGAATAGTACAAGAAAACATACTGTACCAAAAATTAAAATTACAATAAAACTTATTTTTTCTATAAATATGACAGAAGAAAATAAGGACAAAACTTTAGTCATGTATCACAGATTATCGGAAATAGAAATGATAGAAAAGGACAAAAGTTTAGTCATGTATCACCGATTATCGGAAATAGAAATGATAGAAAAGAGTAAAGTTATGAGTATACAGATAAGAAATATTTATGCTTTTAGTAGTAAGCATGAAGTAAAAAAATAGGAATAGTGATAACTTTAAAATAGAACCACTATTTCGGGAAATTATAAGATACAAACCAGCTAGAGAAACCCTGGAATGACTATACCAAATTATATAAAATTTGACTTTAACAAAGCAAAAGAACACAAATAATGTTTGGCAGAAGATCACTGTCAATAAGAAAGAAAGAACATGCATTGGAACTAATACCAATAATAAATAATAATAATCAATTTAAGATAGAAATAGATTATTATGACAATGGTAAATGGAATAAACAAATAGCCCTATTTGATACTGGAGCCACTAATTCACATATCAAACAAACAAATATAAAATCAACAGAATTAATACCATTAGAAAACCCATATAACTATCTTGATTACTATAATAATAGGCATCCAATATTCCATAAAATAGTATTACCACTAAGAATAAACAGTAGTAATGAAATACTATTACATCTACATGTAGACCAGAACACATTGTCAACGAAATGTGATTAGGAACTAACTTACTTACATCAGTACAACCATACTCAATACAAGAAGACAAAATAATAATAACAGTAAATAATGAAAGTATGGTAATAAATAGAATATTGTCCAATGAACCTGTTAAGATATATACTAACAGAATTTGTATACGAAGGATATAAATCAAGAAATTATCACAGTCTAATAGACACTGGAGCTGGCAAGGATATAAATCAAGAAATTATCACAGTCTAATAAACACTGGAGCGGACACGAGCTTATGTTGTGAAAATGTACTACCAAAATGGAAACAAGATGGAACCAATAAAAAAATAATAACTGGATTAACATGAAAAACTATTGTACTTGACAAATATCAATAAAATATTAAAAATACAAATAGGAAGCTATATCTTAAAAATACCAATAATATACCAATTTGATGATATAAATAAAGATGTCTTATTAGGAAACAACTTTCTACAACAATACTATCCTATGACAATATCACACAAAACAGTTATATTTACAACACCATGTAAACACCAAGCGATAGCAATCAGAATCACCCAACCTTATTCTATGACCGACTTGCCACATATCAGAGTTTCTTCAATCCAGTGTGGTGAATATCAATATTTACCAAACATAACTAGAATAAAACAAGTCCAAGAAATAATTACAAATACAATTAAAAGATCTGTGCGGAGAAGACCCTTTAACAAAATGGGACTTAAGTAAACCAAAAACACATATAGAGTTAATAGATAATAACAAAATAATAAAAGTTAAACCTATAAGACACTCCAACAGATTTAGAAGAGTTCAAAATATATATATATATATATAAAAACTAATGGAAAACAATTACATAAGAAAATCACAAAGTCCACATTCATCGCTAGCATTTATAATAAGAAAACATTCAAAAGAAAAAAGGTAAATCTCGAATGGTAGTAAATTATAAGGAATTAAATAAAAAATACTAAGAGATTTGCATATACTACTTAACACAGTAGAACAAGAAAAATATATTTAAAATTCGATTGTAAATCATGATTTTATAACGTAAAACTAACAGAAACTCAAAATAGTTAACATCATTTAGTACACCACAAGGATTCTATGAATGGAATGTACTACCATTCAGATATAAAAACAGTCCAGGAGTATTTCAAGAATATATAGATAAGATATTTGAAAAATACTATAATTTCATACTAGTATATGTAGATTATATTGTTAGGTTTTGATGGCCATCACAGATTAAAAACACAAGAATCACAAAATATCGAAACCTAGCCATAGATCCAAGTGAAAAACCATAAGTCATGTTTAGGAATTATACCTTAAAGATGGATTTAGTGTCTCCAAAATATGTCAATCACAACATTGCAAAGGTTGCGGTGTCTCTACTGTATCCACATGAACGAATCAAATCAATCTACCCCTCATGCCGTGGTGCTAGCTGCGGAAAGGAGATTTCCTTCATAATCTCTCTCTCTCTCTCATAGTTTTTGTGACGGCTAAGGTTTTCTCATATCTTTTTCCACAGAAATATATCATATATATAGGTGCAGAAAAACAACCCTAAGAGAGTGGTGAGACGATTGGGCTAACAATCTGACATTGTCAGGTTCGTGTGTGGGCCTTCCAACTTTAGATTGCCCATTTAATCTAATTAATTAACCAACCATGTCAGGAGTCCAAGTCTTATTAGGATTTCCAATTAAATTCATCTCTTGAATTAAAATCTCAATTTCGATTCATTCTAAGTGTGTGACCCTGTAGGTTCCAATTACATTGATAGTAATACTAAAATCATATTTTAGTACTACAAAAAGTGAGCAGTATCTAGCAATACATCACTGCAACTCAAGTAACGGGAATGCCAGTGATTTGACATAACCTATCTGTGACCAATGTTACCATATAGTCTAGTCCTTTTGTCCAGATATCTTAATTGACCATAGGATATGTGTTTTTGTAAGCCCTAGAGGCCAGTTGTGTATTGACATTACTTGTTTACATTGTATCATCACATTTATTTCATATTTAGGCATTTCATTTATTTTGTTATTTATTATGAATTAAATGAACATAATGAAGTCTTTAGAATAGTAAGTTCAATGTCATGGAATATCAAGTGCATGACTTGATTGTGAGATCCTATGAGATCCTATTGGCTGAAATTAGAGCAAAGTTCTTAAATGTTCCTAGTTAAGTATTATTGTAAATTAGAACAACGATAATATTAAAAGACTAGTGTATGCATAGACTGATGACCATTCTCACGAGTCATGGATATAAGATATCAATTCTTCACATGGGTTCGTATTAGAGTAATAATGTATTGGATTGATCCACCATGAGAACGCTGCATGAATCATTACGTGAGTGTCATAAGCGGTTCTTACAGTGATATGGTGTACGTAGTCCTTTGACTTGAAGTTACTACGGATCCCTACATGAGAATTTATATTTTTAATGTCGTCAAACGTTATCTGCAATTAGGTGATTATAAAGTCGACTATTGGATATACTACAAATCATGTGGAGGAATGTGAGTGACTTAGATATGATTTGTCTCTCTTACATAACAGGAGCGATATCTATGGGCCCCTTAATTGAGTGAGACTGCAAAATGCATGGTCATACTCAAATGAGTCAATACGAAATATTGATCTCATTTATTTTAGTAAGTCTACTCGGACATCAAGAAACCAAAGATTGAACTATACTCGGACATCAAGACACGCTCTATGCCTTGTAGTCAATTAAGATATTTGGACAAAGGGAGTAGACAACATGGTAACATTGGTCACGGATAGATTATGTCAAACCACTGATATTCTCGTTACTTGAGTAGCAGTAATGTATTGTTAGATACCGCTTACTGTTTGTAATACTAGAATATGATTTTAGTATTACAGTCAACATAATGGGAACCTACAGGGTCACACACTTAGAATTGATCAAAATTGGGATTTAAATTCATAAGATTAATTTAATTAGAGATCCAAGTAAGACTTGGACTCTCACATTGGTTGGATATTTAATTAGATTAAATGGGCCAACTAAAGTTTAAAGGCCCACACACAAATTTGACTCAAGTCAGATTGTGAGCCCAACAAACTTATTACTCTCTTAGGGTTGGTTTTCTGTACCTATATATATATATGATATGTATCTGTAGAAAAGATACACGTGAAAAAACCCTAGTCGTCACAGAAAGTGAGAGAGAGAGATCGTGAGGAGGAACATCCTCTTCCTGCAGCTAGCACCGCGGTATGAGGGAGAGCCATTTTTTGTTCCGTTCGTGTGGATACCGTAGAGACACCGTAATATTGCAGTGCTGTAACCGGCATACTATGGAGACAGCATAATCTTTAAGATATAACTCATAAACACGATTTATGTTTTTCACATGGATCCATGGCTAGGTTTCGATATTTTTGTAACTTTTCCACTGTATATTTAATCTTAGATTGCATTCAAAACCTAACAGTGGTATCAGAGCTACTTGCAAAACCATAATTCGGTTATGTATGATATGTGATTATTCATGATATGTTCACACTTTTGGAAGACATATTCATATGTGATAAAATTTTTGCAACAATTGCAATATAAGGATTCATTTATGTGTTGGTTGATAACATAGATGTCATACCAGGGTAGCCCTCAGTTTGGAAACATTAAAAACCCTGGAGCAGTAAGATGTGATTTGCAGTGACGTTAGGATTTCTTAAAGCATGAAGAGTTCATGCACCTGTGTTGTTTGCAGTGGCGTTAGGGTTTCTTAAAACATGAAGAGTTCATGATCTAGCAGTGGCAAGGGATGATGAGGAAATTATTTGCTCCGAGGCACTGTCTCCCTCCCCGCAAGGGGTGACCTCCCCTTGACCCCTGCCCGCAGAACCCCATGCCAACTCTGCGTAGGGCAATATTGATTCCCCGAAAATCAATCCTTTTAAACAAAATAAAATCATAACAACATGTTGTTTTTTTATTATGTTATGTGATGCATGATGCGTGGTTGTGGTCTTAGTTCTGTGATGCATGGTTTAGTTCTGTGATGCATGGTTTATGTTCTGTAATGTATTGTTTATATTTTGGTGTTATGAATACGGCATGCGTGTCATGCCTTTCTCTACATTCTTAATGTAATCATTTCTCTCTATACTCCGATTGTACATTCTTTCTTTATATGTAAATATAATCTCACTGAGGAGACAAGGAATTGGCAATCATACAAGTACAATATTGGGAAGCTGCTTGGAGAAGACGGTATAATCCATTTGTTCAGATTTTGATACTCTCATTAGCTTGGGAGAATCAGTGTGTTAGAGCCACAACCATGTCACATATATTTTATGCTTTTAATATTGTATGAGATGCATTGTTTTAGTTGTATGCTAATGGATGATAAATTGTGAGATCAATTAATAAAACAACAAAATCCCTTAAAGTAAATATTATGTCGCAATAAGATGTCATCCAATACGTGGCACTCCTCTAGGCTAGGACTGATTAAGTGTAAGTCTGCCAAAAGCAGGGTGTCTTTATCTATTCTAGTGAGACGCGATGGGATAAAAGTAATATTCAATTGCCAATCATTGGGTCTGACTTAAATAGGCTATTTCAATATGATTGAAAGTTTAGAGGCATAGAGTTGGACTTTAGTTTATGAGATAGATTAGAATAAGTGTTATTCACCCAAACTATCCCAAGAGTTGCATACGATGTAATTGAGAAATGTTCCCTACCTAAATAACCGAATTTTGGGTGCTCTACCAAAGCTAACTCAGAACTAAGTGAAATATGGATCTTGGCCTACTAGAAAATCTTACGATGAAATTTCCTGAGTCAGTGATGAGGTTCGTTGATTTGAATAATAATAGTAGAAGGTGAATTTAATAAAAGAACTTATTAAATATTTCAATGTCATGATACATACTTTGCATAAATCTGTTTAATATTTCAGTGAAATGATATTTAGTTTACATATTTCTGTTGATAGATTACCACGGCATCTAACACATCAAATAACCTATCATTCATCATGAACTACAACATGAATGAAATTGACAAACCTCTATCAGAACTGCTAAGCATGTTGAGAACTATTTAGCAGAATATTAGTAAGGAAAAGACCATTATGATGGTCCAACGGGCCAAAGGTAAGGGCAAGGGCAAAAAAAAACAGATTAAGAAACCCAAGGGTAAGGGGAAGGGCAATGAAAATTTCAAGCCCAATACTTCTACCTTGAAACCTAAGGGTGGGTGGCCAAGTAGGGCACATGCTTCCACTGTGGTGAGACCGGACATTGAAAGAGGAACTACCATAAGTACCTGGGGGAGCTTAAGATGAAGAAAGAAAGTGAGACTTCCAGTACAGGTATTTTTGTTATAAAAGTCAATTTATCTACTTCTACATCTTAGGTATTAGATACTGGATGTGAATCTCACATTTGTGTAAATGTGCAGGATCTAAAAAGGAGTAGACCATTGGCTAATGGTGATGTTGACCAAACGAGTTAGAAATAGAGCAAAAGCTGCTGCTTTAGCTGTAGGAACTTGTCATTTATCATTGCCCACTGGGCTTATTATTGAGGTAGAGAACTGTTATTTTGTGTCTGCTATTAGTAGGAATATTATTTATATTTCTTATTTGGACAAGAAGGGTTTTTCATTTATAATAAAGGACAAAAGTTGTTTTATTTATTTGAATGATATCTGTTATACTAGTGCACAATTGAGTAATGGACTTTATATTCTCGACCTCGAAATGCCCATCTATAATATAAATACTAAGAGGTTCAAATCAAATGATACAAACCCAACTTACCTCTGGTATTGTCGTTTGGACCACATAAATGAGAACCGCATATCCAAACTCCATAAAGACGGATTTTTGGACTCATTTGATTTTGAATCATATGAGGTATGTGAACCCTGTTTGTTGGGAAAGATCACAAAAGCTCCATTCACTGAAAAATGTGAAAGGGCTGGTGATCTTTTAGCTCTCATACAAAGTGATGTCTGCAAACCTTTTAACACATCATCTAGATGAGGTTTTCAGTACTTCATTACATTTACTGATGATTTCAGTAGATATGAATTTGTGTATCTGATGAAACACAAATCAGATTCATTTAAAAAGTTCAAAGAATTCAATAACGATGTACAAAACTAACTTGGTAAAAGTATTAAAGCCCTTCAATCAGATCTAGGTGGTAAGTACTTAAGCCAAGATTTTAATGACCATCTAATAGAGTGCGGGATAATATCTCAACTAACTCTCTCTATAGCACCACAATAGAATGATGTCTCTGAGAGGAGGAACCGGACCTTGTTAGATATGGTCTAATCCATGATGAGTCATGCAGATCTTCTAAGCTCCTTCTGGGGACATGCTCTATTAACAGCCGATTTAACATTTAACCGTGTTCCATCTAAAATGGTTTAAGAGACACCATATGAGATATGGATTGGGATGCGTCCTAGTGTGTTTTTTATGAATATTTGTGGCTGTGAAGCTTATGTAAGACGTCAAGTATCTGATAAACCTGGTCCTAAATCTGATAAGTGCATTTTTATAGGATATCCCAGGGAAACCAATGGATACTATTTCTATAATCCCACTGAAGGCAAAGTGTTTGTTGCACACAATGCTGTGTTCCTAGAGAGAGAATTCATTTGCAAGAGAACCGGTGAGAGAACGATAGAACTTGAATAAATTCAAACTTCCCAAATTAGTAGCGAACCAATTGTGGAAATGGAGTAGGTTCCACAAATCGTTGTGGAACACCAACTTGCTCAAGTAGCACAATGCCTACATAAGTTTAGTAGGATACCTCATCAACCCGAGAGATATGAATTTCTAGTGACTCAACATGGTGATGTATTGCTCATGGATCAAGATGAGTCTATAACTTATGAGAAAGTTGTAAAAGGGTTAGACTCTAAGAAATGGCTTGATGCTATGAAATCTGATATGGAATCCATGTATGTCAACCAAGTATGGATCTTGGTAGATGTAACGCTCTGAATTCCAAATAAGACCGAATTCGAGATTTCACAGGATCTTTACACGTCACTTCGTACAATTTTACAAGGAAATTTAAACTTTTCATCATACATCAGAGTTCTTTACAATTGATTACACAGCGGAAGATAAAATAAACTACAACAATGGAAATAATATACAACTTGCAACATCTTTAACAAGTAATTAATCAACAGCATCGAAATCAACTTTATTCCTTCTTGAAAATCCATCTCCTGCATATAAGACTGTGGGCACGTCGGTTGATTACAACCGACGAAAAATATTATACACGGCCATCCTCTCTATGCCGGAAATATAACAATTTCAATACTTTAACAAACCACAAATTTGAATGCAAATAAAGTGTTAAATGTGACTACACTAAACATATAAGTGTATGCGATGCCTTAATGCCTAATGCAGATATTTTATACTAGGATGACACGAATGCATACTTGTTCGGATTCTATGCATCCCATACTACATAGGTCCGAGGGCAAGCACTTAAGGTTTCAATCCCTCGCCATGAAAACTACCTAGTAATAAAACAAAGTTGAGACGTTCCACAAGTATGGATCCCAGTCCCGGAGAACCGCCGTAGCAAATCCCCCGCCCGACTGTTATACAGACTCCTCATCGTGTGAACCTCCCGCAAGTGCCCCTCTAGCCCCGGTATACGTATATATATTGGAGTGCGGCAAACTATCCGCCCGACTATGCATAGTCCCAGATTTAAAATAAAAGCTCGTCTCCCACGAGGCAACCACAGTCCCGGAGTACACCACCCGACTGAGTCTATAGTTCTGGTGAACCACCGCAGCAAATCCACCGCCCGACTATATAGAGTGCCCTACTTACGTTTGCGTAGGTTTTATTACATCTTCTCTTAGTGCCTAGTTCTTAAGTTCAAGACATGAATCAATTATCATACCTAGAGTTAGTCTTACCCCCTACCGGACTTAATTACAAATACCGAGATCGCTCCATGTCAAATCTCAAAAATACAATTCAATTCTCTTAGTGCCTAGTTCTTAAGTTCAAGACATGAATCAATTATCATACCTAGAGTTAGTCTTACCCCCTACCGGACTTAATCACAAATACCGAGATCGCTCCATGGCAAATCTCAAAAATACAATTCAATTCTTTTTATTTCAACAGTGCCGGTACCCGAGGTCTTACTAACTCTAAATCACAACCTTTCATGTACAAGAATCTATGGATACTCATACCCTTCAATAATCAAGTCTCAAACTTAAAGTATTCTTATCTTCAACTTATTCATAAGTAGATCAATGCTTTATCTTAACACTATTAATGATCCATCTATTCATTCATACTCTTTCAAAAACAATAATTTTTTGCATGAACACAAATTCATCACTTGAAATCTCATTTACAATTTAAGCTCATATAATATGTCTCAACCACATCAAAATATTTCTTAAACAAGAATAAGAGTATAATCTCTTCAAGAGAAAATCACTTCACACAACAACATTTTACTCTTCTTTCAAAAGAAATAATTGTCACATTCTTAAATAAATTAATTTGAAGTCATCAACTCAATTCCATCTCAATTTCACTTTTTAATTCCCCAAAATATACATGAAATTTATGAAACTATTTTTAATAAATTCCTCATCATTTTATAGGAATTCTAGAATTTTTTCCAAATTTTCTTTGCATTTAAACTTCCCTTTTTATTTAAACAAAACCCCAAAAATATATTTGAAACCAATAGGTTTCAAACCCAACTCCCCCGTCAGCTACAGTAAACGCCCAAGACCCCACCCGCTAGTCACTTAGTCAATGTGGACTTGGCGTCAAGAAGTCCTAACGAAATTTCATATACCAACTTTCAGTTTCAGGTTTTATTAAATGAAAACAAAATAAAATGTGTCCAACAAGTTTTGAACCCAAGATCTCTTACAAGCATAGTAGTGCTCTATGGTGCACTGGCTAACCAGTAAGTCCAAGTGTGATTACTGATTAGGAATCACACTATTGTAGTTTTGTTCACAACGTTATGAAATTAGTCATTGTTCACAAAACTCGACATATGATCGATCTAATCCCTTTTATGAACTATAATTCTCTTATTCATACTGATTTTTTCTTGAAAACAATGGTTCACGAATTTCCAAAATTGTATTCTCAACATTGTATTTATATTTCAAATTGTCTCATTCTCTTGAATGAACAAAAGTATTATTTCTTCATTTTAATCAAAAATAGAATAATGTATCGCTTGCAAATAATTTTAAAAATAATTCTAGGTACATCAATTCATTTTCACCCAAAAATTCATTTTTTTTATCAAAAGGGAAAAATCTCAACAAGTGATCTTTCCATCATATATTTCTACATTTGTGAATTAACATGCATATATGGCCAAAACTCATTATCTCTTTTTCCTATTTCTAATTAACATGTTAAAACAAAATTTTACTACTATTCATAGTTCAACCAATGGCATGGATTTGTTCTCTTTCTTTTCCTCATTTTCAACCAACATGATGACTATAACAAGATCTCTACAATTCATAAATAGTATGGATTTGTTCTCTTATTATCACATCAACTTTATCTTTACTACTCATATAATAAATTAGCATGCATGTCTTATAATTAGAAGAAAAAAAACCAGCACAAGATTACCCACATCACAATCAACTGATCTATATTACTAATATCACATTCTAGCATGCTCAACCTATGAATTAGAAAATATCAAGACCACCCACCTCTTATGAAAAACAAACAACCAAGATGAAGAGACACAACTTCTAGCTCTAACAAGCACTCCTAGTCCTTCTCCTCCTAGCAAGAGCTCTCCAATAAGCCTCTAATACTCAAGAACATTCTCTTTCTCTCTTTCTTTTTCTCTCTTTAATTTTGTAACTTTTGGTGTGAAATGTGAAGAAGAATGGGGGTGTATTTATAGTACAAAGTGAATGTCTAAATTGTAAATTTCTCCACCTAATAACTTCTCACTTAACTCTCAATCTCTTCACTTTCCCTAACTCCCATAACCCCCAGCCCTTCACTACTCTAACTCTCATCTCTTCATCTTACACGTACACGTGTTGTGCACTAGTACACACACATACACAAAATAAATACAACTCTTATGATTCTAAAATGTGTATTAAAAGTTGTTACATGTCATGTGTGAGTCCATACACAACTAAAAATAGGATTTAATTAATGGACTTGTCTTGTGGGCTTTCTTTTAATTAATTAATTAATTAATTAATCTAGTGGGCTAGAATCTTTTTTTTTAGGTCCATGGGTGAAAGGCTAAAATAAAAGACTATGCATGCTAAAATAGCAAATAAGAGTAAGAAAATAAAGATGGACAAAATTAACACGTGTATCGTACGTGCAAAAATTGAAAAAATGTATTTTGATCAAAATAGGGGGAAATGAACTTCCGTTTTATAAAATAGATTTGAATACCAAAAATAAATAATTTAAACACACGAAAATATTACACGTAGCGGTGAAACACATAATCGATACGTGCATCAAAAACACATAAAAAGTACGTAAAATATCAAGATTGAAATATATATTCGAGTTGACCCAAAATAGGATAAATAGTCAGAAATCACAATATGTAATAAAAACACATTACAAATATTACTAGTAATGGTACAAAATATACGTGCGTAACACACGAAGGCAAAATTGTCATTTCCAATTTTGCAGAGCGTTACAGTAGACCCACCTGAAAGGGTTAAACCTATTAGGTGCAAATGGGTTTTCAAAAAAAACTGACATGGATGGTAACGTGCAAACCTTTAAGGGGCGGTTGGTGGTTAAAGGTTTTAAGCAAGTTCATGGCGTAAACTATGATGAAACTTTTTTGAGTTGTCATGCTTAAATCCATTCGAATCTTTCTTGCTATTGCAGCATATCACAATTATGAAATCTGATGGTTGTCAAAATTGCTTTTCTAAATGGAAATCTTCTGGATGATGTGTACATGACACAACCTGAGGATTTTGTCAATCCAAAGGATGTTGAAAAGTGTGTAAGCTGCAACGATCCATTTATGGGTTAAAGCAAGCTTCCAGAAGCTAGAATCTTTGCTTCGATGATGCAATCAAAGAGTTTGGTTTCATCAAGAATGAAGATGAACCTTGTGTCTTCAAGAAAGTTAGTGGGAGCACAATTGTCTTTCTGGTGTTTTATGTAGATGACATACTACTCATCGGGAATGACATCCCTACCTTACAGTATGTAAAGACTTAGCAAGAAAAATACTTTTCCATGAAGAACTTGGATGAAGCTACCTATGTATTAGGCATAAAGATCCATAGAGATAGATCAAGAAGATTAATTTGTCTGAGTCAGAGTTCATACACAAACAAAGTATTGAAACATTTTAATATGCAAGAGTCCAAAAAGGAATTTATGCCTATGTCGCATGATGTAAGTCTGTCTAAGGCTCAAAGTCCTACAATGCAAGATGAGAGAGACCGCATGACTAAGATTCCATATGCATATGCAATTGGATCTATCGTGTATGTCATGTTCTGTACTCATCCAGATGTCTTATATGACTTGAGCATGGCGAGCAGGTACCAGTCAGATCCCGGTGAGAGTTACTGAACTATTGTCGAACATCCTTAATTACTTAAGAAGGACTAAGGATTCATTCTTAGTATATGGATTCGAGGAAGAGCTTGTTGTGAAGGGTTACACAGATGCTAGCTTTCAGTTCAATAAGGGCGACTCCGAATTGAAATTAGGTTTTGTGTTTTGCCTAAATGGTGGAACTATGAGCTAGAAGAGTTCGAAGCAAGAGACAAAAGCCAATTTTACCACGAATACTGAGTATATTGTTGTCTCTAATGCAGTAAAGGAGGTCGTTTGGATAAGAAAGTTCATTACTGAACTTGGCATGGTTCCTAGCATTGTGGACCTGGTCGACCTCTATTGTGATAACAATGGGGTCATTACACAAGCTAAAGAGCCTAAATCTCACCAGCGATCCAAACATATACTTAGACGCTTCCATCTTATTTGAGAGATCATCGATAAAGAAGATGTGAAGATATATAGAGTACCGAAAGATAATAATGTCCCTGACCCACTAACAAAGCCGCTTGCATAGCGAAAGCATAAGGGTCACACTAGATCTATAGACAGCGAAAGCATTTAGGCATTTAATTTATTGTGTTATTTATTGTAAATTAAATGAACATAATGAAGTCCTTAAAATAGTAAGTTCAATGCCGTAAGATATCAAGTGCATGACTTGATTGTGATATCCTATTGGCTAAAATTAGAACATTGTTCTTAAATGTCCCTAGTCAATTATTATTGTGAATTAGGACAACGATAATACATAGAGACTAGTGTATGTGTAGACTGATGACCATTCTCACGGGTCATAGATATGAGATACCAAGTCTTCACATGGGTACATATTAGAGTATAATGTACTGGATTGACCCACAATGATAATTCTACATGGATTCTTATGTGAGTGTCATAAGCGGTTTTCATAGTTACCAAGGTGTACGTAGTCCTTAACTTGAATTTACTACGGTTTCCTATATGAGAAGTTATATATTTTAATGCCGTCAAGTATTTCCTATAATAATGTGATTATATAGTCGACTATTTGATATACTACAGATAATGCGGAGGGATGTGAGTGACTTAGATAGAATTTGTCCTTCTTACATAACAGGAGCGATGTCTACGAGCCCCTTGATTGAGTGAGACTGCAAAATGCATGGTCATGATCAAATGATTTAATATGAGATATTGATCTCATTTATTTTAGTATGTCTACTCGGACATCAAGAAACAAAAGATTGAACTATACAAGGGTGACACGCTCTATGCCTTGTGGTCAATTAAGATAACTGGATAAAGGGACTAGACTACATGGTAACATTAGTCACGAATAGGTTATGTCAAATCACTGACATTCCCGTTACTTAAGTAGCAGTGATGTATTGTTAGATACCGCTTACTGTTGTAATACTAGAATATGATTTTAGTATTACTGTCAACGTAATGGGAACCTACAAGGTCACACACTTAGAATGGATCAAAATTGGGATTTAAATTTATAAGATGAATTTAATTAGGGATCCAAGTAAGACTTTGACTCCTGACATTGGTTGGACATTTAATTAGATTAAATGGGCTGACTAAAGTTCAAAGACCCATACATGAATCTGACCCAGGTCAGATTATGTGTCCAACAACCTCATTACTCTCTTAGGGTTGGTTTTCTGCAGCTATATATATAATATGTATCTATGAAAAAGACATGTGAAAAAACTCTAGCCATTACAGAAAGTGAGAGAGAGATGTCATGAGGAGGAACATCCATTTCCCGCAGCTAGCATCGCAGTATAAGCTTCGTGTGAATACCGTAGAGGCACCGCAATATTGCAGTGCAGAGATCGGCATACTGTGGAGACAGCAGATTCATTTTTAAGGTATAAATCCTAAACACGATCTATGGTTTTCGTATAGATCCATGGCTATGTTTCGATATTTTTGTAATTTTTCGTTATGTATCTAATCTGTGATTGCCTTCGAAACCTGACACATGGAACGTGTCATCCTTGGATAGTCAATTGTTGGTTTCTTGATGTCTGAGTAATCCTACTAAAATAAATGAGACAGTATCTCATATTGACTCACTTGAGAACGGTCATGCATTTTGCAGTCTCACTCAATCAAGGGGTCTGAAGATATCGCTCATGTTATGCAAGAGGGACAAATCCTTTCTAAGTCACTCTCATCCTTCCGCATAATTCATAATATGTTCAATAGCCAACTGTATAATCACTTTATCACAGGCGCCGTTTGACGGTATTAAAACATATAACTTCTTATGTAGGAAACCACAGTGACTTCAAGTCAAATGACCACATACACCATGGTCACTGTGAGAATCACTCATGACACTCACGTAACGATCTATGCAACGTTCTCATGGTGGGTCAGTCCATTGCATTATTACTCTAATATGTACCCATGTGAAGACTTGATATCTCATATCCATGACCCGTGAGATATGGTCATCAATCTACTCACATATTAGTCTCTATGTATTATTGTTGTCCTAATTCACAATAATACTTGATTATGGACAATTAAGAATAGTGTTCTGATTTCAACCAATAGGATCTCATAATCAAGTCATGCACTTGATACCCATGGCATTGAACCTACTATTCTAATGACTTTATTATGTTTATTTAATTATAATAAACAACACAATAAATGAAATGCCTCATATATGAAATAAATGTCATCATACAATGTAAACTAGTAACGTCAATACTCAACTGGCCTCTTGGGCATACACTAACAAATATTCTAATAGGATCCAAAAATGAAGAGCAACATAAACAACATTTAGAAAAATTCATAGAAATAGTAAAAATGTAGGAATTATGATATCAAAAAAGAAATGAAACTGTTTATAATAGAGATAGAGTTCTTAGGAACAAAGTTATCACGTGAAGGAATAGAAACTGCAACCACACATAGTTGAAAAAATAAAGATATTTCCAAATATTTTAAAAGTAAAAAGAGAAGTATAAGTCATAATTGGGCTACTAAACCAAACAAGATGATATATACCAAATTTATCGGCAAGAACAAATTGACTTCAACAAAAACTGAAAAAATTCAAGAAATTGGAATGGACACTAGAGGATGAAGAAAAACTTAACATATTGAAACAACAAACCTCACAATTAAACAAACTAAGATTACATGTTAAAGAATGTACATCGATAATAGAAACAGATGCATGCGAAGATAATTGAGGAGCAATATTAAAATTTATTGAAAAATATGAAAAAGAAGAAAGACTAGCCAGATACACTAGTGGATCGTTTACACAGATCCAACGAAATTACCACATAAATGAAAAAGAATTATTAGAAATCTTGAAAGCAATAAAAAAGTTTGAATTGTTCATAATGCATACAAAATTCATTGTGAAGACAGATAATACACAAATAAAGAGTTGGATTAATAAAATAATAGATCCAATTATAGCCAATAAAAGGTTGATAAAATGACAATTGGAATTCGCACATTATGATTTTACAATAGAAAATATAAAAGGAAAAGATAACATTTTAGCTGATTTTCTATCTACAAATTAATTGTTCGTTTCTTGCAGATTGGAAACTAGAATCCAGCAAATAGATCAAAATATAGTTCTCCTCAAGGTGACCATTGATAAAATAAAGGGATCATTTAATTAATTACAGTTATAAATTTGCAGACTCCAAAGTCTGTTTTACTAGCACGTAAGTCAGCCCGTAACCAAAAAAAATATGGTGGACAATGCTCGTGAAAAAATGAGTGATATGGGAGCACCTACTCATTCCTTAAGAGAATAAGCAAATACAACCTCAAATAAAACTACATACAAGGAGATACTCCTCACTGATTAATCCTCTACCAAAGTATCAAAGAAAATATTATTTTTACAATATATTGAGATAGTATGCCAAGTAACCGAAGTGAACCAGTTTATCAAAACTATATCACAGCAACATATGAATAAGGCTATCATCCTACCAGGAGTTAATCCAAGAACAACAAGGGCACTGTTCGAAAGAGGACTTATTCATTGCATCTATCCGTTTAGAGAATGTGAAGAACTGGTCCACTTGCCAAGAGAAATTTATAAAGCAAGCAAGAGTTATTTTGGCCTCACAAAAGCCTAAAAATTATATGTCCGAATGTATTCAACAATCCCTAAGTATCTTGAAGAAAATAAAGAACTTCCAGCAGAGCACGTTATAAAAATAGGGATGACTACCCAAGTAATCTATGGAGCATCTATCACTATACCATACAAAGATGAGGAATTTGGAAAACTAATTCCAGAAAGAAAGGTGATGGGATTTAGAAATATACTATGAATTAAAAGATATAAAGTCAAGAGACAACAATATATGGATCTATAACAGTCCAAACCCAGAGAAAATAATAATATATAGTATAGGGAAAATAAAATAGCCACAAGATAAATGTGCACTATTTGACAGCTGGTACCAGATACTATCTACATGAGCAATGATGATGACAGAACAGACAACTGGATACTACTGTAGCCCAATGAATGAGCATCTACATAAATGTGGAATATGTGAAGATGTCGGCCAAAAGGGATCACTTTTTCTCGAATAGTCCACATTAATGTAACCAGAGTAATTATTGAAGGCTGATGTAAGCAGTGACGTATTTGTAGCAATTATTGAACAAACAATGTAAGCAATGACGCATGTAAACTTGTTGTAAGCTTATCCCTTGGTATATAAAAGAGGAGGCTGAGTAAGGAAGAAGGCAGACTATCCAGGAGAAAGAAATTCCATATAATTTTGTAAGAAGAACCTCGCCTGTAAAAAAGTTGGAGGGAAATAAAAGATCATCTTTCATGAGTTCTAGCATCTATTTGTTTTTGTAGAAAGTAAGGTATGAATAATTAGTCTCTTACCCTCAGGGAGAGTTTTGTAAGGCTCTGCCTAAAAGATCTTGCAAAACGTTTCATTTGTAACCTTCTATACTTGGACTGTACACCTAGTAGCAGGAAACGAGTTAGGTTGTGGTGTCGTGTACCGAAGTGCTACTAGTTGTTCCAGACGTATCTCTTGGATAAAGCTCTTTTGAAGAGCATAATAGTCCTGAGATAGGAGGAACGTAAAAGGAGCACTGAAATCGATGTGCATACCAGAGGTATTTTATTCACTCGTAGTAACTGCTATAGAGCAGCTCAAATAGGTTTAACTAGATTGGAAGTATGATGGACCATTTTGTTTTGACTTTTATGCTATCCTTAGAAATCTCTCTCTATTCCTGATTTCATATTAGTTTTTAAATAAAAAAATCACTACAAATAACAATGGATAATAATAATTTCACTCTTGCCTTAGAAATTTATGAGTAATGACTAACTATCAAAGAAGTGATAGAATGTTAGTTTTTTTTTAATGTTTATTATCCTCATAGAGTAACAAACATGTATGATTTTTATGAGTTCAAATTATTTTTCTTTAGCGTACAACGAGTGATAATTATAACAATAAATCAAATTAATCATGGATAAACTAGTAATATAAGTGTCCAAATAATTGATGATTTAACTTTTTACGAAAGATCTTTATTATTCTATGAAACTGGAGAATATAAGAGCTATAAATGGAGTTCTACAACAACATATAGACAATTTCCAGAAGAAAATGAAAATATAGAAGATGAAAATGATATTGAGGAAGAAAATGAACATATAGAAGAAACCACATATGATAGTGAAGTATCAGAAACAGAATCAGAAGCCATGAGCGATCTTGAAGTTATGCTTGATTACTTTCATTTTTTTGAGATAAATAATGCACATTATTTTCAAGAATACTATTTTACTGAAAAATACCATCTATGAAGTTTTTTTATACTCTTTTTGTTATTCTTTGCAGGTACAACTATTTTCACACTTCGCATTCAGTTAGTATCAGAGTCAGTTCAGAGTAAATAATTTTTCTTTAATTTCTATATTTTTTCTATATTAAAACACTAATTTATAGCTTGTAGAATATGAAATTAAAGATTTAATCTGAGAAGTAGAAATTATTCTAAAACCCAAAAACTTTTAGAATTTAATAAAATATCACGCATTCTATAGAAAATAATATAGAAAATGTATAATAGAAATTTAAAAACATACTAGGTTATAAGTAGAATTATTTTTAGAACTGGTTGTCTCGACAAATATTTCAAAAAGCTGGGTCAAAGAACTAATTCGCTCAATGAAACCAAGCTAGGTACAAAGTAGAAACTATATCTGCATGTTCTAAAACCCCTATTGCAAGATCAAGCAATGTCGATTATCTAAGCTCAATTTGCTGAACAGTTGGTTGTGAATTAAAGTTAAGGGGCTTGTCCTCGGGATTCGGAGTCCCTTAGGACTATCTTTTACTATAAAAAAACCTTTGTTTGATCAGTTACGTATGAATTTATTTCGTTAGGACTATTAATAAAACAAATGGTAGTTTCGTATAGAGCTTCAACAAGAGGATAAACAAAGCAAGCATGTACTAGCTAGCTAGTAGCTGGAGCACAACTCAATTTTTAAAATATATAAATAAGCTAGATTTGCCCGTGGACGTGCCTACGGCATGTCTTTGGAGCGATACAGCATATGAAAGTATTGTAAATAGTAAAACAACAATTATGTAACTCAAGTTTGAATAGTAAAACAATAATTAGTTGTAAATAAAAGTCCATGTTTCCATTAGTATATGTTGAAAAATAATTATAAATGAGAGTGTAAAATCAAATTTCTTAGAATTTGAGTGTGGAAAATGATAAAATTTAAGTGTTGATGATATATTTGTTATTTTCAATGTAACATAAGTAATAAAAAAAATACATAAAAATCGAAAATTTATAAACCTGAAATCTGAAAATATAAATTTTTAAGTAAATAGAAAGAGAATGAGTGAAGAGATAGGGAGAGAGAAATAAAAAAATAAATAAATATTAAAGGAGTTGTTTTTAGGGGATTTGAATTTGAGTTTTGGAGAAAAACTTTTGGGCGGAAAAATATATTTTGTGATGTTAGATCTGGACCATTAATTTCAACCCTGTTGAATGAGAGTTACTTAGTAGCTTTCTTAGTGTTTTATTATATAGAATTCTTTCTTTTGACTCAAACATAATTTTCATATTTCATCTTAATATATGGTCATATGGTACCCTAGTATTAATTATTCCTATGCTAAGGATAATCTACAATAAGCATTGTAACCTTTTGTTTTACTACAACAATATATATGATTTAAAATGACACTGCTTTATCAAGTCTAGTACTAACAGAAAATTAAAAAAATAAAGAATCTGCTAGTTAAGATAGTCAAGTAGACAGCTAACAAAAACAATGTGTTTCCATGTCTAATACTATAACGAAAGAGTTGGTTAGTATAATTTGTATACAACCCATTGTAACACCCCGTAATTTCTAAACATATAAATATACTAGATTTGTCCATGGCCACGTGTCTATGGCATGTCTTCAGAACGATACAACATATGAAAAGTCTTGTAAATAGTAAATCAACAATTATGTAGCTGAAGTTTGAATAGTATGACAATAATTAGTTGTAAATGAAAGTCCATGTTTCCATTAGTATATGATGAAAAAAATTATAAATTAGAGTATAAAATCCATGTTTTCATATATATATATATATATATATAAAGAGAGAGAGAGAGAGAGAGAGAGAGAGATAATTAAATAAATAAAGGAGTTGTTTTTTTTGAGGGGGAGGGGGAGGGGGAGGGGAGATTTGAATTTGAGTTTTGGGAAAAATGTATTTTGTGAGGATAGATCGGAGCCTTTGATTTTGGGGATTGAAGAAGAGCCATTTGATAGCTTTCTTTGTGTTTTATTATATAGACTAGGTTTGCTCGTTGACACGTACCTACGACACGTCTTCGGAACGATGCACCTTGTTTGGTCATATAAAATAGTTTTGGAGGTCCAGCAAATTAATTGAAGTAGGAAACATAAAGCAAAAAAACATATTATATTATTTTTTTTTGAATTATTTTTAAGTTTTTAAATTTTAAATTTTTTTAGTTTTTTTATTTTATAAAATTTTTAAAATTTTTATTTTCTTAATCATTTGAATAGAATAGGGATGGAGAGAGAGAGAGAGAAATAAAAAAATATAGGAGTTGTTTTGGGTGGGGGATTTGAATTTGAGTTTTTGGGGGAACTTTTGGAGGGAAAATATGTTTAGTAAGGTTAGATCTGGGCCTTTGATTTTTGGGAAAATTGAAGGAGAGCCACTTGATAGCTTTCTTTGTGTTTTATTATATAGATAATATATCTATAATAACTATTATAATGGGAGAGATGGGGTTGTAAACAAATAAATAATTTTTTATTTCTTAGTGTGTGTGTGTCAACACTTGCAGCGCACGTGTTGGTAGAATTTTTTTTTTTGTCCTTTTCATTCTCCCCTTTCTATTTTCTTCACGTGCATCGCACGTGCATTACACTAGTATGTATATAATAAGAGGTAGGTGGCAGATTGTTATTAAAATGGATTTGGATTTGGAAAGTTGTTAAATATGTGTAATGGTGAATAGTGGGGGGGGGGGGGGGGGCCCACGATATTGAAACAGCAAAAGCTATTGCTGTTTGAAAAATGCTCATGACGTCAGCGAGATGCTAGGGCCCACTTGTTTGAAGCAGCAAAGAGACAGCACTGCTGTCTTTGCCTTGGTGATGTGGCGGGGCCCACGTGAGGGGCTACTGTTTACGGGGACAGAGAAGTAAGTAGAGGAGAATTGTCCTACATGGGAGTTGCAAAAAATTAATTAACTATAAATAATAATGCTTATGATCAAGAGTCAACCAATTCGGTTAATCACTTTTTGAAAGACAGTCTGTGGTGTACAAGGTAGGGGTGTTATACCCATTAAGTGTAACATACGTTTAAATTAAAAAAACCAAACAAATAAACGTGCATTGCACGTATGGATTAAAACCCACAGTAAAAATCTAATCCTAATTTTTTACTCGAGACCTAGCCACCCCCGTCTCTGCCGCCCGACGCTGCCACCCGTCTCTGCCGCCTGACACATCCTCCATCATTGTTATCTCCCATCACTTTCCCACTCCCGCCGCACAAATGCCCCACCGTTGCCAGCGCACGTACTCTTCAGATATTATCTCTTCCACCTTTTACTTCATAAAAGAGTCTCCTTTGTTGCTATTTGCTCCGAAGTCTCGAGCCTTATGCATGATCTTACTAAATGGTTAACACCAATATTGTCAATTTCCTGATTTGTGTGTTGAATAATAATTGTGTTATAAAATTCTTCAGAAAGAAAGAAATATGATTTGGGATTTGACGAGCAATGAATGTAAACTAATGTTTCGCTTTACCATTAAATTAGACTAGTATTATACACGTGCTGTGTACGTGGAAAAAATTGAAAGAATGAAAAGGGCAAAAAAAAAAATCTACCAACACGTGCTTTGCACGGGTTGGGTTAAGGACAAATTACACTAAGACCTTCTCCCATTATAGTAGTAGAGATAACCTGCAGTCTATAATGATTCCGTAATAGCTATGTGAAATATAATTTCTTCAGTTTCTATCCTAATTTTGATTAATCAAAGATGTATGTAGGACCTGGTTATAGTACATCTAAAAAAGTAATTAAAAAAAATAAAACTTGAGCATTTTTGTTGGTTAATGCACTGGAAGTTTCGTAGTTTTGTTCCACTGTGGTTCAGGTAAATAATTGGTTTTGCTATTGAGATATGTTTCACTTACAGAAGTCAAAGAGCGAGAAACCGGAAGAGGAATGTTGGAAAAGTTTAAATTTTTTAAATGAAATAGTGATTGTTTGATTAGGATTTCGAGTTGTTGATAAGTAGTTTGATTAGGGTTTCGAGAAAGGCACAAGTGGGATTTTTTTGGGCGTTTGTTCTAATTTATAATATTTTATTGACATCTGAGAGGATTCCTTTTTTCTTTTCTTTTTTCTCTTTTGGGATTAGGTCTTTAGGGTTTTAGCGGATAACTTATATTGATTTTTAGAAGGTTGATCGGAAGGAGAGGATATCATGATCGACATAAATCTTAGGTACGTGTAGGTGATTGTGAAATGTAGTTTGGTTTTGGTTTTGGTTTTGGTTTTGCTGATAGATTTTGGGGGATGTGGTGATAAAAAGATTGATGTTTGTCTGTTTTTGTGTGTTTCATTTTTTTAAATTGAGTGAGATGAAATTGTTGTGTATGGGGGAAGAAGTCGGGGAATGAAAAAATAGAAAAAGTATGTCCGAAAAGTTTGGATTTTTAAAGATAAAACAGTATTTCTTTTTTAAAATAATATGAAATAGTAATTATTGATTGAGAAAGTTTGAATTTTTAGATGAAATTGTGATTTTTAGTTTAGAAAGTTTGAATTTTTAGTTGTTTTTGTTTATGTTTGTTTAGGATTATTAGATTAAATTATTGGTTTAAGTGTATTGTTTATTTTGCTGGTTAATATAATCTTAACCACACAATTTTAAGTGGAATTCAAGAATCGGAAGATGAGAATTTGATGATCGACGTCGATCTCGAGAATGCGCATAGGTGATTGTAAAATAGTGTTTGGTTTTGGTTTTGTTGATTGATTTTGAGGAAATGTGGTGATGAAAAGATTGATATTTGTTTATTTTTATATTTTTCAGGTTTTTAAATTGAGTAAGGCGGAATCGTTGTAAGTAAGGAAAATATTAGGCAGAGAGGAATTGGAAGAGGTATGTCTGAAAAGTTTCTTCTTTTTTTTTTTAAATTGACGTAGTGTTTTGTTAGGGGCTTGCACGCGTGTACATAGATAACTAGTAGTAGTTAATTAGGAACGGAGTACTAGACCTTGATCATCAATAAGGTTCTTTAAATTCTTACTAGTATAATGCACGTGCGATGCACGTCTATAAAAAAATTTAGTCTTACTTATTTTACGTAATTCAGAAATTTTATCCGATCCTGGTCAATGCAGTTTTTGACAATATGTTCAAAGTAATGCAATTTATTGAGATCAATTAGTAATGATAACTTTTTTTGTGTTATACTATATCAGTATTCAGTACACTAAGTACTGCTTATTTTGAATTTTATTTCCCTAGAAATCACTCACTAATCACTTCACCCACTAATCACCATTAATAATTAAAACGTGCACGACATACAAAGTCATGCTAACATGAATGGTCATGAATGGTCTCGGTATGCTGCACCCACTAATCCATAAGCAACCACATTCAACACATTCTCACAATTTACCAAACCAAATGCACATTCTCACACATTCTCACAATTTTCCAACATGAATGGTCATGAATGGTCATGAATGGTCTCGGTATGGTCAGATATTAATCACCTTCTATTAATCACATACTAATCACTTCACCCACTAATCACTATTAATAATTAAAACGTGCACGACATACAAAGTTATGCTAAGATGAATGGTCATGAATGGTCTCGGTATGCTGCACCCACTAATCAATAAACAACCACATTCAACACATTCTCACAATTTACCAAACCAAATGCACATTCTCACACATTCTCACAATTTTCCATCATGAATGGACATGAATGGTCTCGGTATGGTCAGATATTAATCACCTTCTATTAATAAAGGGTATGAATGGGTGGCATGCAAATCTAGGGTTGTTCATCGGTGCTAAACCAAACCGAACCGAACCGAAATTTTCGGTTTGGTATATTTGAAACCAAAATCCGAACCAAAACTGATAAAATTTGGTTTGAACCGAACCGAATTTTATCGCTTCGGTTCGGTTAATAACCGAACTAACCGAAATTTTTAATACATACTAATTTTCTACTATGACTCAGAAGAGTGGCAGATGAGTCAGAAATATTCATGCTTTTCGCTCTCATAACTTAGACTATCTCAGAATGAAAATGGTGCTTGTCCTCCATTTGAGAAGTTGAAGATTGAACCACCATCCTATTAGGCTACACATCAGTGTGGCTCACATGGTAATAATCTATTCTTCACTTAAAATAATTCACCCTAAATCAGGATTCACATTTCACACACATAGCCTTGGTAGTATTTTGATTTCATTTTGATTTCACACACATAATCAGGTATGCTACTATTAGCTGGAAGTGCACTTGCATAGCAGCTTAGTTTGAGATGGATCCTAGGGGTATAATTTATTTTGGTCCAAAAAAAGTTCGGTTTTTTGTTTGGTTCGGTTTATTTAGAAGCCAACCAAAAACTGAACCGAACTCTCTAAAAAAACTTCGGTTTGGATCAAAACCGAACCGAAAACCGAAAAACCGAACCAAATTGGTAAATTTCGGTTCGGTTTGGTAATCGGTTTTAACCAAAGTATGAACAACCCTATGCAAATCTACAATTTTCCATCATGAATGGTCATGAATGGTCTCGGTATGGTCAGATATTAATCACCTTCTATTAATGAAGAGTATGAATGGGTGGCATGCAAATCTTAATTTATTAGTCATGCAAATTACATTTTTTAACCCTATATATTTTTTTTGTCTTTTATGTTGATGGGGGCATGATAGTAAAAAGCCGCTAAAATAGGGCTTTGCTTAATAATAGTATAGATGTAAGGGATTAATAAATCATCAATAAGTTGACTGATCAATAATATCGTAAACATATACCAGGAAATTAAGCTGAAGAACATATATTAATTTTTGAGTTAAGAATATATGAGGAAAGGGAGTATGTTATTACTTGTAGGAAGAATCTTTTTTTCATATATATATTTTTTTTGATGAAACGGATAGAGCCCGAAGACTCCAGCCAGATAATCAAATAAATAATCAATAGTTTACAAGGAGGGCTTTACCAGAGGTAAAACTAATTACACAAAGTGAAAAAACCTATGTACATAGAATCAGCGACAGAGAGAGAAAAAGCTCAAAGTACAAAAATATCAACTAGGGAGAAACGACTGAAGCATCAGGGGTGCGAACTCAGCAGCAGCGAAGACCTCTGGCATCGAAAGGAAAGCACACCTGGGTCAGCCTGCTGAAGGACAGCTCTCTAAGGCAAGGCGAAGAGCATCGCCCAAGAGATCAACCGAGCAGGCTAAGACTAACCAAACAACCTTACAAGCCAAACTAGCAAAACAGCTAGGAACAGAGCAAGGACGCTCAGAAGCCACCAACGAAAAGAAATGAGCACTAAATAAACACAATAGAAACCTGCAACCATACACACAGGGGAGACACAAAATAAATAGCAAGGCAACAAAGCCCCAGTCCCATTAAGGATAGAAAATCCACCCAAAGCTTACAGCCAGCAAGCCAGGGAGAAATCCCAACCAGAACCATCAAAACCGGGCCGCAAAGAAAAGATGCGCGCCAGCAAGAATGAACCAAATAACCCAACACTCAACAACATAGTGCAGGGCAACAGCCATCAAAAGCAAAAAGCACGCAGAAATAGAACAGTACACAGCTAGCGGATAACTCTTACAATCGAGTTGGGCAAAAAACACTCCAAATATCATCGGAGCACAAGAGAACAGAAGAGAGCAAAAGCATCCCTAAAAAGCATTACAAACTAGTACCCAAATATCAGACAGTGAAGACGCAAGAAAGCGTAAGAAAAGTCAGCCAGAGCAAACCCTTTACCGCCAAAAATTCCATAGTCCGAAGGATCAAAAGGAGAGAGAACAAGCTGGATAATAGCCCACCAAGGCATAGCAGAAGACAACTAAGAACATAAAGCAGCCCGACCTAAGCCCTGCAAACACAATGAGAAAGATAAAGAAAGCAAGTAAAAAAGATATAGTAAGCAAGAAAGAGAGAAGTCTAGTAAATAACTATAAAGCTTGAAGATTACTGAGACAATTAAGAGAATGCAACAGTTTATGAGAAGCCATAGAGGCATTCTCCTTGAAAGCCAGGTTTGATACCCAGTGGTTAAAAAGGAAAAGGAATTCGTCGATAATAGCCGCAATTGATTTGCATCGATGACGGAATAATCTACCATTTCTTTCCTTCCAAATGATCCAAATGATGGTGTGAGAGGCTAAAATCCAAGCACTTCGAAATATACTGTTCGAAGGTGGAAAAGACCAAACAGAGGTCAAATGGAGGGGAATCACACCCGTGTTCCAGGCTAAAGAATTAATCTTCCAAAGGGGAATAATAAACGGGCATTGGATGAAAAGGTGGTTTACGTCTTCCGGGAATTGATCGCACAAAGGGCAAAGCTGCCCCCAGGCTAAGTTCCTCTTGTTGAGAATCTCGACAGTAAGGAGTTTGTTATTGAAAGCTAGCCAAGAATTGATTTTAACTTTCATGGGTGCACAGGAATCCCAAATGAAATTAGACAATGAAGATCGCATGCCTCTAGAATTGAGGAAACGATAAAAAGAATTAACCGTGAAAACTCCTGACGCAGTCCAGCGCCAGGAAATGCCCTCTACAGAGGACCAAGAGAAGCCGTTGAGGAGATTAATAAGGTTATTATACTGATCATTGAGCGGGGAAGGGAGGACAATAACGAAAGGAATAAGCCAGTATCTAACATTATTTAAAAGGAGGAAGGACTCTGCAACAGTGGCAGCCGGATGAGCAGCCAAACGGAATAAAGAAGGGAATGCAGAAGATAACTTAATGTTACCAATCCACAAGTCGGACCACAGACTAACAGTAGTCCCGTCAGCGCAAAGCCGCGAAATGCTACACTGAAAAGCGTTAGACGCTTTCCAAATACCTTTCCAGAAAGGAGAGGCCTGGCGAGAGGTGGAAGGCGGGAATTCCCACCAATTAGAAGAAGAACGATAATTTTTTATACATCGAATCCAAGGGAGATGGTTGAGATTGTGGAATCTCCACAGCCATTTGCCTAAGAGGGCGATATTATGATCTCTAAGGTCTAAGACGCCGAGACCTCCTTCATCTCTAGGCGAACAGATGATTTTCCAATTAGCCAAGTGCGAACCAGGATTATAGACAGGCGATCCCGACCAGAGAAAATTACTCCTGATCTGATCGATCCTTTTGATCACCCAGGAGGGTAAGAAAAAAAAGGACATCAGGTATTGGGGTAAGGCTGAGAGAACCGAATTGATGAGGATTAATCTGCCACCTCTAGAGAGGACTTTACCAGACCAAACAGAGAGCCTCCGCTCCACTTTGTCAATCAGAGGAACCCATTCAGCTCTTTGGAGCTTGCCCCATCTCAGGGGAATGCCAAGATAAGAGATCGGAAAGTTGGCGATGGGGCAGTTAAAGAAATTGGAAATCTCTGCCTGGCGATTGGGGGACCCGCTCAGCCAAAGAACAGAAGATTTTTGGAAGTTAATAGTTAATCCGGAAGCTAATTCAAAGCAGTAAAGGAGCAATTTCAGGTTACGAAGAGAGTGAAGGTTCGGCTTGCAAAAAATTATAGTGTCATCCGCGTATTGGAGATTAAGAACACCCTCAAACTGGGGAGAATGACCAAGGCCTTCTATCATCTGCATGTTCCATGCATTCTTGAGAAGTTTGCTAAACACGTCAGCTACCAGGGAGAAAAGAAGGGAAGAAAGGGGATCTCCTTGGCGGAGTCCGCATTTCACTTTGAATTGATGGCCTTCAGAACCATTGATATAAATAGAAGAAGTACCAGAGTAAAGACTGGATTTAATCCAGGCCACCCATTTGGGACCAAAACCTCTGAAGGTAAGGATGTCCAAAAGGAAATCCCAATTGACATTATCATAAGCTTTTTGAAAGTCAAGTTTAAGAAGGATCCCCTCGTCACGCGAACGATGACAATGAGAGATGATTTCCTGAGCTGAAGCCACACTATCAAGGATAAACCTATCTTTGATGAATCCCGACTGGGCTGGAATAGAATAGAATAGAATAGTTATACATATATGATGAATAATTATTCCGTACAATTGGCACTGTTTATTATATTTCTTATGTTGTAAGAAGCATGCGTCTAAAAATAAATTGTTTGGAAATTTTTATATCATACATTGCAAGTAGCAGGGGCGGAGCTATGTGGGGGCTCGGGGTGGCCCGGACCCCCCCAAAATTTTGAAAAGCTCCTTAAATTTTTTGATTTTTTTTTTTAAAATCCCTTAAATCTATTAAATTTTATTATTTGGCTCCCCTAAAAATTATGAAAAATACCTATATATTTATATATAGTTATAGAATTTTTTCTTGACCCCCTGAAAATTTTGTTCTAGCTTCGCCCCTAGCAAGTAGCCATTATATTATTAAAATAAATTGTTCATTTTGTAACTATTTAAAACATGATATTCAAGAAATGTCTAAAGAACTTGATTCATATACATACATATTATAACATAAAACGGGTCATTCAAAATCATCACAAAGGTCTTAGCACAGAGACTGGCGCCGCATTTGAACGATGTCATCGCTCCATCGCAAAGCGGATTCATTAGCGGAAGGGATATAATGGATAGCATTGCATCAGCCCACGAAATTATTTTCAGAGGTAATAAAGCAAAAGCGGATGGTTTCCTACTTAAATTAGATTTCCAAAGGGCATACAATTCCGTTCACTGGGATTGTCTCGACGAGGCTTTGGAGCTGAAGGGATTCAGCCAAAAGTGGAGGATGTGGATGAAGTTGTGCATTCGAGGAGGAAAATCGAACATTCAGGTCAATAGATGGCAAGGGAAAGAGATTAGATGCAAAAGAGGGCTACGCCAAGGGGATCCTCTATCTTCACTCCTATTTGCAATAGTCGCGGATGGGCTGGCCGAAATGATCGGAAGAGCTCAGGAGCACAACACCATCAAAGGGATTGAGATTAAAGGAATAGAACAGCCAATGTCGATACTTCAATACACAGATGACACTTTGCTTTTTGAAAGGGCAAACTTGCAAGAAGTGGTAGCCATTAAGGCTGTCCTACAATGCTTTCAGGGGTGGTCTGGGCTGAAGATTAATTTTAACAAGACTAGCATTATCCCCATCTCAGATCAACTGTCTATGCCGACTAAGGACATCTCGGAGATTTTTCAATGCAAGGTGAGCGACTACCCAATTAAATACCTGGGTACGCCAATAAGACCTGGAGCTCTTCGGAAAGAGGATTGGTTTCCCCTGATCGACAAGATCGAAAAGAAATTAGCAGGATGGTAGTGCCGCTTTCTATCCCTCGGAGGAAGAATCATCTTGTTAAATTCTGTGCTCGCAGCGATACCGCTGTATCTCATGTCCATTTACGAACTTCCAAAGTGGGTAATCCACAGGATCGATAAAATTAGAAGAAGATTCCTGTGGAAGGGGACGGATGAGGGAAACAAAGGCCTTCCACTTGTAATGCCCTAATTTTTCAATTAATGAAAAATTATTTATTTTTGCACGTAGTGTGCACGTGCAATATTTTGTTTGGATTATTTTATTATGATATGTATAAATATTTAAATATTTGTTCTCAAATTATTTTGTACAAAAGCCTTTCTTTAAACAAATAGAAAGCCTTATTTTAATTTAATGAAAAAGCCCTTTTTCTTAAAAGCCCAAATGTATTTTATTTTATTTATTTTAATAAACTATTTTGGCCCAAAAATAAAGCCCATGAATGAATCTATTTTTTAATTAAACTTGTCATGTAGAAGACTATTTTATAACTAATTTATTTTTATACAAAATTAAAATGTACAAATTTGGCATAGTTGCATGTACGTGCACTACACGTACACGTGCAATGCACACTCTTGAATGGGGCCGGTTTGCATCTTTTTTTGGAGGGAGATTTGATTTTTGTCATGGTGATCATGGAGGTGGTTGTATAGTTGTGGGTAGTTTTTATAACTCCTACTCTAATCTTGGCCCTCCATTCTACAACCAACCAATCAATCTTGGCCATCCATTTCACTTATTTTCTAGTATAAATACCCCCCTCTCATGGCTATTTTCATATGCAATTTCATATTTCCAAACTATAGTCTTATTTTAATATTAGTGTGAGTTATAAAAGAGTGAGAGTTGTGTGCATTTTTGCTTGGAGAGGCCGGCCATTGAAGGAGAGGAAGCATTCGGTTTTTGCTTGGTGGCTTGGAGCTTGTGCGCGCTTTTGGCTAAGAGGAGGTGCCCCCTTGTTGCAAGGACTTGGTTGCTTTGTGTGTCTTATTTTCTCTCCATACAGGGTGGGTAAACAATTCATATTTCTAATATAGGAGTATATGCTAGATCTCATTAGCAAATTGCATGAAAAATGATTAACAAGAATGCGCCTTTAATTGAATGAATGATCTCTAGTTGATTGAATTAGTGATATGCGAATTATGTGTGATTGTATGCCATAAGAATGTGATTACAAAGTGAGTTGATTATCCTTGTTTCTAATTAGGAATGATTCATGGAAAATGTTAGTGAAATACATTTTTATGGAAAGTTAGTTTTCAAATTGATTAGTATGTTAATGAACAATTTGCATGTGATTATTATGGTTAATTAAGTTGTAGATAAAATTCTCCATGCTCATTAGAATAAATGAATAATGCTAGTATTGATGCTTGAGAATACTAATGAGGATGTTAGTTTAATTGAACAATTGAAGCATGCAAATTGATTAAGAAAGAGCACGTTTTTTGAAGGAGCAACTTTCTTGTATGTTTGATGTGTGAACCTAATAATTGATAAGTGACTATATTATTTTGGTGATGCACATGATGAACTAGAAGTATATGTTGATTCAAAGAAAACACATTTTGCCATCACTAATTGCATGAAAAAGAAAATCTATACCTTGTTAGTGCTAATTTGTGAAGAGACCTCCTTAATTATTGTGGGGATGAACAAATTAAAAAGAAGTAGATTTGTGTGTTAGATGAAAGATTAATATCAGCAAAATTTGTATAAGAAATTCTGGATAGAAGAGATTTGAAGACTAAGTGTAACCAATGTCGAAAATGAAGAATATAATGGTTTTGATGAACAATTCATGGATTTGTGTGAAAAATATATTTTTATTAGTGCAAAAAATTATTTTAATCTTACTGATATGAAGATCATGTAAGGGAAAGCTAATCTGGAATTTTTCAGTAACTTTCATAAAAGCAATATGAAACTAAGTTTATTTGAACATCGAATTGTTTTTAACCACAGTACCAAAATAACTTATATAGGCTTTAAACTAGCACTGAGACAACCTGAGCTAGTAGCTCAGGCGGTCACGTTGTGCGGTTGGCTTCTCTGGATCGAGCGGTTCGAACCCCAGTGTCTACAACATTTTTTCTACAAAATTTTGAGAGTTTATAACTCTCGGCCTGAACACAATATGTACCATTTCGACCCCTCTTATGTCGCTAGCACAGTTCGGCCGGTTGGCGGGTGCTCTTGGCTTTGGTTCCGTTGTGCCTGGGTTCGATTCTCACCCTCGGCATTTATATAAAAATATTTTTTTTGGGAGTTTTAGATGTCCAAAAAAATGTGAAAAAAATATGGTTATTCTCATAAAAATGTAAGGAATTTTATAAGAATGATTTGGGTATTATTTGAATGAATTTAACTATGGTTTGGAGTCAAAATGCATATATAGACATATGGTTCTATATGGATTATTGATATGGAATTATAACTTGAAAGAATAAGTGAATTGAACATTAAGAGTTGATTTGGCAAAAAGAAATGTGGTTATGTGACATGATGCAATTATTTTCTCACTTGTGGAACAATATGAAGTGTGTACATTGTTTAGTAATGTGGAATTATTGTGATGTGATAATTGATAAGTATATGCAATTTATGTGCAATGATGGACTTGTGAACAAAATTAGAAGTCATGAAATGAAAAGAGAATATACATGTGAGTGTGAGAACTCAACATGGAGATTTATAAGTTGAAGATTGTGAAATGAAAATTTGAAATAGAGTAGCTAAGTCTCCCCGGCATTGAGAAATGAAATGAAATGAAATTAGACCAAGGTTGGTCATGATGAAATGAATGAATAAGTCCGGTTGATGGAGAGGCTAACTCTAGAGATTAATTTTGTTCATGATTTTTAATTAAACTAAGGACTAGTACATAGTGGTGACGTGATGAAAGTAGAAGAAAAACACGAGTGAGGGCCATCGGATTTGCGGCGGAGAGTATTTCACAGGTTCTTCACGATGAGTCGTGACATGACGTGGATACGGCTCCAGGGTACCGTGGCGGCGGAAAGTATTTCACAGGTTCTTCACGATGCGTCGTGATATGACGTGGATACTGTTCCAGGGTACCGTTCCTGTGGTGACACTTGTGGGATGTTTGGTGACTGCATGAGGATCGTGTGCCATGAAGGAGGCTGAATTGTCCATAGGTTCTTCACGATGCGTCGTGACATGACGTGGGATTCCCCTCCAGTTTCTGTACACGTGCTTGCACTCATAGATCATCTAAGACACTACCGTAGTTACAGTAGTAGATTAAGTCATGGCGAGGGATTGAACCCTATAAAAATGAAGAACGATTAAGGGCTTTCCCTCGGACCTATGTAGTATGGGATGCATAGAATCCGAACAAGTGCGCATTAGTGTCATATAACATAAATAAATGCATTAAGGATTAAGTGCACAATCACAACACAACATCAATAGGGTAGTCCCTTTAGTGTGAATTGTGACAAGTTTGTGTTTGTTAAATATGGAAAGTTAAGTTATACTATTTCCGGCATAGAGAGGATGGCCGTGTATAATGTTCGTCGGTTGAATAAACTGACGTACCCACAGTCTTATATGCAGGTAAATGACTTGTTAAAGATTAAAGAGGAATGGATGCTTAAAGATTATACCATGCTGTTGTACTTTTATTCAATTGTTGTAAATTTTACTTCCACTGTGCAAAAGAAAAGTGTAATATTGATGTAAACTCTAATGTATGATGAAAAGTTTTATTTTCCCTGTAAAATTGTACTAAAGAAAGTGAAAAGATCCTGTAGAACATCTCGAATTCAGTGATTTGGGATTCGGGGCGTTACACCACTGATCAAATGGGGGAGAGTTTGTACGAGAAGGGAGTTCGGAGGGTTGGGAATTATGAACCTCCATGACATGAATAAAGCCCTGCTCTGCAAGTGGTGGTGGAAGATTACAAACAAGCACAAGGGTTGGTGGAGCTACTCCTTTGATCTCTACTGCAAGAGAAGAAAATATCGGTATGGTGGCAGAAGCCCCTCAGCAAAAGTCTCCTTCCTATGAAAGGGTATTGCGAAGTACGGCGAGATATTCCATAACAACACTAGCTGCAGAGTGGGAAATGGAAAAAACACAAGATTCTGGAAAGACAAATGGTGTGGTGCAACGTCACTACAAAACCAATTCCCACTGGCTGCGGAGGCAACGAAGAACTTAGATCTCACAGTTGCAGATGTCTGGAAAAACGGCAATCTAAACTTCGTAGTGTCGCAAAACATCGATGTGAGGGGTTTATCGCAATTCGAAGACCTTAACAAACTTATTCGAGATGAAGGCGGGAGGCGAAATAGTTCCGATGACGATAGATGGTGGGATAGAGAAGCCGCAAAGGTTTTTTCCGTCTCATCCATGTATAAATGGATCAATGATGGAGGCACGCGATGTAAGGATCAATCGGTCATCTGGGGGGCCCTAGTGCCTCTCAAGGTCAAAGTGTTCTGTTGGCTTGTTCACAAAGATGCGATCCTGGCTAAAGTTAATCTTAGGAAGAGAAACCTGCAGATAGATGTGAAGTGCGATAGATGTCTGAATGAGGATGAGGACGTCACCCATATTCTATTTCAATGCCCCATTGCGCAGTTAACATGGGAGATAGTGTGTCGGGGTTTTGGGGTTAATAGAGTACCTTGTTCATCATCGGACATCTAGGGATCTTTGAGAGAGGGTTACATTAGGCTAGAGGATAGAAAGGCTTGGGATATAGCAGTAGCAGCTTCAATGTGGAACCTGTGGCTAAATCGGAATGATTTCATTTTTCGCAACATTTCCTACTCCCTCTATATTTCGGTGCATAAAATTTTTCATTGTATTCATGAATGGGCAGGTGCCGAGGAAGCAGGCAAAAAGGAGGAGGATCAATGAAGTGGAATAGCCTAGATGGAGTGCTCTTTCTGGGGTAGGGCCATTTGATCAGTGCTACTTCCATGAGCTTTTGGATTGAGGGTGCTGCTCGGGCTTTGGGCTTTAGATGTGTTGCTTTCTCGGTCATTAGGATGTATTAACTACTTTGTTGTTGTATTTCAGTTCTATTTCAGTTCCGTAGGATTTTGATTTCAAGATGTTTATTGTACTACTTTGTTTCCTTAATTATCATTAATGAAACGATGACTTGGGTCATCTTTTATCAAAAAAAAAAAAAAAACATAAAATTAAATACGACAATCATTGATAACGGATCTTATATATCTTGTTGAGAAAATCGTTTCATATAAATATGTGGTTTCCCTTCACCCAGACTATATATATTATTGAAGTGGACGGAATAATATAAGAAAAAGACTGATGTACTTAATTGGTGCATAATTTCCTTCACTTGTGTGAAATTCAATGGATTTCGACAGAAACCAAATCTGAAGCCTTGATTAAACCATGAACAGAAAAATTGAATTATTGGTCACTTGATTCTAGAACCTGTACTTTTTGTTATGTTTGCTGCTTGTTTGACAAAGAAGCAACCATAATTTCCTCACCCAAAAAAAAGAAAATAACAATTTTAGGGAGTTGAACGTTTTGTTCATGCATAATTCATAAATTTTAGGGAGTCAAATTTGCATTGTAAAAATGTGTGCAAAAATAACCCAACTTTTTGTCTAAAATTTCGGCTCCCAATTTAAGATGACTTCACATGTATTCCCCATATAAAAGCCCCAATTTATGAATGTAAATTTCATATATCAATGTATTTTTTCTCAGAATTTTATTGAGGGTTTTAAACTTAGAAGATTTCGGCATAATTCACATACAATGCCTTAATTATTCGATCATTCTACCAAAATATATAGGGTTTTTAACATGTATACCCTTAAAAATATAATAATATCAAATATATCCCTCACAAATGTAAATTTTTTTATACGCCCCTGACAATTGGGGTTTATTTCATATTTACCCCTATGTTAGATATCACTAAGTTAATCATGATTTTACTCTTACAAGAAAAATATAAATCAAACTAAAATATCAAATTAGAAAATCAAATGAGAAAAGATTTAACACTTTTCAGAAGAAAAAAAATGAGGAAACTTATAATCTATCATTAAAAAACAAGATTGATGACAAAATTGGAGAAATAATGTGAGGAAGAATATATAGTTCTCAAAGATGCACTGTTAGTTTATCCGTTTCTTTAAAAAAATAAAGAAATTTTGAGAAGAATTAATGAGTCTCGGTTGGATTAACAATTACTCGAATTTATAAGGATGAATAAGATAAAGTTTGAATGGTAGAAAAGATAATGTTTCCAATTATTGTTCATCAATTCCATTTTAAAAAATGAAAACTCTCCATCGATTGGAGTTTTTTTAACTAGAGGGGTGATTAAGAGAATTGACATATATTGTTAGGGACAAATATAAAAATATATATTTGTAAGGGGCATGCAGGATATTCAAGTATTTGTAAGGAACATACATTTAAAAAACCCAAATATATACTATAATATTACAAGAGAAAATCTTTGCACCAAGCTGTATCTAAACCATCGAAGTTAAGAAGAACAGAGCCGCCTACTTTGTTCAAACAACACTTGATACTCTCTGTCAGCCCAGCCCAGTCTCCCCCTCATCAGATGCGGGAGGCTCAATCTCCACCTAAGTCCATTGTCGAGAGGGCCCAAGAAGGGGATCCACACGACAAGGCCACAGTGGAGAGGGATCGTACAGGGAATGGAGAGGACACTGAGCCATGGGTGACAGTTATCAGTAAAGCCACGAAAAGACACCATAACCCCCCCTCACAGTCAGAAAACAGAAAGAAGCAAAGGAAAGGGAAACGCAAACCAACACCATGTTTCAACTGCGGAGACTTGGGACATTTCCGGCAAGATTGTTCAAAAGAGGTGTGATGCCTTAAGTGCATGAAATTGGGGCATATGTCGTATGATTGCACAAACGTCATCACCTCTAACAACGACGATGAGCGTTCAATTAGAAGAGGTAGGTCACCTGATAACCCATCCTTTATTTGGCTTGCCAACAGCTTGGACATCATTAAAAATGAAGAGAAATGGCTCCGACAATGGTGTGCTATTGCTAAATTGAGATCAGGAAGCCCATCAGAGAACCACATCCTCCATGCCTTAAACCTAAAGTGCCCAATGAAGGCTCACCGGGACTGGGTAGCAAAAAGTTGTGCCACCATCAATTCCTGGTTTCGTTCCCATCATCGGAGAAGTTGATCGAGGTATGCGACTTGGGTACTGTGGACTTTGGTCATTTCAAGGTTGAATTCTTCCCATGGTCACCCAGTTTTGGAGCGGAACTCCCGCAAGGTGAACGGTATTGGATTTGGATTCATAATGTCCCACTCCATTTCTAGAAGAAAGAAGCACTATAAGAAATCATCTCAGAGTTCGGAACAATCGAAGATATCGACGACAAGACAGTGCGTCGCTCAGAGATTGTATCTGCCAGAATACTTATCCGAAGCCCAAATATCACACTGATGCCTGCAATTTGCAAAAGTTTTCTCTTTTGAAGATTCATACCTCATCCGCTTTGTTCTTGACAAGCTAGCGGAGTCAGAGGCAGAGTCCCAGATGCTCTCTTCCCCACCCCCCTCGCTCAGTGACGGTCGTTCCTACAAAAAAGTGACCTTACCAGAGTTGGAACATACCATTGATGGGGCCCATGAAATTGAACGGGCACATCGTGAACTCATCAGAGCTGTAAAGGGGATGGAGGAACGTCAAGGTCGTACGGCGGAAAACTTAGCATCACACAAAACTCCACCAACGCTAGACGGCCAAGATCAAGGTTTGATCAGGAGCCCCAACGGTCAGGATGGATTGTGAAAAGTGGATCTACAACCCCAACCAAAAATGGCAGTTGGGGTAGACCCAGTATCTCGACTCCGAAATCTAAGCTTACACAAAGCTAGAAATGGAAGTCAACACCTAGCAACCGCAGAGGAGGCGCTCAGTCTGCTACAGTTGGATGGGGAAGTGCAAACCACAGCTGAAAGAGGTGAGATCCCCAAGATACCCAACAAACAAAATCTTTCACCAAAAGGGAAAAAAGGTTGAATCTTTGGGACGGGAGACACAACAAGGGAAGGCCATAATGAAGAAGAAGACGAACAGAGGAACCATGGAAGTGGTTCGAATAGAGAAAGGAGCGGCATTTTGGGAAAGGAGCAGATGAGCAGAAATGGAGAATGGGGGAAAGCTCCAAAATGACTTTACAAAAGCAAAAGCGTCAAAGCATCGGAGAAGGCGCCTCTGATTTCGCTAACCCCAATAGTCGCATCAACCTCTCCGCTAGCGTATGAAGATGAGCCACGTGTCCCATTATAGGCTGTCGCTGTGATTACCAACAGACTCAAAGATGGTAGAAGTGAAGAGAAAGTTTTGGATGGAATTAGGCCCATTGAGGGGCCCAATAACGTCCACCTCTGTATGGTTAATAGCGAAGTAGGCGGTAGTGAAGAAGGGCCCACTGACGTTGAGCCCAATAACGTTGAGCTCTCGTTAGTATTTCCACACATTACTCATTGGCCCAATATTCCAAGCCCTAATCTTATATCTTGTAATGCTACGGGAGAGCCCACTATTGAGATTGGAAGCCATAGTGACGAAGACGATCGTGATGCTAGGTTGAACCTCGAAGATGATTGTGTCTACTCTGAATGGGAGTCTTTGGATTCAGAGGACTTTGATGTTGAGCCCCGAGCTATCTCCCCATATTCATGTAATTTGTTGTAAAATTGCTTTCGCTGTAAATATGTAATGAAAGTGTAAACTTTGATGTACAAAAGTTTTTATTTCCTTGTAAAATTGTATGAATGAAGTGTAAAGATCCTGTGGAACTTCGAATTTAGTTGTATTTGGAATTCGGGGTGTTACATATGAAATGTAGCCCCAGATGTCTAGTTTACTACCCTTTTGACGGAATAGAATTCCGGGTTATAGTTTGTGACTTATTGCATTTTACTACTGCTATGTCATAAAATTCCAGATTCATAATTTGCTGTGTCACTTTGTTTTACAATTAAATTAACTATGCTACCTATAAGATAATGACTTGAAATTTTGCATGCTAATACTAGCCACACTAGAAAACCTTCCCTAATTTTCCTGAAATTAATTAATGAAGTTTCAAACCTATTTTATGTTTCTAAACACAATTTTACAAATTCTGGCTGAACACGAATCCTGTGTAGTTTGTTGTTTTGACACCAATTGCTGCAACCTTTATGTATCTTGTTTATATGCACTGGATTCGGCAAAGAGTCTAGTTTCTAGATTTTCTGAAGGATCCAGATTTGCATTTCTGTGGTAGCGGAAATCTCAGTTTTGGTGTAGCAACATCTTATTGTCCATAATTGGTATTTTGCTACGGTTAAATATTTGCATGTTGTTTCTTGTATTTTGTGATTTAGAACATTTTCCTTGCATCATATAAGCCCTTGATACATCCTTGTCTTGTCCCGATTTTGTTCTCGTTATCTCTTGATCATATTTGTTTTGTAATAAAAAGTAACAAGCCAAGGTTAAGGAAAAGATATAATAGTGGACAATATAGAAAAGTGTACTCGGAAGGGGGCCCGTGTTTCGCTCATCTGGTTACATGATATGATTTGGATTACATTTGGATGATTTGGATTACATTTGGATAATTTGGAATACTCGATATGATTTGGTTAATATGATACCTGAGTACACAGCCCTGTAGAATCCACTACGAAATCTAAACGTAACTTGATTGTATGTAGCAACCACGTGGTAAAAATCTAGGAAGCATGAAGTGCTACCTAGATAGAATTAAACAATAGACTTAGGTTGACACTAAGCACATGCATGATCCTATCTACCAGTTTCCTGATTTCGTTACAAGCTACATGATTTGGTTACATGATTTTGATTTAGAAGTTACATGATTTTGATTTAGAAGCTACATGATTTTGATTTAGAGGTCACATGATTTTGATTCAAAAGTTCGCATGAACCCATATCCGTTACTTGTTTTCCAGTTGCAGGTTGTTGTCTTTCTGTTCATATGTTTATTTCTAGTTGCATCACACTTGACTTCATTTTATTTCGTGTTCCTTGATTCTTTTCTTTGTTCCTTGTTATATCTTGTCTCTTGTTCTTTATTATATTTCCATTCTTGTACCCTTGCTTGTACTACTTATGGCCGTAACTTGCACTAAGGGCATTTTTCTTTGTTTCTCTATTTTTCTTCTGCATGATATATACAGACTTTGGAGATGAGCTGCCAGAAGGAGTTGGTGAGCTAACGTTCTAGGCTTCGCTTGGGAAAATTTGCTTTAATTATTTTGTATTTGAGTTTATTTAATTCTTGTTGCTACTTAAAACTTGTAACAGGCATGTTGTCCCGAAAGTTTTACTTTTGATCCAGATCTTGTATTTATTTGGGAAGTTTATATTTGTTCAAATAATTTCTGTTGATTAATAATTTATTCAATGCATGCATGGTTGAGTATATTCTGTTATATTTCTTGTTATGATGTTGAGTCGATCCTACAACTTATGAATGATGAAAATTATTCGCTGGACTTTGTCACGTACTCGTATTCCGTATTCCTTTTGGAAAGCGGGGCGTGAAAGTTCCAATAACATAGGTCGTTGTTTCCGACAACAGCCTAGGTTGATATTAATTTTTTGGTTTTTCACAACTTTCTCTTCTATCTCTACGAACAGAGGTTCTTGAACTCTACACCAAAGACATTCATATTCTTGTTTATCTTCTCTATATCTTATTAATTTCCTTTTTTAGCAACCAAAACGAACAATATATGATCATTAGGGTAAATAGCTTAAATATTTTATAGAAAATAACTTTAAACGATTTTTATTTATTTTTTTAAAAAAATCCATTTATTTTTCCACTAAAAAACGAACATGAAAATATTTTAAACCATAAAATAATATGGAAACAATGGCCTATGTTAGGTTTAGGGTTAGAGTTAGGGTTAGGGTTAGGGTGAAAGTTAGGGTGAGGGTCAGGGTTAGTGTTAGGCATAGGGTTAGCACAAACAATTTAATCTATTGAATAAAGTATACTATTCATATGTTGAATCTCCCCAAAATAATATGTTCAGCTTGAAACAATACCAAATATTCGAGTAAATAACCCTAACTCTACCCTAACGGTTTATGCCATTTGTTAGGGTAGGGTTAGAGTTAAGGGTAGGGTTAGGGTAGTATAAGAGATCGGGTAAGGGTTATGAGTAGCTTGACAGATAAGTTGAACATGGATGTACTCTCACATATTCACAATGTTAAAATTTTCTCGAATATATGGTATGGTAGGGTTAGGGTTATTTACTCGAATATTTGGTGTTGTTTCAAGCTGAATATATTATTTTGGGATTCGTTTTTCCCTTTTACAAAAATATAAAACTAAAAATATAATTTGAGCGAGGAACAACAACTAATTCTACAACTCTACCGTCTACAATTATCGAACAACTAAACACAATACACATCCTCAAACTAACCAATAACTAATTACGCATCAAAAAAATACGACTCAAAAAAAAATTATTATAAATGAATATTGAAAGATTTGAGTGAATACCTTGCAGAATGTGGACTTTTTGTGAAGGAGAGTAAAGAGGTATAGACGCTGTTGTAGATGGAGGAGGACTAGGGTTTGGGCGTTTTTGCTAGGGCTAGGGTTTTTTTGGGTTGGGGAGAATCTACAGGAAGAGAGAGGGAGAGAGTGCGAGAAATTAAGGGAGAGTGAAGTAGGAGGGATGGCTTAAGTGAAGGAGGAGCTAGGGTTTCGTTTGGGTTCGGGAACGACCGATAGAGAGAGAGCAAGGGAAGGGTGAGAAATCGAAGGTAGAAGGAGAGAAATTTGTACAAGTTTTTTTAATAACTTGTATAACCTTGGTCGTTGTTCCCAACAACGACCTAGGTTCAAAAACAAATTTTGAACTACTTAGGCCGTTGTTAAAATTTTGACCCAAATATTGCACAACGTCAGCTCTGAGAGAGCGAAATGCTAAGTCGAAGAGTTATTTTAGGGTAAAATACCCAATTTACTCCTCCAAAAGTTGAGTGAGAGAGAGGTTGATGGGCGGGAGAGATCCTGGCCGCTGGATGTTGATCGAAACGATCCAATGGCTAGGAATCAAGTTTGCAACAGGTTTGTGCAGACAGACCCATTTGCAACTGAGTATATATATATATATATATATATATATATATATATATATATAATGATATGTAGCTGGTCTTTAGCTAGTTTCTAATATTTTGAACTTTCTGTGGTAAACAACTATAGGGAGTATCACCGGGAAATTATACAGATGAAACTACCGAAGGCTATCCTGTCGGGCATGCCAGACGAGGTAGTGGATTCTTTGCACCGAAGGTGTATGGCCCAGATAAGGCTGGCAATTAACCCGAACCCGACCCGAGCCCGATTAGGTCCGACCCGATTTTAGTAGAATACGGGCCTAAATTTGTTGAAAATTTTCGGACCCGGGCTCAACAATTGAGCCCGAATTAATTTTCGGGCCGGGTTCGGGTTTCTATAGGTCCGATCCGAACCCGGCCTGGATTTACCTTTAGTATATGAATTTCTTGATGATTGATTAATACATGAACCCAAACAACAAGCAAAAGATTCCATTTCTGCACCGAAAGGAAGACTTTCACGTACTGTATCGCCGCTTCCCCTTCCGTTTAATTAATGTTTTCATTTGTTGGAATACAGTACGATCGCTGTCTCTGTGGGCCCTCTAGCTGCTTTTTAACGTTGGGCTCGAGGCATTTTGTTTTCCAATACAATTTAAATAAGCGAAATTTAGAAATGGGACAGCATTTTGTTTGACGTGGCTGTGGTACTCCATAAAGTTTTGCACTGAATGTGTTAATGGGACGTGGCATTTTGTTTGATGTGTCTGCATTTCACTTATTTAATTCCTGCCCTTTGGCGATACAACTTACTGTTTGCTTTAACGTTGGGCCCTCTAAATTTTTTTTCTTTTCCAATACAAAAAAAATTAAAAGCAAACAGTAATTTGGCTTTATTCCCACAAAAAAAATTAAAAGTCTTCGATTCCCACAAAAAAAATCGGGCCGGGCTTGAGTTTTTTGGCTTTATTCGGGCCCAGGCTTGGGCCTCATTTTGACAGTCCGATTGAAAATCGGGCCGGGCATGGGCCTTAGAAAAAATTTCGGGCTCGGGCTCGGATTTGTGTAAGTCCGGCCCAAGCCCGGCCCGTTGACAGCCTTAGGCCCAGACTTGCCACCCCCCGCGAATAGTCCATTGTTTTTCGCCACGCGACTTAACCTCGCCAATCGCTATGTCCGGCTTCAGATTCTTTCTTCATTGCCCTTTTATAGAGACCTAGGAGCGAGCCGATGGCTACTTCAAATTCAAGTGCCACTTATCTTAACAAAACTCGGACTAATCGACTCCCAGCGTAGCTAGACCTGGTGAAAGAAATCAAGCCAAAGCAACACTTATTCCTTCAATGGCAAGAGCTGCAGATGAAATAGCAATGGTTATGCCGACATTTCCCCTTATCTTATTTATTCCGATCCGGATTCCATTCTTTCAATTAGGACTATATATATATATATATATATATATATATATATATATATATATATATACACATATTACAACTTCACTTATAATAGAAAAAACAAGTATAACTCTATAAGAGTGAAAAATGCATATATTATTCATTTCAACTTCTATGAATTTTTTACGAGTTTTTTTACATACAAATACAAGTAATAGAAACTCATAAAGAACATACAATATTTCATGATTTACATATACTGGTTTACATGTTCGAGCGGATAATCAGAATCTAGAGTTCGAGATAGCCTAGTGTTAGATTGAAGAGAGGGCATTGGACTACTGTCGTGCACCTCTAATTAACCTAAACATAGGATCTCATCGCCCTAAATTCCCAAATCTTGTTGATGAACTTCAGGCGAGTTGCTTCCACTTGTTGATGTAGATTCCACTTTTCCTTGAGTCATGTTTTCAGCCTTCCTCCAATATTCAGTACACACTAGCAACTCCAACAAATCCGGCTTCAAGCGATTCCTGTAATATGTTAGAATCCTGCTACTTGTAGAAAAAGCATTTTTTGAAGTAACTGTGGAGACAGGAGGAGTTAGTAGATCTCTAGCCATATGTGAAAGAATAGGAAAAAGATTTTCATGTTCTTTCCACAATTGTAGCACTTATTTCTTAGTACTAGAACTCTCACTATATTGTTGATTATACCAATTCAATTCATTTGGTTGATTAGTCCTAGATTTTTTTGATTGAATTTGAGCAAGTAAATTATAAGTGGCATCTTCTAATTTACTCTTACCCTTACCTCTAGAAGTAGACGAAGAAGAAGAAGTAACTATACTAGTTGTACTACTACTACTACATGCATAAGTTCTATCATAATAATTATACAAGTTATTCAATATTGATTCAAAGCTAGCTAAAAATTTATTGTAATCAATTTCAGATTCATCTCCAAGTAAAGTAAAATACATTTCAATCAAACTTCTCGTACCCGCTAATTTGATACGAGCATCCATAATTGTAGCAATACAATACAACATAAGAGGAGAACTAAAATACTTAAAAATTTTATTGTATGTAGAACAATATGGCCAATGGAAATGTCATCAATCATTTCTTAAAAAGTTTGCATCATAGTAATTAGTGAATTAAAAATAGTGCTAAAAGTAGAATCATAGGATTTTGAAAATTTTAAAGTTGCGGTTTTAAAAGGTTCAAAAAATCGTAACAAAGATTTTGCATAATACCATGATTGTTCATTAATTTGAATTTTTTTGCAAGACAAAAATCATTTATATAAGCTTTATTTTGAGTAACAACATTTAATAAATCAAAAGTAGAATTCCATCGGTGTTTAACATTCTTAGAAAATTTTCTAAAATGTACACCCTTAAGCTCACACCATTCTTTAAATTGTTGAAGCATATGACCACTTAAAGCAATAAAATGTACACAATTTCTCATGTAATGCACAAATTGTTCAGCTATTTTTAATGCATCTTGAACACATAAATTTAAAATATGACAAACATATCTAACGTGAAAATTTTCTAAATATGGAGGAGATAATTGTGTTTTTAATGTACTAATCAAAGTATTGTTGTTAGATGCATTATCAAAATTAATACAAAAATTTTTATCACAAATATGAAAGATATCACAAACTTTTAAAATATGATGTGCAATTACTTAACCACTATGGGGATACGGCAAAACCGCAAGTGATATGATTCTCTTTTGAATCATCCAATCACTATCGATCCAATGACAAGTTATGTCCATCATTGGAACATCGTTACAACTTTTTCAACAATCGGAAGTTAACAATACTCTACCAGTCAAAGAAAACAAAAGTAAAATTAAAGTGTCTCTCATTTCGATGTAAAGTTTAAAACAATCGGATTTGAGTGTATTTTTAGGAATTCTTCTAGATTGTGGATTTAGTGTATTTTGGTTAAATTCCTCTACGTTCCTACTCTCGGAATAGGAAAAAAGTAACTCCTCCTTGATAACTAGACGGGTCATTTTCTGTCGAACATTTTCGGGATCATATGGGTGCCTATCTACATGTCCAGTCTTAGGACGGATTTTGTGTTGGCCGAGTTGGCTTTCTAATAGTTCCTTGTGTACATTTTGTATGTGTCGTTTAATTATACACATTTCCTCACTCTTCCTCTATTTGTAACTCTTAAAATAAGTTTTACAAATCTTATGTCATACACCCAGATTATTCTCTTCGGGGATATAGTCATAATATTTGTGTCAATCACTTATTTTCTCTAGTTTCTCTACTACTAGTGTGTTCAGTTTGTTATGTTTGTGTGTCAACATCATGCATTTCTTCTTGGGTCATTTCGTGTGTTGGGATATCGTGAGTTCCTACCATAGGAATCAGTGTAAATTCGAATTCTATATGTGGGACTATTGGAAGCCGACGTGAAGAACCGATGGAATCTTGTCCACTTTGGCTACAGCCGCTACCTCGTGATTTAGACATGGTAATAGTGTATGTGAAAAAAATGATTTCTAGTGTTTTACTAGTATATGTGAAATAATACAAAATTATCTATGAGGTATATGTTAAAAAATAAAATCTAAAAACAATAAAAGGGTTGAGAGAGGGAAAAGCAAAAAACCAACAAACAAATATGATACAAAAAATTAGAACTACAACAAAATCAGGACAATAGGAGGGTTGTGAATTTTGATACCGTACTTCGCAGATAATCGTATATAGAAATGAAAGAGAAAATAAAAGTAGAAGTAGACATAGTCGATTGAGAAATGTAGTAGACGTAGTCATGTAGTCTGGTAGTCGTTGAAAGTGAGAGATAGAGCTTCTTTATTGGAGGAGTTGAAGTAGACATAGTTGAGAGTTGAATCAGTACAATTCAATACAATCGAACATTTTCACTTCTTTATTGAAAAAGCTTGATTGAATTGAGATTGAATTTAGTAGTAGTAGTAAAGAGAGTAAGAGAGTAAGGTGTGGAAATTTTTAGATTGAATTAAGGGAATATTTATAGGGAAAAAACAGCCCAAAACAGAGCCATTGGGCTATGTTTTTGAATTTCAGACTGTTGGACCTGCAAGTTGAACGTTGGACCCACGCATGTCGAATATTTGACCCGTTCGTGACAAACGGGTCCAAACCCGTGAGTCAAACAAGCGGGTTTGACCTGGTCAACAGGTTCGCGGGTCGGGTCGACCTGGCTGGATTTACAATATTGGCGACCCGGGTCGACCTGCGGGTGCCACCCGAACCCGAACCGCCTAATTACGGGTCAGGTTCGAATGAGTGGGGTGCGAGGGGGTCGCGGGTCAACCCGACCCGGTTTCCATCCCTACTAATAGGTCTACCCCCTCTTCCCTTCCTCCATTATGAAATAGAGAAAGGAGAATAAAAGTAGGAACTAACACGTGTTTAGCACGTAAAATTAAAAATAAAATCAAAATTCCCATCATCTCCAACCTTCAAAACCCTTCCTCTTCCCCAACCCCTGACCTCTTCCCTTCCCAATCCGCACCCTTGCCGTACCCAAATCGAAATTTTTTGAGGTCCATCACTTTTCTTCTACTCTCATTCCCTTCAAATAAAAATTCCATCTTTTTCCATGTCCACACTAAAAATAATCACCATGTATTATCATAGCAGCCCTACACCAACCGAGCTCTACAATGGCGACCACAACGGCGGAAAAGACAGCTGACGAACTCCAAAAAGAGATCGAACAACTCCAACACCAATGATGAGAGGTAACTCCTCTTCCCTATTCTCATCCCCAATTTTCCCAAACTCCACTCAAATCTTAATTCCAACCTTAATTTCCAACAGATCACAGAGAGGCTCGGTAATCCACGTGGCCTCCACCGCCCTGCCACGTAAGCACGGCGGCAACGCTATACCCATAAGATTATGAGATCCAAGATTCTGGCTGCTTCCCAATTTTCGATCGATTTTTGTGAATTAATTAATATTTTTTTGGCGTTGGTTGGTTGGTTGAATTCAGGTGGGTGAGTTAGAGGCTCAACGAGAATCGAAAAGAAGGTTGCCTCCAGCTGTGCTTAACGTAAGCTTTTGGCAAATTCCTTTGAAAAAGTTTTGTTTTAAAATTACAATGTTGATTGATTTGTGACTATTATGGTTAATGTGTAATTATGTTCATGAAATGAATATGCATATTAGCCCCTTTTTTTAAAGGAAAAGGGATTAAACGTAAAAGTGATGATATTTTTGAAGATTTTATTAGGTTATGTTAGTGGAGATGTTTACATGTACTATCATAAAATAATCGGTCTGGATTTATTTGAATGATTAGGTGTAGAAATGTTGTATGAGTTGATATTGATGCCAAATGATTATTGTAGAACAACAACATTGTTAATTTTTTGTGTAGGGGTGGTTCAAGTATAAATAAATTGGTTGGTTTTACAGTTCATTGCATTCATTTTTTAGCTTTAGTAATATTCAATTGGATAGCATTATGGTTTGTCAGTAATTCTTTAAACTATCTGCTTATGTGAGGATGATATTGAAGATTTCAGTAATTACGGTAGGGATGATATTCATAAATCTCTCTCAATTCTTTCACACTTTTTTAAAGTTACATATAATTTTACGAGTCCCTCAAAATTATTTTAAGCTGTGTAATTTGCACATGGTAACACTGGTTTATTATATAGATACAACCAAGGATTTTCAAAATAATTTTGGACGGCAGTGCCTCAATTGTAAGAAGGTAATTAAAGTCAAATTAAGGGCTTGACATTAAATCAAGGCCGTTATAAATCGATGAGCTCACGCTCTTCCTTAGCTAACTTCTTCCTTCTCCTTGGTTTTTTTTTTTTTTTTTTTGATTTTCCTTGCTTGCTGAAAGCAAATAGAAATCCATGGATGACATGGAAGCCTACAACTGCTATTGGGATTTCAAGAGGTTCTTTGAGAATGAGGAGTTTAATAGGTATATATATACATGCTACTAGTTTTCGCAAACTTTTGTCCATGTTAATTCTTTCTTCTAAATTAAGGATTATTATGTTTACAGCAATTCGATTAATTTTATATTAGTTATGATTGGTTTAACTGAATTATGTGTCTGTTATTTAAGACCAACCGAGAATTAATCAAACACTTAATCGAATATATACGCTTCCCTTTTTTCATACTCCATTTTACACTAACTGTTGTTGTTGTGGTTGTTAGTTCCTTGAGTATAATTGGGTCATTTAATTTTCTGAACATAGCCTATGAACCTTGTCACACTTGAATGAATCAGATGGGGACTTGATGAGAATCATGAGATCATCTCGAGCTCCAATGATGCTAGCTCTCCCGATAATGTAGCATCGCCCTCCCCCAGTCATGCTAAAGTAAAGAGCATAGAGATGGAACGAAAACGACGGAGAAAGCTCAATGAGAGGCTCTACACACTTAGAAGTGTAGTCCCTAAAATCTCTAAGGTATATCAATATATAAATTATACCTTCTCAAATTTATCCATTTTAAGTTCATATATGTATGTAATAAGGTTAACATAATTGAGCTAATGCTTAATCAGATGGACAAGGCTTCAATCATTAAGGACGCGATCGAGTACATTCAAGAGCTTCAAGAACAAGAGAGGAGGTTGAGTGCAGAAGTGTCAGCACTGGCTTCCAGTAAGGATCAGGAGAAAACATCGGTTTCCGAGATTACCCAGAAAGATGATTTAGATCCAACTGATAATGCTATTATGGGGAAGTTTAAGAAGAGTAATAAGAGTTCCTCCATTGTGGCTCCTGACTCACCTGACAACCCTAATTGCATTGAAGTACTAGAGGTACATATTATTAATATATATATGACAGCTAATCTATTTTTGTTGAATTTGAGCATTAGTGGTCGATTGCTATTTTTTGGGTATTTGATAAATGAAAACCGTTAAAATAACTATGCATTGTAGTTGTCGATTGTCAAAAATTGGATATTCGTCAATTTTCAAATCTCAGACGAAAGACGAATTACCGTCTGAAGAAAAAAAAAATCAAATTTTTTAAAAGTTTTTAGAACGGACGGAAAATCTTTTCCCATCCATCCAATTTTTTAAAAATAAAAAAACCATAAAACCCATGGACGGAAATCCTTCCCTCGTCCATGACTTCAGGTAGGTTTTGTTTTTTTAAATTTTTTTTTAAATATATGGACGAAAATCGATTTCCCGTCTCTACCATTTTTTTTAAAATTTTCGATTGGACGAAAAATTAAATTTCGTCCGATACTTCACTGTTTTGCCAAATTCTCTCCGACAAATTTTTTTCGTCCGATGTGACAGACGATAAACCCTTTTTTGTTTGCTATATTTTTCAAAATCTCAAATTGTCTGCCAAATTTGGTCAGTCATTGTTCACCAAAAATTCAAATTTTCGGTTTTTACCAACGACTACAGCGTCTTCATTCTCATTTTTTGAAAAATTTGGATATTTAGAAGACGACTACGGATGCTCTTAGAAACTAAATATATTTTTTATTTTGATTGTGATCCAGCTTACGGTGAGTGAGACGGGAGAGAGGAAGGTACTGGTCATTAGCATCACTTGCAATAAGAAGAAACACACTCTTATCAAAATGTGTGAGCTGTTTGAGTCTCTCAATCTGAAGGTTATGAGTGCTAATGTATCCTCGTTTACTCCAAGCCTTTTGCACATGACTCTCTCTGTTGAGGTACTCTCTCTTTCTCTCTCTCACTCATTGATATCATGAATTAAATTACTACGGGGACATGCAGAATAATGGACATCACATAATTTCAATAAATACCCACATAAGAGCATCCACAGTGGTTTGCTAAACCTATTCTAACTTTAAAAATAAAAATTTAGCTTTTAACGAATGTCGCTGCAGTCGTTATTGTTAAATTTTAAAAAAGCATAGTATGAAACGGATGTTGTTCATCCGTCTAATAATTTTTAATTTTTTTTTTTATTAAAAAATGGAGCAGACGGCACTTCTTCATCCGTCTTTTGAAATGGACGGCACTTCTTCATCCGTCTTCTTCATTCGTTTAAAACCTTTTAAAAAAAAAAAAATTAATGGTTGGAAGGATGACCTTCATCCGTTCACTTTAAAAACTTAAAAAAAAAAAAAAAAAAGTATTGATTAGAAGGATGTCCTTCATCCATTCAATGCTTTTGATTTTTTTTTTTTTTAAATAAAGTAAAAAATGTGAATTTACGAAAAAACCACTATCACTTCTTCCTATAAATAAATCGGCAAGGGAAAAATGGTAAAATCAATCTTATCAAAAGTGAGGACGGATGAACAACATCCGTTTCTCACTTTTGGGATTTTTTTTTTTTAATTAGCTATATCTATTTAGTTAATTAATTTTATATATTAAATAACAAATTAAGAATGGACGGAACAACTTCATCCGTTTAAAACAATTTTTTTTTAATTATCGAATTGAGACGGAAGATCTTCCTCCGTCTCAATACTCAAACAGATTATGTTCATCCGTCTTCTATATTTAGCAATCGACTATCCGGCTTCCTAACTTTAGCAAAGTACTGTACATTTCTATTCTAACTTTTGAGTTTTTAGCAAACCACTACACGTCAGTTTTCTAAATAGATTTCTAATTTTTGAGTATTTAGCAAACCACTGTGGATGCTCTAAAGGGTTTCTTTAGAAATATTAGTAATTTACAGGTGCCTAATTTTTTTTTTCAAAGTAAAATTTTTGACATAGTTTAGCCTCAAATATAAACAGTGGCGGAGCCACCTGGTGGGTAGGGAGGACAAATGGCCTCCCAAAAATTTGTAAAAACTCCTTAGTGCATGGCTTATTTTTGTATCAAGGCCTAAGTTAAGATATTTTGGGACCCCAAATTTAAAAAAAAAATAAAAACCAAGTCCCTAATTCTTTTCACTATGTATACAATTTAGAAAATATCATTTTTATTTACTAACTTAACCTCCAATATTTTAAATATCATCATAAGAACTATCTTTCAATAAATTTTAAATTGGATAAAAGTATAAGAAACCTTAAGCTTTACTCTTTACTCGCTCATCCATCCATCTCTACCCTCTCGTATAGACTGTTACTCTTTATTCATTCATCCACTCTTTTAGAGTTGTAGTCTATATTTGTTGATTGTAATCTTTGGAACACTGAATCTAGTTGTTGAAATATAATTCATATATCTTAATTTATAGAAATATAAGTTTTGTTGTTAGTTTTTTTTTAATATTTTGATTCAATAAATTTAATTTTTTTCAGTGTTTTTTATTTGCGGGCGACAACTTTGTCGACATAGACAAATAAATGGGACTCCCAATTTGAAATATCTGGCTCCGCCACTGAATATGAAACATCCATTACATTAGATATTGTGGTTTTAATCTGTACATCTAATGCACATTTGTTTGTTTAATTTTTAATACAAACATGTATTGCCCATGTTGAATTGTCTATAAATAACAACTCCAACTCTTTTATTAAATATTAGATTAGAAGATGTATAAAATATGATTGGGAAATATCTTAACATGTGATATTTGTAATGCTGCTCATGGTTGTTGGTCACAACAAATATCAAACTATCTTTCATGTGCATTAATTCCTTCTTCAATTATTTTTCCACCATGTTATAATGGTGATTAACAGCCTCATCTATGATTTCTTCACAGATACTTGGCGTAACTTTCACATATATAAATTGAAAGAGTTGTTGAGTGACTGCGAAATAACGCACCAATAAAATGCAAAATAATATAATCAAAATCAAGAGAACAAAAACATTCACAAGCCAACACACAAGAACACACGAGATTTTTTTTAGGTTCACCCAATGCAATGGCTACTTTCTCGCGCAGTGGCACTCCTGTAATTTCTACTAGAAATATGAAGAATAAGTTTACAAATCTCTAAGAACTCACTCCCAAGGTGTAAGGTTTCTCTCTATCTCTGTCTCTATGACGGCTGATAGATCTCTCATTTTCTTTTCTTTTAACCATAAAATCGTACACAATACAATATATATATATATATATATATATATATATATATATATATATATATACATTAGATTATATATATACATTAGATTTAATCTCAGCCGCATATCAAACAGTGTCGCGCGGTCGATCGCAACCTTGGACGATCGACCACAATTGCCTTCGAGTGTACATGGTTCCAACAGAGAGCAGGATGGTTGACTGCGCGGTCGACTGGTCATTTCCTCAAGTGTACAGGGTTTCAACAAAGAGCGAGACGGTCAATTGTGTGGTCGGGTGTTCGGTCGACCGCAATCTTGTACAGTCGACCGCAACTTCTGCTTGTAGCTGCCGGCTGCTGTTGAGCTACTTTCTCCCACTTCGACTCTTCTTCTCGTCAATCTTCCTCAACCCATTATCATGTATTGGATCAACAATTCCAAAAATCTCTCACTTAGAGATATATACGCAAAGTCTCTAACATGTTCTTCATTCTTCCATTACCCTAGTCTAGGCATATGCCTCTGCGAGTCTCCTCATCTATTAACCTAGAGACAATTTGATAGTGGTATAGCAGAACTGATGCTTCTGATGTGCACTACCTTTGTAAGCATGTCCATCGGATTCTTACATTTCTTTTCAACAACCATTCTAATAAAATTGTACATCATCTGAATGTGTCAAGTCCTAGAGTGATATGCCAAGTTTTTCGCCAAGAAAATTGCACTTTGACTGTCACACCAAAGCTCTCCCATGTGTTGCTCTCTGCCCTAACTGTTTCATAAGCTCCAAAATCCACAACATGTCTTTTGTTGCCTTTGTGAGTGTCATATACTCTGACTCTATGGTTGACTGTGCTACAACCGTTTGTAACTATGAAGCACAACTAACAACTGTACCTCCAACTATAAATACATACATTGTAGTACTTCGGCAACCATCATGATCACCCAAAAAATATGCTTCCACATAACCATTTATACACAAATAATCTCTCCCAAAACAGAGATAGTGATCCGAAGTACCTACAAGATACCTGAGAATCTACTTCACTGCATCCCAATATTGTTTACCTGGATTCTTCATGTAATGGCTGACAACTCCCACTGCTTATATGATATTTGGTCTTGTAGACACCATCACATACATCAAACTCCTAACGGCTAAGGCATAAGAAATAGAGTTATCCTCCATCTCTACCTCCGTTGATAGACACAAGTCCATGGATAACTTGAAGTGAGCGGCCAAGGGACAAGTGACTGGCATCACGCCATCCTTATTGAATCTTTTCAACACCTTCTTCATGTAGTCTGATTGTGATAACCAAAGCTTCTTGCTTATCTTGTCTCTACTGATCTTCATGCAGAGGATTGCAGAGGATTTGCTTTACTTCACCCAAATCCTTCATTGAAAATTCTGAAGCTAACACCTTTTTCACATCCTTGATTTCTTCATACATGAACCTGCTAACAACATGTCATCCACATACAGTGCCAAAGTAACTATATAATTGTCTTTATATCGACGAACATATACACAATGATCCGTTTTGCATCTCTCGTAATCTTTTCCTCTCATCAAGCAGTCAAACTTAAAGTATCATTGTCGTGGTGCTTTTTTTAGTACATAAAGACTCTTCTTCAGTCGACACATCATGTGTTCTTTTCCTTTTGCTTCAAAACCCGCGGGTTGCCTCATGTCCATCTCTTCGACTTCACCATGGAGAAATACTGTTTTCATATCCAACTGCTCTAAGTCCAAGTCTTCAGCTGCTACAATATTAAGCTGAACCCCGATTAAAGTCATATTCACTACCAGTGCAAAAATTTCACTATAGGCGACACATTCCCTTTGGGAGAACCCTTTCACAACAAGCTTCGCCTTATACCTCTTATTGTCATCTGTCTCATCCTTGACTCTGAAAATCACTTTGTTGATAATAGCGTGTTTCCCTACAGGTAACTTGGTCAACTCCCAAGTTTGGTTCTGTTCTAAGGAGCTCATCTTGTCCCTCATGGCTAACTCACACTATTCGAGTCTTATCTTTCAATGTCTTCTCATGAGTTTCTGGCTCTCCTGAATCCGTATACAGAACATTCTCGTGAACAACACTAGCTAATGTATCTAATATATTGGTTGAATTCTCTTTCGTGTAGATCTCCTTAATGTGGGTATCGGTTAAGGTTTCATGAACTGCTCTGGTTGTACTTGTTCGTCTTGGATAACCTGCTCATTCCCAATAGGCTCATCATAAACCTCTTATGCTGTCGGTGGTACATGTGCTGCTACTACATTGTAGGGCCACCACCATTAGGGTCGCCTTCAAAATTTGAATCTGAATTTGAGTCTGAATCTAAATCTGACTCTGTGCTAGTTGTATTGCCTTGACCTGTGTGTCAGTCCTTCTACAAGACCTCTTCATTGAACACTACATTCCTACTGCAATGCCATTGTTATCCACAAAATTTTAAAGTCTGTAGCCATACTGATCGCTGTCTTAGCCAACGAATATACACTTTCTGGATTTTGAATCCAGTTTTTTTTCTTTCTTCTCTTTCAATTAGTGAATATACAATACAACCAAAAACTTTCAAATGTGAATAATTAACAAGTTTACTTGACCAAAGTTCTTGCGGAATTGCCCCATCAAGGGCATCGATGGACAATGTTTAATCAAGTATACATTGTTGTATCCATTGTAGTGGGCCAAAGATGGACCGAAAGACCCGCATGAAGTCTCATGCATCTCACCCTTCGAGTATCGTGCAATTCATTCCTTCTGCTACTTCATTAACCTGCAGAGTTCAGTGAACTGTCTTGATTCTTTGGATACCTTTCTTTGCTAGATAGTCAACAAACTCTTTACCTGTTTACTCACCACCATTATCTGACTTTAATGCTTTCACCGTGTAACTCATTTCATTCTCAACCCAGACTTTCCAAGCATTGAATGTCTCAAACACCTATGATTTCTCGTGAATTGCATGAACTCAAATTTTTCTTGTAGCATCATCGATGAATGTGAAAAAAATATTTCTTACCATCATAAAAGAATTCCAGAGCTGGAACTCACACATCTATATGTACGAACTCTAGCTTCCTAATCTTCTTCTCACGCTCATTTAACTGAAAGTTAACTGTCTTCTGTTTGCTCATCATGCAGTTCTCATAGAAATCCATATCACCCTTCTTAAGCCCCTGCGAAAGATCCCTAGAACAAAGTTCCTTAACACCTTTTCCACCAAGATGTCCCAACTTGACATGACATAGAATTGAAGAAGAACTACCGTCGATGTTGTAGTAATGATATCACCCGAATCATCTCCTCTAAGTAAGTATAGCATGTCACCACATTTCTGTTTTTCCACCAACCTGAAACCTATAGTAACCGTTCATTCTCTATGTCCAAAAGTTATCATGAATCCTTTTTTGTCTAGTTTACTAGTCGAGATAAAATTATTTCTCAAGTCTGGAATATCCCTTGTGTCATTCAAAACTAATTGCCCTGATATTGCGAGCCTTCACTCTCGCTGTGCCTCTACCTACAACTGAACATACTTGCCCATTGTCAACTGAGACTGCACCAGAATTACCTATCATGTAATCCTCAAAAGCATCCATCATGGGTGTACAATGATAAGAAACACCTGAATTTATACACCAATCATCTTGCATAATATCAAATCTAGCAATAAACACAAATCATCTAGACAGGGTTTGATATTAACACATTGACTACCTGTGATCCTGCTTGCGTTTTCTTATACTCTTCGTATTGGTCTCTTCTGTGTCCTGTCTTCTTACAGTGCCAACACTCACCTTTGTGATATCATGCTCTTGACTTGGACCTGTGATTACTACTTTGCGACATCTCTCTGTTGTTGCTTCTATTACGGTTATCAACTGACAGCACATCATTACTAGGATATGACACCGAAGACTCTCCATGTTCCTTCCTTCTTACCTCCTAATTCATGATGCTGCTTATAACATCATTTAGAGTTGTCACATCGGTCATAGTACCTATGATAGTTTGTTATACTGTGACGTAACTAGCGAAAAGACTGGATCGTAACAACAATGATTGTGCCCTTTCCTCAAACTTCAAACCCGATGATTCCATCTGATCGTATACAGAAATTTTTGATATGCTCCGCATCCAAACCCCTTTCCGATAACTTCATGTTGACCAACTTCTTCAGATGAAGTATTTGGTTCACTGCATTCGGCATCTCAAATATATCTGTCAAGATCTCCATTGCCTCATTCGCAGTCTTTGCCTTCTCAATGTGATATAACAATTTTATACTCATTAACACCTGAAACTGTCCAAGTAATTTCTGATCCAATCTATTCCAAGCCGCCATTGCAACTGGATCTTCCTCCGCCCCTTCTGGCTTCACGCCAAGTAATGGATCATCTATAGATTATTCTGTCAAAGATATGCTATTATCTGGATCTTCTACATTGTGAAATCTATTTCATCAAACTCCTTGACTCTACTCTTGTCCCCTATTTCAATCAACGCTACCAATATGGTGCTCTGATACCACTATGTCGAGTTCTAACTGCGGAATAACTCACTAACGAGATGTAAAACAATAGAATAAAAAAAAAGAACAAAAGCAATCAAAATCCAACACACATGAACACACGAGATTCTTTTCGTGGTTCACCCAATGTGATGGCTACTTTCACACGCAGAGGCACTCCTGCGATTTTCAATAGAAATATGAAGAACAAGTTTACAAATCTATCAAGATTTCACCCAAGTTGTAATGTTTCTCTCTCTCTCTCTCTCTCTCTCTCTCTCTCTCTCTCTAACAGATGATTGATCTCTAAATTTCTTTTCTTTTAACCCTAAAATCGTACACAATATGATATATATAGGTTTACATTAGATTTAATCTTAGCCGCCAATCAAATAGCGCTGCACGGTCGACCGCAACCTTGGACGGCCGACCGTAACTGTCTTCGAGTGTACAGGGTTCCAAGAGAGAGCGAAGCGATCGACTGCGTGATCGACTGGTCATTCATTCAAGTGTACATGGTTTCAACAGAGAGCGAGGCAATCAATTGTGCAGTCGGGTTTGCGGTTGACCGCAATCATAGACAGTCAGTCGCAACTTCTGCCTACAGCTGCTGGCTACTGTTGAGTAGCTTGCTCTCACTTCGACTATTCTTCTCGTCAATTTTTTTCAACCCATTATTGTGTATTGGATCTACAAACTTCAACAATAGTTTCTTGATTCAAATCAGGAATCATAATTTGTATGATAATTCACATTAATACATATTAGAAGATAAGATCTACTCTGTTAAGCTGTTGTAGGTTCATATTAGGAGATAAGATCTACTCTGTTAGGCTGTTGTGAATTTGTTAGCCATCCTATACTATTGGAAGAGTTTGTTATACTTATAACTATATATTCACAGGTTTCTAACCTAATCAGATATGAAAAGATTATCTTTCCTCATCTTTCCTTTGTGATTCAATTTGGTATCAGAGCTTTCTTTCTTCTTTCATCACCATCATGGCAACAATTCCCCCATTTAATGAGCCCTCCACTCAAACCAATGGCAATCGAAACAACAACGATTCAACTGCCGAGTTCTCCAGTCCTTTCTTCTTGCATCATTTTGACAATCCCGGAGCTGCTCTAGTCAGCCAAGTATTGGATGGCAACAATTTTGCCAGTTGGAGTCGCGCCATGAAAACTTCTCTAGGCACCAAGAACAAGCTTTCCTACATTGATGGCTGCACTACACCTCCGTCCTCTGATTCACCTGATTATGCCCTCTGGAAACGATGTAATGACATGGTGAAGTCATGGATTCTCAACTCCCTCAACAAAGAAATTGCTGAAAGCGTTATTTATACTGTGAATGCCAATGATATATGGCAGGATCTTCATGAACGTTTCGCTCAAAGTAATGCTCCTCGTATATTCCAGCTACGTCGTGACCTTGTCTTGTGCACTCAAGGTACTTCTTCTCTTTCATCCTATTACACAAAGTTGAAAACTATTTGGGATGAACTCACATCATTGCAGCCCCTTCCCCAATGCTCGTGTGGTGCATCAAAGACTTTTCAGGCTATTCAGAATAGTGAACAACTTATCCAATTTCTCTTAGGACTCCACGAGTCTTTTGGTGCCATCCGTGGATAGGTCCTCCTCATGGATCAATTACCTTTGATCACCAAAGCCTATTCTCTCATACTGCAAAAAGAACGCCAACGTGCTATTGCCTCTATTGATCAACACACTACTATCTCAGATGATGCAGCCTTCCACATCAATACTGGAGGCCCGTCTCCTTCGGTTACTCCTATTCCAGCTGCCAATACTACTTTTGCTAAAGCTGGATCTCAACAAAAGCCCAAGGTCATCCTTATTGTGATCACTATCACTGTCATGGTCACTACAAGGAAAAGTGTTATGTGTTACATGGTTTCCTGCCTGGTCATCGTCTCCACAAGCCAACTAGCATTCATGGAACCAGTTCCAGTACTGAGAAACTTTGATCTGCTCAATCTCTTACTTCAGAACAATTTCAGAAACTCTTGAGTATCCTCCAAGATGGTAATTTACAGCCTAGTGTAAATCTAACAGGTAAACATTGCCTTCCTTCTTTCAAATCCTGTTTTTCTTCTATACAATCTAGAATTCTTTGGATAGTCGACTCAGGGGCTACAAATCACATTGTTTCTGACCTATCTCGTCTTTCAAATATTGTTGCAATTAGTTCCTTTCCTCCTGTTAAGCTACCTAATGGTGACTTTACAAGAGTTACTCACATTGGTGATGTTCAACTCACACCTTTCCATCCTTTTATCTCATGTCCTCTTTATTCCCTGCTTCGGTTTTAATCACATTTCTGTTAGCAAACTCAGTATGTCTCCTGATTGTCTCGCTGTTTTCTCACCTACTGAATGTTCATTCCAGGACCGAACCAGGAAGACGACGATTGGAGTAGCTAGAGAAGTCGGAGGCTTATATTATTTAGCAAGTAGTAGTCCTTCCATCATTAATGTGTCTGTATGGCATTATTGTCTTGGTCATTTGTCATCTAGAAGATTGTAATTTTTATCCAATAATTTCAATGAAATTTATTTTTCTCAATCAAAATGCTCTTGTGAGATTTGTCCTTTTGCAAAACAAACTAAATTACCATTTCCAAACAGTTCGATTACTACTTCATTTCCTTTTGAGCTAATTCACTGTGACATATGAGGAGGGTATTCAACTCCCACCTTACATGGAGAGAAGTACTTTCTTACCATTGTTGATGATTACGCAAGATGTACTTGGATCTTTCTCATGAAATCTAAATCTGATTCTCAAGGTTTTATCAAACACTTCATCGCTCCAGTCAAAAATCAATTCCAAACTGTTGTTAAAATTTTTCGATCTGATAATGGCGCTAAGTTCTTATCTCTTAAAACCTTTTTCCTCGATAATGGCATCTTACATCAAACATCTTGTCCTTATACTCCTCAACAGAATGGTGTCGTTGAGCGCAAACATCGACACCTTCTTGAGATTGCTCGTGCATTAAAATTTCAAGCAAACATACCAATCCATTTTTGGGGCGATTGTGTGCTTACTGCTGCATATATCATTAACAGGTTACCAACTCCTTTACTTGGTAATATTTTCCCTTTCGAAAAATTATTTGCTAAACTACCCAAGTACACTCACTTACGTATTTTTGGGTCTCTTTGTTTTGCTACCACACCATCTCAAGGTAGAACAAAATTTTCACCTCGTGCACGACGTTCCATATTTCTTGGCTATCCTTTTGCTAAAAAAGGATACAAACTCTATGATCAACAAAAGAAATAATATTTTGTCAGTCGCCATGTCGTATTCCATGAATCCACTTTCCCTTTTCAAGAAACAGTCAATGATCCACCAATCTCGTCTGACACTACCATTCCTCTCCCAATCATTTCTGATACTATGGACATTCCAAATCATCATTCACAAGCTCCCGTAGTTGAACCTTCCATTACATCTCTCACTGATGCTCGTGAGATACCTTCTGTTCATGAAACACCATCCCCAATATCTCCTACAGCTCCCTCACTTAACATGACCACAAGTGAACCATCATCACCTATACCTCCTACAAGTCCTACACTGGAAACTCATGCTTTGCCTTCTCTCCAAAATATCGTGCCCACATCACAGCCCGTTCCTCCTAGATATCCTCAAAGAGATAACCGACACAAACCTAATTACTTGAAGGACTACCACTGTCATTATACAGCTTCCGACGTCTCTAGACATGCCACTATCGTTGCTCCTGGCACAAGGTATCCTATTTCTTCATTCCTTGATTATTCTAGTCTGTCTCCAAGATAACGTTCTTTTGTGTTATCTGTTTCTTCTTCAACAGAACCTACTAGTTTCACACAAGCTATTAAGAACCCACAATGGAGAGCTGCCATGGATTCTGATATTGCCGCCTTTGAGGAGAATAAGACATGGTCTGTTGTTCCTCTTCCCATTGGAAAACACGCTATCGGTAGTCGATGGGTGTTTAAGATCCAGCATCGTTCAGATGGTTCCATAGAGCGTTACAAAGCTCGACTGCTGGCTAAGGGCTATAGTCAGAAAGAGGGCATTGATTACAAAGAAACCTTTGCTCCAGTTGTGAAGCTTGTCATTGTCCGTGCTGTTCTTACAATTGCTGCTGTCCGGAATTGGGGATTGCATCAACTTGATGTAAAAAATGCATTTCTTCATGGCGATCTTGGTGAAGAGGTCTAAGATGCCCCCTTGGTTACACAGATAAGAAAGCCCCTCACAATTGTCATACAGTTTGTCGGTTGCATAAATCTTTGTATGGGTTTAAACAAGCATCCCGACAGTGGTTTTCCAAGTTCTCCAATGCATTCCTCTCAGCTGGTTTCTCCCAATCTAAAGTCGACTACTCGCTTTTTATTAAATCCACGGCTGATGAATTTATTGTTCTTCTTGTCTGTGTTGACGACTTAATCATCATAGGTTCTAGTCCAGATGTCATTGCTACACTCAAGAAATATCTGCACTCCAGCTTTAAACTTAAAGACTTGGGCCCTCTCACTTACTTCTTAGGCTTGGAAGTTGCTCGTCGTTCTTCTGGAATCACTATCTGTCAAAGAAAGTATGCCTTGGATATTATATCTGATGTCGGACTTCTTGGTTCCAAACCTGTTACATTTCCAATGGATACCAACACCAAACTTTCAGCTGATTCGGGTGATTTGCTACATGATGCTGTCCCATACAGACGCCTTATTGGTCGCTTACTTTACCTGACCATAACAAGACCAGACATCCTATTCTCCGTCAACCTTCTTAGCCAATTCATGAGTGCTCCACGTGTGCCCCACCTTGATGCTGCTCATCGTATTCTCAGGTGCATTAAAGGCACGCCTGGCCAAGGACTTTTCTTCTTTGCAACTTCATCTTTGGACTTGCATGTTTACTGTGATTCAGATTGGGCAGCTTGTCCAACCACTCGACGTTCCACAATGGGCTACTGTTCTCTTCTTGGATCGTCACCTATCTCTTGGAAATCCAAGAAACAAACTGTAGTTTCTCGTTCTTCCGCTGAGGCAGAATATCGTTCTATGGCCGCTGCTGTTGCTGAAGTTGTTTGGCTCTGTCAACTTCTAAATGATCTTGGGGCTCATCAAGTTGTTCCTACTCCTATATTCTGTGATAACCAAGCAGCCCTGCATATTGCCGCAAATCCCGTCTTTCACGAAAGGACAAAACACATCGAAATAGACTGTTATTTTGTTCGTGAGAAGCTACAATCCGGCGTTATTAGAACAAGCTACGTGCCCACCCGACATCAGTTACCCGACATATTTACTAAAGCTCTCGGCCAGGTTACTTTTACATTTCTGTTATCCAAGTTGGGTTTCATCGACATTTATCGTCCAACTTGAGGGAGGGAATTGAAGATAAGATCTACTATGTTAGGCTGTTGTAAGTTCATATTAGGAGATAAGATCTACTCTGTTAGGCTGTTGTGAATTTGTTAGCCATCCTACACTATTGGAAGAGTTTGTTATACTTGTAACTATATATTCACAGGTTTCTAACCTGATCAGATATGAAATGATTATCTTTCCTCATCTTTCTTTTGTGATTCAATTATACACATTATGAGATGTGACACCCCCTTAATTAGTTTCTGTCAGTCTTTATAACTTTGCTAATTTATTTCGGTATAACTATTGATTTTTCAGATTGATGAGGTGAACTGTATACAACTGAAGAAGAAGGTGGAAGCTGCGATTGCAGAATATGATTCGTAATCAGGCTCTTCAAGTCCCAAGAGTATTTAGTGTAGACTATGTCGAAGGCTACCTTATATAAGAGATGTTGCGATTGTAAGATTCATAACTAGCTAGCAGTCGAGAAGAAGATAACTCGAAACAACTTTAGTTCTTTTCAAAATAAAAAAGAAAAGTTGATATGTACTTCTTAATTTACTTAATTGCTTATGCAATAAATATATTGAAAGCTATATGTAAAAATTAGGCTATAAGTTGATATACTCTTATAATCTTATAAGAGGACTAAGTTTGTCCGTGAGCACGTACCTACGGCATGTCTTTAGAGCGACGCAGCATATAAAAATGGGGTAAATAGTAAAATATATATTATCTATTGCAGGAAGCAATGTGAAGCCATGAAAAACTTGCTCTGTATATTAAGGAGGAAAAATATTTTACTGTAACTTTGGTGTTCGCAGTGTATTTTACTATCAGATGTTAATATAATTTCTAAGATGTACACTATAATAATATTTACGTATAATACTGGATACTTACTTTCTAGCCTTTCAGATGCATGAATCAAAAACTTTCATCATGAAGTTTATATATCTCAAGTTTGAATAGTGATATGGCTAAAATGGGGTTTAATCGGAACCGTCTAAATCGGGCACGAATCCTGAAGCCCAGGGGTAAAATGGTAATTTCACCTACCAATGGGTCTGAGATGGGTACTGGATCTTTTCGAAGATCCAATAACCCACGAACGGATCCACCTCAATCGGGTGCGGGTTTCAACCAGCAGAATGCCCAATCCAGAGGGATAGAATTAGGGTTTCTGATTAAATCCTAATCAACGGCCCTGATTCATGCCTATCCCTCCACTGGGAATTAGGGATTACATTCCTAATCTGTTTACAAGGAGAATATTCCTTATCAGATCATGGGGATTACATTCCTAATCCAGTCCCTAAGATGCCTATAAATACCCCCCATCCATCTCCATTAAGAGGTAATCAATCTTTCACTAGTTTTTTCGCTCTTTCATAATCTTCCCTGATTACTGACTTGAGCGTCGGAGGGTGCGTCGCCGGGAACAACCCCAGTGTCTCACACTTTTTGCAGGTGTACGGCAGGAGTCAGCGTCAAACTCCGACGGAACAGGTATACAGGTTTGCTATTCAGTTTTCCTAAGAATCCACAAATACTATTTGTTTGCCCCCACACCAAATTTAGCGGCCACAGATTGGCGCCGTCTGTGGGAAACATACGAATAGCAGCCTCCCCTCTTCCCGTTGGTCAGATCCTCTCCGGCCATGCCTCCTAGGAAAGTCAGATCCAGAGGGTCCAATCGAGGACCCAACCCCGATCAGTAACAAGAAATTCCCATCCAACCTACCCAACAGCAGGGGCAACTTCCTCCTCCAGCGGAAGACCCGCTCCAACAGGACCTTCCTCCTCCTCCTCCGAATCAGCCACCTCCTAAGGGTCCAAACCCTCAGAAACAACCTCTCCACCAGGACCATGTCTCAATCCACAATGCCTCTTCGGATTCTATGGCTTCCCATAATCCCCGAGCTTCTGACTTTCAACAAAAAGTCCCCAATCGGCCGAAAGATGTGGATCTTCGCCACCGTCTGGATGAGAAGCGGGCCCGAGAGGGAGCCTCCCGCCAACAACGTCCGGATGAGCGAAGCCCCCACCGCCGAGACTACAGAAGGTCCTCGATCAGGAGGGAGCAAAGAGAGTCCCCTAGACATTGCAGAAGAAGACCGCATTCTCCTGCCGGTCGGCAACACCCTAGGAACGATGAGGCACCCATCACCCATGCCGAGTTCCAGCAGTTCCAAGCAACCGTCCTACAAGCTCTCAACCTCCGTCCCAATAACACCAATGCTCCAAGGATTCCCTCTCCTCCTCCGGTCCGAAGCCCTCGCCGACGGTCCCCATCTCCTCCTCCAGCTCCCAGCAACTCCCGGCATGTGCAAAGTCCTCGCCGCTCCAGGAGCTACCGTTGTCGTAGCCCCCGCTCTTCCTCGTACGAAGATGAGTCTAGAGGCTCGCCCGATTATCGACGAAGGGATGATGCTGTATACCGCCATCTCCATGAGATGGAGAGGCGCTTGGGTCAGTTAGACCGAGAAGAAGAGCTTAGAGGAAGGGCCTTTCGTCCTAGCAGACCTCCTTTTTCCCGAACCATAATGGATGCACCTGTACCAATCGGCTTCAAGCCTCCTCAATTTGAGACCTACTCCGAGGAGACTGACTCCATCGATCACATCGAGAGCTTCAAGACCCTAATGCTCATCCACCAAGCTTCCGATGCCCTGCTCTGTAAAACCTTCCCCGCAACTCTCAAGGGTCCAGCTCGAGAATGGTACTCTCGCCTTGCCCCCTCTTCAATATTCTCCTTCGAGTAATTCGAGACCCTCTTCGTCACCCATTTTGTAAGTAGCCGTAGAACTGAAAAGACCAGCATCTCGCTACTGTACCTCCACCAGAAGAAGGGTGAGAAGTTGAGAGACTATGTGAAGAGGTTCACAGCTGAAGCCAGGTCCATAGCATCCCTCGACCAGTCGGTCGCTGCAGCAGCATTTCAATCCAATATTCTCAATTCCAACCTCCGCTCCTCCCTTGCCAAAAAGCCCCCACAGAACTTCTCTGACCTCCTCCTCCGAAGTGAAAAGTATATTCGGGCCGAAGAAGCCGAACACCGTCCCAACTTGGAGGGGTCTTCCTCCGGGTTTAAGAGAAAGGGAACATAATAGGAAGGAGCCAAGAATCTCCAGAAGAATAATGCCGGCCAGCGCCGACCTCCCCCCAGATTCGAAAAATTCACTCCTCTCACCACCAACGTCTCTACCATTCTGATAGAAGTTGAGAAGGAAGGGATCATACCTCCCACTCCGAGGATGAACACCCCTGCCAAGAAAAGGGATAAAGAGAAGTGGTGCCGTTATCACCGGGACCACGGCCACGACACCAACGATTGTCGGGCCTTGAAGAATGAAATAGAGGCCCTTATCCAGAGGGGGCAGCTGACCAGATTCGTGAGAAAGGACCGAGCGGACCTTCCTCCCCCGCCTCGGGGGGCTAATAAGCGTCCGGACCGCGAAGAAATGCCTGACTTCGAAGAGGAGCGTGTCCTATACCTCATCCATGGGGGCCCAATGGGGGGCTCCTCGAACTCCTCTCGAAAGGCATTTATAAGAGAAGCCAATTCGGTCCGTGCCACCCCTCCTCCAAAAGGCCTCGGAGTGCCTGTCACATTCTCAGACGAAGATCTTGAAGGTGTCCGCACCCCCCACTGTGACGCACTCGTCATCAGCCTCCACATGGCGAACTTCAAAGTGGAGAGGATCCTAGTGGACAATGGAAGCTCCGTTAACATCCTCTTCCTCGCCGCTTTTAAAGGCTTAAAGCTCTCCCGAGACAGACTCAAGCCCGCTGGCTACACGCTCCATGGGTTCACGGGAGTGCCAGTGACTATTGAAGGGGTGATCACCCTCTACGTAACCGCTGGCAAAACTCCTACTACCCGAACGGTGTCGATGGACTTCATGGTCGTAGATGTTCCTGCAGCCTACAATGTCATTCTGGGTCGGCCCGGCCTAGCTGCCCTTGAAGCCGTCCCTTCCGCCTGTCACCTCAAAATGAAGTTTCCCACTCGGGCCGGAGTAGGGGAAGTAAAAGGCAATCAGGAAATGGCCCGCAAGTGCTATATGACCACTACCCTTGGTCCCGTCCTCTCCTTAGAAACTCTGGAAATCCCCCAAGATGCTGCCCGACTGACGTCCGAGCCGGTGGACGAATTGGAGGAGGTGCTCTTCTCTGAGCAGGATCCAACTCACAAGTTCTTTGTTAGCAAGACCCTCCCGTCCGCCCTATGCTCGGACATTGTACAGTGCATCCGAAGGAACCAAGACCTCTTCGCTTGGTCAGCTGCAGACATGCCCGGAATTTTTGAAGAGCTCTTAGTCCACCACCTCAGTGTTGCCCCGGGGTCCAAACCGGTTCAACAAAAGAGACGCAAGTTTGCCCCCGAGCGCCAGTTAGCTATAAAAGAGGAGGTGGACAAGCTCTTGAAGGCTCGGTTCATACAAGAGGTGAACTATCCTGAGTGGTTGTCGAATGTAGTAATGGTGAAGAAGTCCAATGGGACTTGGAGGATCTGCATCGACTTTACCGACCTCAACAAGGCCTGCCCCAAGGATCCCTTCCCTCTTCCAAGTATTGATACTCTGATTGATGCCACCTCGGGACATGAACTCCTCAGTTTCATGGACGCCTTCTCAGGCTATAACAAGATCCGGATGTTCCCCTCGGATATCCCGAAGACATCATTTGTGACCGATCAGGGCCTCTATTGCTACAGGGTTATGCCCTTCGGTCTGAAGAATGCAGGCGCAACATATCAACGCCTCATCAACAAGGTTTTCCAAGCTCAAATTGGCCGTAATATGAAAGTATACATTGACGACATGCTTGTAAAAAGCATCTGAGGTGCCAATCATGTAATCGACCTCCAAGAAGCGTTTGATGTTTTGAGAAAGCATAACATGAGACTCAATCCGAACAAGTGTGCGTTCAGTGTCTCGTCAGGAAAGTTCCTCGGCTTCATGGTCAGCCAACGAGGAATTGAAGCAAACCCTGAGAAGATCAAGGCCATACTAGACATGGCCCCTCCCAAGAATGTTAAGGAAGTTCAGAGGCTAACAGGCCGCCTAGCCGCCATAGGACGTTTTCTCTCAAAGTCCGGGGAGAAATGCCTCCCCTTCTTCAAGGCCCTCAGGGGGGCTAAAGGTTTTGAATGGGGTCAACAGCAACAGGAGTCCTTCGACCAGTTCAAGGCTTACCTCGTCAATCCTCCTCTTCTCAGCAAACCAATTCCTGGAGAACCCCTCTACCTCTACCTAGCAGCCTCCGAGCAAACCCTCAGTGCCGTTCTGGTAAGGAAAGAAGACCGGACTCAAAAGCCCATCTACTATGTGAGCAAGGTACTTTGGGATGCCGAGCTCCGCTATCCGAAAATAGAAAAGATGGCTTATGCCCTGGTGATGGCCGCGAGAAAGCTTCGCCCGTATTTTCAATCCCATTCGGTGGTCGTTCTGACCGACCAACCACTGAAGCAAGTGCTCCACAAGCCGGAGACCTCCGGTCGTCTTATGAAGTGGTCTATCGAGCTGAGCCAGCACGATATAACTTATCAGCCTCGGACCGCGATCAAGGCTCAGGCCTTAGCAAAATTCATAGTTGAAAGTACCATCCCCGAGTTTAGTCAAGCAGTGAAAGGACCACCTATCTGGTCGGTTTATGTGGACGGATCCTCCTGCAATGAGGGAAGCGGAGCCGAGGTCATTCTGGCAGGCCCAGATGACTTCATCCTCCAATACTCCCTCCGAATCAACTTCAAGGCTTCGAACAACGAAGCAGAATACGAGGTGCTCATAGCCGGCCTTGGAATGGCTCGAAATGCAGGGGCCCAACGCCTTCGGATCTTTAGCGACTCTCAGCTGGTCGTGAATCAGGTCCTAGGCGAATATGAAGCACGTGACGACCGGATGGTTAAGTACTTAGCCAAGGTCAGAAGCCTCATGGCCTTATTTGAAGAAGCCCTCATAGAGCGAATCCCTCGAGAAGAAAATGCTCAAGCCGACGCCCTCTCCAAACTAGCCTCTTCCTCCCTTCAAGGTCTCGAGCAGACCGTCCTGATAGAGGTCCTTCTGAAGCCGAGTATAGAGGACGAAACCCCCGACTCCATGGAGTCACTACCTGTCCTGCTCGAAGACAACTGGATGAAACCCCTCGTCGAGTTCTTAAGGGATGGACTCCTCCCCGAGGATCCCAAGGAAGCTCGAAGAGTGAGAACCCGAGCCGAGCGTTACAAACTAATCGGAGGTATCCTATATAAACGCTCCTTCACACAGGTAGACGACCGGCCCTACCTGAGATGCCTCTCCCCCGGGAAAGCCGACTACGCCCTGCAAGAACTTCATGAGGGTATCGGCGGGGCACATTCGGGGTCCAGAGCTCTAGCCCGCAAAGTGTTGAATTACGGATATTTCTGGCCCACTCTCCTACGAGACGCCGAACGCCACGTTCGGCAATGCGACTCCTGCCAGAAGTACTCCGACATCCGACGCCTCCCACAAGCTCCACTCACTTTCCTATCAAGTCCAATCCTCTTTGCAATGTGGGGGATGGATTTACTAGGGCCGTTCCCGTCAGCTCCCGGCCAGTTCAAATTCCTAGTCGTGGCGATCGACTATTTTTCAAAATGGATAGAGGCCGAGCCCTTAACCACGATCACCGAAAACAAGGTTGTTCAGTTCTTCTGGAAGAGCGTGATCTGCCGATTCGGCGTCCCTCGGGTCCTGATAACAGATAACGGAACCCAGTTCACCGGGGCTGCCTTCCGAGCTCTATGCGAAGACCTTGCCATCCAATACCGGTTCTCCTCCGTTTCTCATCCCCAGTCGAACGGTCAGGCCAAAAATGCTAACCGACAGCTCCTCTCCGGCATTAAGAAGAGATTGGATAAATGTTCCAAAGGCTTGTGGGTCGATCAGCTTCCCAACGTGCTATGGAACTACCGCACCACAAAGCGGACCCCCACAGGAGAGAGCCCATTTAATCTCACCTATGGGTCCGAGGCCGTCATCCCCCTAGAAGTCGGAATACACTCTCCTCTTCTGACAGCTTATGAAGAAGAGCAAAATGCCAGAGAGCTCCGAGCGGAGCTAGACCTGATAGATGAGATCCGAGAAAGAGCTGCCATCCGTCAACAAAGCTACTGAAGAAGGATCGAGTTGGCATACAACAAAACAGTCCGCCCTACGAACCTCAAAGAAGGGGACCTGGTCCTCAGAAAGTTAGCCATCTCGTTCCCGGGTCAGAAGAGCAAATTGGCCCCAAATTGGGAAGGACCTTATAAGATCGCAAAAATGGTTCGGCCCGGCACATACAGACTAGAAGATCTCGAAGGCAGGGAGATCCCCAGAACTTGGAATGCCGACCATCTCATAAAATACCAAGAGAGAGCACCAATGCCTCTCTAAGTATGTTGGGATGTCGAACCGTTCCACTCCTATTACTTGTACTGTTTTTCTTTTATTCTCTCTTATAATAACAGCTAGCAACTTTAGAAGCAGCCAACTATTAATCATTAATAAAGAAAAGCTTTCTCATACTTTACGATTGTTTACATCTCTCTGCTTTCACTCTTCATTCTAACAATGGTTCGGAGTCCAACACTTGGCTCGATTCTACTTCGCAAGTTCGCTCCTAAGCGAACTAGAGGTAGTTCGCCATTCGGAATTGTTCCCACAACCGTTGAACTAATCTAACGATGGTTCGGAGTCCAACACTTGGCTCGATTCTACTTCGCAAGTTCGCTCCTAAGCAAACTAGAAGTGGTTCGCCATTCGGAATTGCTCCTACAACCGTTGAACTAATCTAACGATGGTTCGGAGTCCAACACTTGGCTCGATTCTACTTTGCAAGTTCGCTCCTAAGAGAACTAGAGGTAGTTCGCCATTCGGAATTGCTCCCACAACCGTTGAACAAATCTACCGATGGTTCGGAGTCCAACACTTGGCTCGATTCTACTTCACAAGTTCGCTCCGAAGCGAACTAGAGGTAGTTCGCCATTCAGAATTGCTCCCACAACCGTTGAACTAATCTAACGATGGTTCGGAGTCCAATACTTTGCTCGATTCTACTTCGCAAGTTCCCTCCTAAGCGAACTAGAGGTAGTTCGCCATTCGGAATTGCTCCTACAACCATTGAACAAATCTACCGATGGTTCGGAGTCCAATACTTGGCTCGATTCTACTTCGCAAGTTCGCTCCGAAGCGAACTAGAGGTAGTTCGCCATTCGGAATTGCTCCCACAAACATTGAACTAATCTAACGATGGTTCGGAGTCCAACACTTGGCTTGATTCTACTTCGCAAGTTCGCTCCTAAGCGAACTAGAGGTAGTTCGCAATTCGGAATTGCTCCCACAACCATTGAACTAATCTAACGATGGTTCCATTGAACTAATCTAACGATGGTTCGGAGTCTGACACTTGGCTCGATTCTACTTCGCAAGTTCGCTCCTAAGCAAACTAGAGGTAGTTCGCCATTTGGAATTTCTCCCACTACCGTTGAACTTAAGTTATCGATTCTACTTTGCGAGTTCGCTTCTAAGCGAGCTAGAAGTAGCTCGCTAGTTCGCGAGATTGAGTGACCGAAGTACAGTTCGGCACCACCGGCCGGACGCTCATGTCGCCGACCCCCGAACAAGCAAAAGGCCGGCACAGGGACCTCGGCACGATGAACACAGTCACAAACAAAACAACTGCACAAAGCTACAAGAAGCACGCGAGTTTGAGAAAGAAATATTATTAATAATTGGGACGCCGTACAAAGCGACTCTTCCATACAACAAAGATTACAAGGCGTTGAAAAGCGAAAGTTACAATGTCGACTTATTACACTTAGGCTAAATACAAAAGCCCCCAAAAACAAGGTCTTCAGTGCTTTCGTGGCACCGGGGCGTTCCGCTTCAAAGACACTCGAGGGCAGCGACGTTTATCTCCGGAGCTCGACCCCAATCTGGCAAATTGAGACGTGTCTTCGGCACCGCTCCTAGCAGCTGCTCCGACAGATGCTCCGCTCGACGAAATGGCCACAGCACTTTGCGCGTCCCCCGAACTAGGATGGCCGATGCGCTGACGGGTCGCAAGCTCATAAAACGTGATGCCTCGATCGCTCTCCGCGCGAGTACACGAAGTGCTCCTGACGTTGATTGGCCCCGAGCGCGGTTTCAGGCGAGCAACCTCCGCCTCTAGCTCGGAAATCCGCTCCCTCAGAGAGCCGTCTTTTACATCGACCTCGAAGCGAGGGAGTATTGCGGAGTCCGGCATGCCAGAGCGACTAGCTATGAGACGGCGAAGATGAGTGACTTCGATATTCTTGTCAACCGTAGCCCTCTTCAGTGCGTCGACCTCGGCCGTCAGCTCGTCCCGTTCGGTCGTCAGTTTGGCCACCTCGGCCGTCAGTCCCTCTCCCTCCATCCGAAGCTCCGTCTCTACAGTTTGCAAGTGGCGGATCTCAGAGAGCAGATCGTCCCTTTCCGCTGTTATTTTTGACAAATTGTGCCGAATGCACTGGATCCGAAGCCCGTTGCTAAAGGCAGTCGACGAACCTTCGTCCTCTCCTAAGGGGGTCATCTCGGCGATCCTGCTCTCCAGACGCCGGATCTCGATGTTCGGCCGACCTAGGATGAGTTGAAGATGGTTCCGCTCACTTTCAGCTCGGCGCAATCCCAACTCGACTTCGTAGAGCCGCTCCCGGCACCTCGCCAAGCACAGCCTCATCGCCCCTAAGCCAGCCTCGGCCCGAGCATTGTCATCTGAGCGAATGGGCTCGACAGCTTGAGTTACCACCGCAAGCTGAAAAGAAGTCGAGACAAACAACAAGTTTTTAAGCGCACTGCCGAACTCCAACACTTCAAGAATTTTCAAACAAACTTTCAAACTTTCAAGAATTGGCGAGAAAAGACAGAAAGACACAGAGTCGAACCCAAAAAGATTAGTTTTTCATTCATTTCAAAATAGCGGTGGCCAGTCCGCTATTAGGCATTACAAAAACAAAAAAAAGAAAGAAAAAGAAGAACAGAAGTAACGGGGTCAAGGCGTGACCTCTTTCCCGGAGCGACGAGAAGGGGTCGGGGTCGACGTCTCCGAAGGGGGCACCACCGCCAGCAGGGTAACCGCGGTGTTCGGGACCTCGCCGGTGACTTCGACTTCGGTCTCGGGTTCGTCCTCCCCTTCTTCTTCTTCCCCCTCTGATTCAGGGTCGAAGCCCTTAACGTGTCCCAGGAATAGTCTCCATCCCGAGCAGTCTACGTCGGGGTACGTCTCCGTCACCCGGGCGATGGCTTGGGCATAAGCTTTGGCCATGTTTTGGGCGAGGTAACCTTGCGCCTTCGCCAGGGTCGCGTCCTCTGCCCCCTTCACTGCCGCAGCCTTAGCCTCCTCAGCCTCGGCCAGTTGTTTGGTCGCCTCCTCCTTCTGACGAAGAAGGTCGCTCTCCAGCTTCGTAACCTGCGCCTCGAGGTACTCGACCCTCGCCAACTTTGCCTCGAACCCGACCATGAGTTTGTCGAGCTCGTTCCCCATCCGAGCTGCATCCTTCCGAGCCTGGTCGGACTCCTACTTCAGCTCCTTCTCCAGAGCTGCTAACCTCTCGGTGAGGTGTCCGAAGTGGACAACGATCTGCGACAAGGAGAGAAGAACTTAAAGAGTTGGGAAAATTTCAACTGAAGAAATTCAACGACGGCAAAAATCTAAATGCTTACCGAGACGGCCGAACGAGCGATCTCGATGACGTCGTCACCTTCCTGCCCGGCCTCCATGGCGGCGTGATCCTTCGGCGTCGCCAGATGCTTGACAGCCTGCATGCTTGCCAAGGAGTTGCCGAGGAATCCATCATGCTTCCGAACTTGCCAGTCCGGAATGTGGATCCTCCTGTGCTCCTCGGTCAGGAGCTCCTCGGCCACCACTGTCAGCGGCGGCGTCGTCATCCCGAGGGCTGCGGCGATGGGGAACTCGCCGACCCCGGTAGATGTCGAGGCACCTGTACCGACGACGACCGGGCTATCGAGGGTCTCTACCTCGACCGAAGCAGTGACTCGCGGAGTCTTCGGGGTCGGCAACTTGGTGGCCACCCTCTTGCACTTCTTCGGTGCCTTGCTAGCGAGGCCTGCCCTCAAAGCTAGCACCGCGTCGTAGTCCATCGCCTCTGCATTAAAAATAAGGTTCGTCAGAACAACAGAACTCATGCAAAATAAAATATGAAAAACAAAGAAAAAAAGAAGCCGCGTACTGGGATCTACGCGGCAGAGCCCCCCCTTGAACAGGACGTTCTCGGTCAGCTCCTTCGAATCGTACTTTGGCCGATCGAGAAGTGTCCGGACAACCTCTTCTTCCTCAGGACGAAGCTTGGGCAGCGCCCTCGCCCTCTTCGGCACCCCTTCCACCCAACCGGAGGGGATCGGCCAGGCCTCCGGACTCCGCACTATCAAGAACTTTTCACGCCAGTGCTTGATGGAGTCGGGGCATATGACGAGCCTGCCGCCGTGCCTCGGAGCCAAATAGTATCGGTACTCCGACCTGTTCCCTTGGTGTAGCCGATAGAGTGTCCGAAGCACGTTCAGCTCCGGCTCGATCCCTGCAGCTTGGCAGTGTAGTACGAAGCCATTTATCACTCTCCATGCGTTCGGCATGAGTTGGATGGGGCTGACCCCGAACCAACTCAGCACAGTAACAGCGAACTGATGGAGAGGTATTCGAGCCTCGGCGATGAAGTAGTCGACCGGCCAGCAACACATGGTCACTGGCAGCGGCGAGTTGGCCCTAACCCCGGGACCCGGCAACATGAGCTCGTACTCCTCCGGGATCTGGAAATAGTCCCGGATCACTTCCAAGTCCTCTTCGCGAAGGATCGATGTCACGCCCCGCTTCCCAAAAACATGGAATACGAGCGCGTAACAAAAGTCCAGCGAATGAATATAATCATCCTTAAGCTGTTCAGGAATTCTTTACAACATATCCCAGTAAAATCAGAGTCGGAAGCCAGAAAAAGATCAACCACATGCACTTATGAACCAAATACCAACAAGAATACTTGAAATAAAACACATTAATCTCAAATATTCATGATCTGAATTACACAATAATCTTGGGTCACATTGCCCAAATACAAATAATACTCAAGTCTCAAGTACAGAAATATTCAAGTTCACGAATACATAATAAAGTTCTAACAGGAAACAGAAATAATAATCAGCAACTAATACTGCGAACCACCAGTACCTTCTTGAATCTGTCCACCGAAATCTGCAATCATCGAATACAGGAAAAAGGAAAAGAAGAAAACACAGTACCCGTCAATGGCAAGTCCGGGTCACAAAATAGAATAGGATACAAGCACATGGACACTATCTAACCACAGGATATACTAACAGGTAAGGATAACATATGTCAAATGTAAAGTCAACAGGTAAACAGGTAGCATGTATAATTATCAGGTAATCAGGTAATCAGGTAAATATGTATCCAGTATCAGGAAATCAGGTAACAGGAATATCAGGATAATCAGGTAACAGGTATACAGGTAACAGGTAATCATGTATTAATATCTTGTATTATTACTATCTAGGTAACACTTCATGTGCCATCTATTTATCACATGGTTGTTACAGTCAATGCAGTTTCGCTTTAGATTTCGTAGGGGACCATGCAGGGCAGTATACTCAGGTACAGGAAACAGTAATCCAAATCATATACCAAATTCCAAATAATCCAAATCATATACTAAATTCCAAATAATCCAAATCATATATCAAATACCAAATATGGGAAATACGGGCCCCCTTCCTAGTACACGTTTCTGCACTATCCACTACTAGATCTTTCCTATTAAATCCTGGCTTGATTACTTTTATTATTAAGGTCATCAACAGGCTTGAGTGTGTGCTAAATAATGTCAAACTAACAGGTTATAATCAGGTTTATACTCAGGAAATTAGATCAGCAAGTAATGGTACTATTCATTCACAAATACGAGCAAAATGGTATATGCTTATAAACAGGACAGCAAGACCAGTCTGTACAAAAACAGTGATCCAAAGATCTACAGGCATGCACATCATAATCCGTCGAAGGGTCTGGAAACTAGACTTTCACACGCTTCTAACAGGTATAATAAATCCATATGCTATTTCACAACATCTCGACTCAAAACACATTCCAACACAGTTTTCAAGTATAGCCAGAAAACAGAGGAATGACTTAAACCACATGAAAACAGCATACAAAGTCATCAATTAAACCCACGAAAATTCTGGGGTAATCCCCTATAAGTATAGTCTCAAAATATAGATTTTCATATTTTTCCAGAAAGTATAGATATGTTTTCAAAAATAGAAGGTAACACATAACACAGTTTTGATGGATCTGGAATTCTTTAACACCGCTGTACAAAATCATGCATATCTTGCACACAGCGCATCAAAATCCACTTCCGCCAAAACGGGGTGAAAGTATACACAATTACCCAACTTTCATATCTCACATAAAATATTCATACAGTAATTAGAAATAAGGTGAACACGGCATTCAACATACAATCACACGCAGTTTACAGCAAAAGCGATCTATAGAAAAGGATGTAAGGCATCACTCAAAACTCATCTTTTAATTACCACAAAAATCAGAGAACTACCTAACATCATATTGAAACACTGGACAAAATCTTGTGGCATGAAATTAGGTCTAACCTGGATCTTGAAAATAATTTGGTGATAAAATCTACCCCGAAATAAATCTGGGAACTACCGGCATACAGTCACTAAAATAATCATAACTAATTCATAAAAATTCCAAACAGGGTGAAATCAGTGGGATTAGAAATTAGATTCAATTCTCTACAATTTACTCAGAAATAGTCATGTTGAGATTCGGACTCTAATTCAGGTAAAAACAACAATCAATCCAGTTCAATCCAAATTTCCAGATTTCTCAACCAAACTTCAAAACGTCATGACTTCCTCAAAAATTATCCAAACTCTTCCAAATTCAAAACGCTGTCTACCCATGGTCCAAATGTCATAATGGAGGGTATCTAACATGTCAAAACCTAATAATTTTCTATGGGCAATCCAACAAACATGGTTCATGCGCTATTTGACCTATGCGATCAAAATCGCGCTTTGGGTGAATCCTAAGGCACAAACCTATCAAACTCCATGTCCTAAGTTGTCTATGGACTGTTTTGAACAATAGAGACAAAACCCACATTTAAAAACATGATCATTGTCCGTCTCTAGTCTCAACCTATCCTATGTGTGAACTTTCTACTTGTATCAACCTAAGAAATTTAAGTACAAGTTACTTGCCTTGTTGATGATGAACACGGCGCTACGAAGCCTAGCAATGAAAGCCCACGTGCAAAAGTCCTTCCACGCGTGATTCCAAGCGAACCCACGAACCGAATCTTGCCTACGATCGTCTTCTTGAAGCACGAACTCAAACAGACGCTACCCACAACTCCAAATCAGCAAGGGATGAAGAGGGGGGGCTGTTCTTGAAATGGAGGGGTGCTGGTTGGGTGCTTGGCCGGCCACAAAAAGGAGGAGAGACGAGGTTTTTGATGGCGGAGTTGTATATAATGATGTATGGAGATTATATAGGTGGTCGGCTATGGTAGGAGACTACAAGGGAAGGTCGGCCTGGGGTGTTTGTGTGCAAGCCGGATGATGGAAGGAAGGGGGAGGCCGGGTTACAAATGGGAGAGGAAAAGAAAGATTAGGGTTTGTGATTAATTAGATGAGGGGGTATTTATAGGGGATCAAATGTGGGTTAATGGGTAGTGGATATCAATAGGAATAAATGGGTATACAATTGGGTAATGGGTATTAGGTAGATTTCAAATGGAGATACAAAATGCAATGAATCCTATGACTCCTAAAAATCTCCTTAAGGGCCAAAAATCTCAAATTGGTCAAAACACTTCTAAAAATTCACCATAACCCAAAAATAATTATCTATACATGAACGGAATCTAGAAATTGGGGAAAAGAGCTCAAAATGTCGAAAAACGGCCAAACGGCGCGCAAACAGCAAAAAGGAGGTCAAAACTGCCAGAAAAATATTATAGAGTAAAAATAATTAAATTTATTGTTCCAAAAATACAATGAAAAATAATAATTCACAAAAATAAAAAATACCCTAAAAAAATACCAAAAGTGAAAAACAGGGGTTACAATCCTACCCACCTTACAACAAAATTTCGTCCTCGAAATTTGCTTAGGCTGTACATAGGATATGGCAAAAGCAATTTGGGAAAAATGACAGAAAAGAATTGAATCAAACAACAAGTCAACGGGTAAGAACGAATGCAAGAGATAGGGGATCCAACACAATGCAAAGAAGGAGAAAGCAACAATATGATCCTGGGACCTGTGGGTTGTGGGCCCACCACACTTCCGCTGTGCCACTCTGATAGTAACGTTCCAAGTTGCAGACAAGTCGTTGTAGAACACGTGACAACAAGCGGCGATCCGAGCAGGAAGAAAAGAATGAGGCACCAGAATAAAATTGGGCTAGAGATGAGGGATTTAATTTAAATAATTAGGTCAGAACTAATGGGCATTAACAAAAATAATATTAATAATACAAAATCAACACATAATAATAATAAAATAATAATGACAAAAGTAATAAAAATAATAATCACAATAATAATCATCATGAATATACTGGTAAAAATAATAGTAATAATAAAATATTAACAATACTGGTAAGGATAATGATACAAGATAGAAAATAATTTGGGGTTCATCATTTTGGTGAAAGTAAATCAACATCAACATCAAAATTAAAATAGTAAGAAAATACAACACTAATAATAGTAATAGTAATAACGAAAATAATAATAATACTAATAATAATAAGGAAAACGATAATAATAATAGTAGAAATCCTTTGATGTGGGTTCGCCTCATTTATATCCATCTGTAGTCTTGCATTCTCGACATCAAGTTGCAGGTTTGCCATCCCGACAACAGGTTGCAGCTTACCATCTGGATATTCGGTAGCACATTTTGCCTCACCGGTATCCAGTTGCAATTTGCCTCCATTGATGTCTAGTGGCATGTTTGCCATCTCGACATCCAGTTGCAACAAAACGATGAACGAAATGATGCGATCCTCCACACGTACTTAGATATTGATTGCTCAATTTAAGTACGAAGATACATTTTGAAAATTTGTGATATTAAAATACACAGTTATTCGAAATAATAAAAATTTTTAGAAAACAATTTTATAGAAGATCCCAAATATAATAATTAATAATCGAAATACACAAAATATTCGAATATATATATATATATATATACATATATATAAAGAAAAGATAGGCAGGAGAAGAATGAATTTTTATACTCAATAAAGAGTCAACAAAGAAGGACGACTACAAGGGACGAAAGAAAATAAGAAATCAAAGAATTGAATATGACGGAAAAGGAACGAGGGGGCACAAGCGGAATTTGAAGAGAATATGGCCGGAAGGAAATAACTAGCACAATACTCAAAATGAGTCAACAATGAAGACGAATGAAAGAATCAAAGAAATATGGGTACGAAAAGAACGAAACTATACCCAATAAAGAATCAACAAATAAGAACGACTAAAACAAACGGAAGAAACAAGGAATCAAAGTAATCGAATAAGAAGGGATCAAATGAATGGAATAAGACTAGTACCCAGATCACTGTTGGTAATAATTCACTTATGCATGTATGGTTGGTGAAATGTTGCGCAGATTTCAGATCGAGCCAAGCTTGTCTAATATATTAGTTGCCTAATACATTAGCCAAACCTGATGCTCTGATACCACTAAAAACCCTGTCACGCCCCGCTTCCCAAAAACATGGAATACGAGCGCATAACAAAAGTCCAGCGAATGAATATAATCATCCTTAAGCTGTTCAGGAATTCTTTACAACATATCCCAGTAAAATCAGAGTCGGAAGCCAGAAAAAGATCAACCACATGCACTTATGAACCAAATACCAACAAGAATACTTGAAATAAAACACATTAATCTCAAATATTCATGATCTGAATTACACAATAATCTTGGGTCACATTGCCCAAATACAAATAATACTCAAGTCTCAAGTACAGAAATATTCAAGTTCACGAATACATAATAAAGTTCTAACAGGAAACAGAAATAATAATCAGCAACTAATACTGCGAACCACCAGTACCTTCTTGAATCTGTCCACCGAAATCTGCAATCATCGAATACAGGAAAAAGGAAAAGAAGAAAACACAGTACCCGTCAATGGCAAGTCCGGGTCACAAAATAGAATAGGATACAAGCACATGGACACTATCTAACCACAGGATATACTAACAGGTAAGGATAACATATGTCAAATGTAAAGTCAACAGGTAAACAGGTAGCATGTATAATTATCAGGTAATCAGGTAATCAGGTAAATATGTATCCAGTATCAGGAAATCAGGTAACAGGAATATCAGGGTAATCAGGTAACAGGTATACAGGTAACAGGTAATCATGTATTAATATCTTGTATTATTACTATCTAGGTAACACTTCATGTGCCATCTATTTATCACATGGTTGTTACAGTCAATGCAGTTTCGCTTTAGATTTCGTAGGGGACCATGCAGGGCAGTATACTCAGGTACAGGAAACAGTAATCCAAATCATATACCAAATTCCAAATAACCCAAATCATATACTAAATTCCAAATAATCCAAATCATATATCAAATACCAAATATGGAAAATACGGGCCCCCTTCCTAGTACACGTTTCTGCACTATCCACTACTAGATCTTTCCTATTAAATCCTGGCTTGATTACTTTTATTATTAAGGTCATCAACAGGCTTGAGTGTGTGCTAAATAATGTCAAACTAACAGGTTATAATCAGGTTTATACTCAGGGAATTAGATCAGCAAGTAATGGTACTATTCATTCACAAATACGAGCAAAATGGTATATGCTTATAAACAGGACAGCAAGACCAGTCTGTACAAAAACAGTGATCCAAAGATCTACAGGCATGCAAATCATAATCCGTCGAAGGGTCTGGAAACTAGACTTCCACACGCTTCTAACGGGTATAATAAATCCATATGCTATTTCACAACATCTCGACTCAAAACACATTCCAACACAGTTTTCAAGTATAGCCAGAAAACAGGGGAATGACTTAAACCACATGAAAACAGCATACAAAGTCATCAATTAAACCCACGAAATTCTGGGGTAATCCCCTATAAGTATAGTCTCAAAATATAGATTTTCATATTTTTCCAGAAAGTATAGATATGTTTTCAAAAATAGAAGGTAACACATAACACAGTTTTGATGGTTCTGGAATTCTTTAACACCGCTGTACAAAATCATGCATATCTTGCACACAGCGCATCAAAATCCACTTCCGCCAAAACGGGGTGAAAGTATACACAATTACCCAACTTTCATATCTCACATAAAATATTCATACAGTAATTAGAAATAAGGTGAACACGGCATTCAACATACAATCACACGCAGTTTACAGCAAAAGCGATCTATAGAAAAGGATGTAAGGCATCACTCAAAACTCATCTTTTAATTACCACAAAAATCAGAGAACTACCTAACATCATATTGAAACACTGGACAAAATCTTGTGGCATGAAATTAGGTCTAACCTGGATCTTGAAAATAATTTGGTGATAAAATCTACCCTGAAATAAATCTGGGAACTACCGGCATACAGTCACTAAAATAATCATAACTAATTCATACAAACTCCAAACAGGGTGAAACAGTGGGATTAGAAATTAGATTCAATTCTCTACAATTTACTCAGAAATAGTCATGTTGAGATTCGGACTCTAATTCAGGTAAAAACAACAATCAATCCAGTTCAATCCAAATTTCCAGATTTCTCAACCAAACTTCAAAACGTCATGACTTCCTCAAAAATCATCCAAACTCTTCCAAATTCAAAACGCTGTCTACCCATGGTCCAAATGTCATAATGGAGGGTATCTAACATGTCAAAACCTAATAATTTCCTATGGGCAATCCAACAAACATGGTTCATGCGCTATTTGACCTATGCGATCAAAATCGCGCTTTGGGTGAATCCTAAGGCACAAACCTATCAAACTCCATGTCCTAAGTTGTCTATGGCCTGTTTTGAACAATAGAGACGAAACCCACAATTAAAAACATGATCATTGTCCGTCTCTAGTCTCAACCTATCCTATGTGTGAACTTTCTACTTGTATCAACCTAAGAAATTTAAGTACAAGTTACTTGCCTTGTTGATGATGAACACGGCGCTACGAAGCCTAGCAATGAAAGCCCACATGCAAAAGTCCTTCCACGCGTGATTCCAAGCGAACCCACGAACCGAATCTTGCCTACGATCGTCTTCTTGAAGCACGAACTCAAACAGATGCTACCCACAACTCCAAATCAGCAAGGGATGAAGAGGGGGGGCTGTTCTTGAAATGGAGGGGTGCTGGTTGGGTGCTTGGCCGGCCACAAAAAGGAGGAGAGACGAGGTTTTTGATGGCGGAGTTGTATATAATGATGTATGGAGATTATATAGGTGGTCGGCTATGGTAGGAGACTACAAGGGAAGGTCGGCCTGGGGTGTTTGTGTGCAAGCCGGATGATGGAAGGAAGGGGGAGGCCGGGTTACAAATGGGAGAGGAAAAGAAAGATTAGGGTTTGTGATTAATTAGATGAGGGAGTATTTATAGGGGATCAAATGTGGGTTAATGGGTAGTGGATATCAATAGGAATAAATGGGTATACAATTGGATAATGGATATTAGGTAGATTTCAAATGGAGATACAAAATGCAATGAATCCTATGGCTCCTAAAAATCTCCTTAAGGGCCAAAAATCTCAAATTGGTCAAAACACTTCTAAAAATTCACCATAACCCAAAAATAATTATCTATACATGAACGGAATCTAGAAATTGGGGAAAAGAGCTCAAAATATCGAAAAACGGCCAAACGGCGCGCAAACAGCAAAAAGGAGGTCAAAACTGCCAGAAAAATATTATAGAGTAAAAATAATTAAATTTATTGTTCCGAAAATACAATGGAAAATAATAATTCACAAAAATAAAAAATACCCTCAAAAAATACCAAAAGTGAAAAACAGGGGTTACAATCGACACCGTCTCGTCCGACTCCGTCGTCTCCCTTGCTGCATTCTCCTCGAAGGACCTCCCCCTCCCGTGAACAATTCGCTTGGCTTGATCCTCCGGAAGCTCCCGAACTCTGTGAAGCCCAGTCAGCTGCCCCGGCAATCTTCCGAACTCCCCCATACGCTTTGGATCCTCCACAATCGAATCTTTGCCGAACACCTTCTTGCCCTTGGTCGGAGTACAATCTACGACAACTTCAAGGGAGGGCTCGGACCAAGAGGTCGACTCGGAGACAGAAGCAAGAGACATAGTTTATGAAGTAAACTAAGGATAAGTTACCTTAAAAGATTAGCTGCCGGAAACTTCACCAGAAAACGTACGTCGACTACCGGAAACACTCGCTTAGCACAAAAGATCGCCTAAGCAAAAGAGAAGAGAAGTGAAAAATGAGAGAGGGGGTGGGGTTTTATAGAGAAAGGCGCGCCAAACGAGGTTAGTGGGCTTGTACTACCGACCCATTCACAAAAAACGACAAAAGCGACATCAATCGTCGCCTTGTTTACCATGCCAAGCCGTACACCGCATTAATTATTGTCCCATCTGACAGAAGCTCGGAGGTCACAACATTAAATGAGCATCTCATCCGTCAGAGCTGTCAGAAGTTCAGAAGCCATCATATTTAATGACTGCCACGTCTGCCAGCTGTGCAGAAGCCACCAACTCCGTAGTGCATCCTACGCCAAAAATGCCAAGTCTTGGGGTTCGGCACCAGCTGCCGAGTGCTCTTGACACCGACCCTATTACGGGGAAAAACTGGGGCTCGGCACCAGCTGTCGAGCGCTCTTAACACCGACCCTCTTACGGGTAAAAACTGGGGTTTGGCACCAGCTGCCCAGCGCTCTTGACACCGACCCTGTTACCGGGAAAAACTGGGGTTCGGCACCAGCTGCCGAGCGCTCTTGACACTGACCCTGTTACGGTGAAAAACTGGGGTTCGGCACCAGCTGCCGAGCGCTCTTTACACCGACCCTGTTACGGGGGAAAATTGGGGTTCGACACCAGCTACCGAGCGCTCTTGACACCGACCCTATTACGGGGAAAAACTGGGGCTCGGCACCAGCTGCCGAGCGCTCTTGACAGCGACCCTGTTACGGGAAAAAACTGGGGTTCGGCACCAGCTGCCGAGCGCTCTTGACACCGATCCTGTTACGGAGAAAAACTGGGGTTCGGCACCAGCTGTCGAGCGCTCTTGACACCGACCCTGTTACGGGGAAAAACTGGGGTTCGGCACCGCTGCCGAGCGCTCTTGACACCGACCCTGTTACGGAGAAAAACTGGGGTTCGGCACCAGCTGCCGAGCGCTCTTGACACCGACCCTGTTACGGGAAAAAACTGGGGTTCGGCACCAGCTGCCGAACGCTCTTGACACCGACCCTGTTACGGGGAAAAACTGGGGTTCGGCACCAGCTGCCGAGCGCTCTTGACACCGACCCCGTTATAGGGGAAAATTGGGGTTCGGCACCAGCTGCCGAGCGCTCTTGACACCGACCCTGTTACGGGAAAAAATTGGGGTTCGGCACCAGCTGCCGAGCGCTCTTGACACCAACCCTGTTACGGGAAAAAACTGGGGTTCGGCACCAGCTGCCGAGCGCTCTTGACACCGACCCTGTTACGGGGAAAAACTGGGGTTTGGCACCAGCTGCCGAATGCTCTTGACATCGACCCTGTTACAGAGAAAAACTGGGATTCGGCACCAGCTGCCGAGCGCTCTTGACACCGACCCCGTTATGGGGAAAAAATTGGGGTTCGGCACCAGCTGCCGAGCGCTCTTGACACTGACCCCGTTATGGGGGAAAATTGGGGTTCGGCACCAGCTGCCGAGCGCTCTTGGCACCGACCCTATTACGTGGAAAGATTGGACCTCGGACTTCGCCGAACTCCCTCTCAGCACTCACAACCTTGCCGAGGTCCCTCTCTCGTTCGGAAAGAGGTGCCGAACCACCTACAGACCTCGGCCTCCTGGGCAGCCAGCGCTGGAAGGGGTCGGAAGTGTGAAACAAGCATGTAGGCCACACAACGAAGGTAAAAGGGTCGAACTGTCCACCAAGAGATTGCAAAAAAAACAATTAAAAATTCGGGAAATTACGGAAGAACTCCTGGAAAGCAATTGTAGAGGTTGGGAAGCATTTTCTAGTCCCCAAACAAGCGATTATTGCCAAGAACAATCTTCTAAGACCCCCGAACGACGAATTGACACCTCGCAAAGTTAAAGGGATATTCCTACGAGAACACCATGCGACCATGAGAGCTCAGGAGCGACTCGGAGTTCAATCCACTTGAAAAATCACCACACTACCTCCTTCAAGATTCAAAGCCTTCCGTTTGGGCTCCGATACAACTCCACTAGCCATTAAAACAGTAAAACTACTCCTCAAAGGCTGATCAAGCTCAGTCTTCGGGAGTGGGGGGCTCGTGATACGGCTAAAAATGGGATTTAATCGGAACCGTCCAAATCGGGCACGAATCCTGAAGCCCAGGGATAAAACGGTAATTTCACCTACCAATGGGTCTGAGATGGGTACTGGATCTTTTCAAAGATCCAATAACCCATGAACGGATCCACCTCAATCGGGTGCGGGTTTCAACCAGCAGAAAGCCCGATCCAGAGTGATAGAATTAGGGTTTCTGATTAAATCCTAATCAACGGTCCTGATTCATGCCTATCCCTTCACTGGAAATTAGGGATTACATTCCTAATCTATTTACAAGGAAAATATTCCTTATCAGACCACGAGGATTACATTCCTAATCCAGTCCCTAAGACGCCTATAAATACCCCCCATCCACCTCCATTAAAAGGTATTCAATCTTTCACCAGTTTTTTCGCTCTTTCATAATCTTCCCTGATTACTGACTTGAGCGTCGGAGGGTGCGTCGCCGGGAACAACCCCGGTGTCTCGCACTTTTTGCAGGTGTACGGCAGGAGTCAGCGTCAAATTCCGACGGAACAGGTATACAGGTTTGCTATTCAGTTTTCCTAAGAATCCACAAATACTATCTGTTTGCCCCCACACCAAATTTAGCGGCCACAAATAGTAAGACAACAATTAGTTGTAAGCAAAAGTCTATGTTTCCATCAATATATGTTGAAAAATAATTATAAATTGGGGTGTAAAATCCAACTTCTTAAAACTTGTGCAAAATGATGAAATTTAATTTTTAAGAAAATATTTACTACTTTTAGTGTAACTTTAGAGATTGAAATTACCCAAGTGAATATTCATTTAAATCCTCCATTACATTTGAAAACAATCAGGAAACTCGATTAAATTTCTACATGAGTAATCAAAAGAATCATAAAAAACCTGAAAAATTCGAAAATTTACAAACTTGAAATCTGAAAATCTAAATTTGCAGGTAGAGAGAAAAAAAAACAAAAAAAGTGAAAAGAGAAGAAAGATAATAATAAAGTGAGTCATTGATTTTGATTTCAATTAAAAAATTGTCACATGATAGTTATTTTTAAAAATTGCCTTGTAATTTGTTATATAGATGATCATGGTGGTCAAGATCAAGGCAGTGATATTTATTGGATTAGGCTCTTCTTGGTAAATAGAAGCAGCAGATGTCGATTACAAAAAAATTGTAATAATAGAACCTTCCAAATGTTGAGAGGCTTCTCTGGTTTTTACCCAAAAAATAAATGAAAATGGTATCAAGGGAAGAGAAGACGTCAAGTTCATGTAATCACTGACTAGAGAGAAAAAAGAAAAAAAAAGAAAAAATTGTAAAATACCAAAAAACAAAGAATCTCAAACTGAGAAACACAACACAAATGACTTCAGATATGTCCGACGGTCATAAACAACTATGACGACTAGTTTAACACTTTGACCTGTTGCCAAAATCTATTATTTTATATGAATAATATCATTAAATTATTTTTCGGTGTGCCAGAGATATCCCTTTCAGTCAACTTCAAAATAAATAAATAAAGTGTGCCAAGGGGGGAGAGTAAGAAGTTTTTTTAATATTTTTTTATATTTTTATTTTATTTTATCTTTTTTTAAAGATAAAGATGGAATAACGTCACCCTGTTTCATTAATAAGAGATTAATAAAATACAAAAAATAACAGTGCAGAAAAGAACATAATCCCCCAACAATACCCTAGGGGATGGGTCTAACCAAAAGTACAAAAGTACAACCCAAGGTACAATAGGCCTAAACAAAATACAAAATAGAGCTAGCTGCGGACTGTGGGCTTCCCAATTGTATCCTATTCCCTGTGAGTATCAAGGGCGCCTACCCCTCAGTCCTGTGTCGGTCCAAACTCGACCTCCTCAACATCGAATTCCTCCACCTAGAAGACTCTAGCAATCCTTCCTCTTGCTCCTGTAGCAGCAGCTCCATTTTCTGAAGGACCTGCATTAGCAGAAGTGTCAGGTGCAACAAACTTGATCAGGGGCTCCACCATTTCCATCGGCATCGTCTTGATCTTGGAAATCTTCTCATAAGCTTCAGTTTCCATAGCATCCATAGCCTGGCCATCCTCTTCTTTCTCCTCTTCCTCTTCAAAATCATCCTCCAAAGCACTCCTAGGTTCCAATGCCCCAGAATCTTCAAGGGTCCATCCTTCGGTGACGAGATCATCGTGGAGACTCATCTGAGCGGTCGAAGACGGCGGACCGTTGCCGGAGTTGGAGAGGTGGCGGCGCTGCAGCTCGAGGAAGAGGCGGGATGAGTTGAGGGCGGTGAGAGTGAGGGGGAGGATCACCGATGAGGATCCGGTCACACCTTTGGTTATGAGGAGGAGTATAAAGGCGGTGATCCGATCCATTTTTGGGGGACCACAATGACGGTGGGAGAGGGACAATGATGGCAGGAGAGGGACGACGACGGCGACGTGGCCTCACGACGATGGCAGGGGGTCGAGAGAGTGAGAGAGATCCGGGATTGCGTTTTTTTTTTTGGGTGGGGGTGTACAAAGAAGTTGTGATGGGTGTTTATTTTACTGTATTTGTACCTGTATTTTCTTTTGGTTGTTGCTGCATGGGACTGTTGAGATGCTAGACGTATCTTCATATTTTGTATATCTCAATACTATAATGGGAGAACCCCTTAGTCAGTAACCCAACCCGTGCAACGCACGGGTTGGGTTACTTTGGTAAATTTTTTCGAAAATGGATCTGTTTGGTAAATATTTTCAAAAGTGAATCAGTTTGAAAATTATTTTCTTTTTAATTATTGAGTAACTTTGGTAAATATTTTAGAAAGTGGACCTGTTTTATAAATATTTTCGAAAGTGGATCGGTTTGGAAATTATTTTTTTCTTACCCTTTTCATTGTCCTTCAATTTTTTCTACGTGCACGTGTGCACGTGTCTGATACTAGTTAATATGTAATTGGATCTACTGTGTTTCATTAATCTATCATTAATGGAAGACGAAGTCATCTTTATTCTAAAAATAAAAAAAATTAAAACAAAAATTTTTTAAAAAAGAAGAAAAAGGTTATGATTATATTCTCCACCGTTGAAGAGTCGCATTACCTATGCGTCACGGCCACAGGTCCTACAATCCAATTTAATTAACAGTACTCATTATTGCAATTTATATCATTAATCATCATTTACTCTTGAACCTGATTAACAATAATAAATCAACAAAATCAAACAGATCTAATTACTCCATTAATTATTATTAAAAAATAAAAGTTAAGTTCTATGCGGTTCTTCAATCACAGCCGTCAGATTCTTTGGCCAGCTGGCAATCACAACGGCTACCTACTGACACAGGACCACACAGCCAGTGGAATTTTTTTTTTCCGAAAATGACCAACTTTTTAAAAGTATTAATTAAACTGACCACATTCAAAAATATTTACCAAATTGACCTACTTGCTATTTCAGTTATCTATATAATAAATTACAAAGAAAGCTATTAAGTAGCTCTCATTCAATCTCCCCTAAAATCAATGGCCTAGATTGATTCTCAGAAAACATATTTTTCCACCAAAAAATTCAAACCCCAAAATTAAAAATTTCCCCCCAAAACTAAAAAACTTACTTTATTACTATCTCTCTCTTCTCTCTTCTCACTTCACTTTTTCATATTTCTCTCTTTCTCTCTCTCCCTCCCTCTCCCATTCTTTCTTAACTTAGAAATTTAAATTTTAAGATTTCAGGTTTGTAAAATTTTCAGAATTTTTATGCATTTTTTTATTGTACATGTTATATTGAAAATAGCAAATATCGCTTCAACAATTAAATTTCATCATTTTCCACCCTTAAAGTTCTAAGAAGTTGGATTTTACACCCTCATTTATAATTATTTTTCAACATATACTAATAGAAACATGGACTTTTATTTACAACTAATTATTTTCATACTATTCAAACTTGAACTACATAATTGTTGTTTTACTGTTTACAGGGCTTTTCGTGTGTTGTATCGTTCCGAAGACGTGCCGTAGGCATGTGTCCACGGGCAAATCTAGTTTAAAAATAAGTTTGCTGTTTCAAACATCGAGTGTAGTTCTATAGTTTTTTCCAACACTTTGAGAAATCTCGCAAATATTCAAATTTCTAAAGATAGACTTTCTGTTTCCAACAGCGAGCTTGGTTGAACCAGACCCACTGTTGGAAACAACGAGTTTGGTTTGTAGTTTTTTTTTTTCTTCTAAAACCAACTCTCTAAAAAAAAGAGTACAAGTACACTCGTTCTATTGAACTAGAGTTGTGTAACACCCTGTAATTTCTAAACATATAAATATATAATATATATGTATATAATGAGAGGTAGGTGGCAGATTGTTATTAAAATGGATTTGGAAAGGTGGCATATCATGTAAATATGTGTAGTGGTGAATGGGGGGGGGGGGGGGGGGGGGCACGATATTGAAATAGCAAAAGCTATTGCTGTTTGAAAATGCTCATGACATCAGCGAGGTGCTGGGGCCCACTTGTTTAAATCAGCAAAGAGACAGCGCTGCTGTCTTTGCCTTAGTGACGTGGCAGGGCCCACGTGAGGGGCTACTGTTTACAGGGAGAGAGAAAGAAGTAGATGAGAATTGTCCCACATCGGGAGTTGCAAAAAAATTAATTAATTATAAATTAATAATAATGCCTATGATCAATAGTCACCAATTTGGTTAACCACCTTTTGAGAGACAACCTGTAGTGGGCAGTTGTACTATACTATAAATAATTTATCTTCTAAATTGTATAAATTGTCTGAGCAAGGGGCATGGATCTTACAAATGGTATCAGAGCCGACTTTCGACACCGAGTATGAGTGCAGATTGGTGGTTATGCCTGAGATGGAGCTAGCAGACATACTGGTAGGTATGCCTGAAAGGAAGCGAGGTTGGGACAGGATAGGGGGACTGTACAACTAGCAGAATCACGGTACTGTACAACTAGCAGAATTAGGGTACGCCATTCCACATCGGTTAGAATTATATATGTATATAATAAGAGGTAGGTGGCAGATTGTTATTAAAATGGATTTGGAAAGATGGCACATCATGTAAATATGTGTAATAGTGAAGGAGGGGGGGGGGGGGCACGATATTGAAACAACAAAAGCTATTGCTATTTGAAAAATGCTGATGACGCTAGCGAGGTGTTGGGGCCCACTTGTTTGAAGCAGCAAAGAGACAGCGTTGCTGTCATTGCCTTGGTGACGTGGCAGGGCCCACGTGAGGGGCTACTGTTCACGTGGAGAGAGAAAGAAGTATAGGAGAATTGTCCCACATCGGGAGTTGTAAAAAAATTAATTAACTATAAATAATAATGCCTATGATCAAGAGTCACCAATTCGGTTAACCACCTTTTGAGAGGCAGCCTGTGGTGGAGAGTTGTACTATACTATAAATAATTTGTCTTCTAAATTGTATAAATTGTCTGAGCAAGGGGCAGGGGTGTTACAAGTTGTACTCATTTTTTAGAAAAAAATTTCACATTCAACTTTTACCTGAAATATATACAACTACACTCATTATCTGAGATAGCGAGTTCATTTGAACTAGACTTGCTATCTCAGATGAGTGTACTTGTACCTTTTTTTTGTAGTAAACTTTTGAATATGAAATGTATACAAAGACAGCGAGTCTAATTCAAATGAACTAGCTATTTATCTCAGATAGCAAGTGTAGTTGTACTCATTTTTTAGAAAAATTTTGAACATGAAATGTATACAACTATCAGATAGCGAGTTTAATTCAAATAAATCTCATATAGCGAGTGTAGTTGCAGTTATTTTTTCAGATAAATTTTGAACATGCAATTTCTATCTTAAATGTATAGACCTATACTCGCTATCCGAGATAGCGAGGTCCATTGTTTCAGATAGCAAGTAGGTTAATTTGGTAAATAGTTTCGAAAGTGGATCAGTTTGGTAAAGACTTTCAGAAAGTGGGTCATTTTGGAAACAAAATCCAGCCAATGCACGTGGCCCCACCATCCGACGTATGACGTTTCATTCAACGGCCTATTTCGAGGGGCAATTTGGCCAACTGAACTTCATGCCACTCACTAAAAGACGATAGTACCCCTTTAGATTCAAATTTGGCGAAATTTTATAAACCTACTAATCTTTCCTCGAATTTAACTTCAGCGCCCTAGAAAAATAGCATCAAAATGTTTCTTCCACCATTTGCATATTAAAATTACTGTTTAATCGGTATTTAATCTACGACCATTGTATGTTAGAAAAAGGGAATTTTTGATATTCCAAACTATAGTTAGGGGGCAAAATAAACTAAATCTAAATCTTAGCTGTACCAATTTGGTCAGAGTTTTTTCGTCATCTTAACAAAAACCGAATCAAAATGTGTATTATAAGCTTTTACAGTATCTTAAACTTTTGACTATCCTTAAGAAAAATAATTAAAAAATGTCTTTAAAGAACAATATTTTGATGAGCTCTTCAAATTGTTACAAGAAAATTAATAATATAGTTCCTTTATTTTGCTGTAACACTGAATGGTCCATCATTTTCTGATGGATTCAATTACCTCCCTCCATGAATTGATCACCTCCCATTATTTTTTCTTTCTTTAACTCTTTCCTTTTCAATCCTTCTACTGAGGCAGTGGAGTTTTGTACTCGCCAATTGAGAGATATCGGAGGTGAGGTAGGAAGCGGTAATAACGTAGACCATAGCCTTCCATAAAGAGAAAGAGAAACATGCATTGAGAGGAAATAGAGGGACTTGGTAAGACATTAGGCTGCTCTAGTCAACAATGAAAGAGAAGCGTGGTGAGAGTTGAGGTTGTACACTCGTCGACAACGATTTTTTTCTGATTGGGCCTGGTCAGTCACAGAGAGAGAGAAGGATTGAGACGAATGTTACATTTAGGGGGTTTCCAAGAAATTTCTTTGTTTTGAAATTTTCACCAAGTTTTGTGATGTTCAATGAAACTACCATTGCCAATGTTGTCGAGTCAATTGAGATTATTTGATCTATTTGCTAAACCATCTAAAACACCATACAGGGCCATTTCCGTCATTCCAACCTTCCTCCCAAATCCGCAGTCTGGTTTCTGACCAAATGCTATATATACTTCTCTCTCTCTCTATCAATTTTCTCTCTCCCCGATTGGCCACAAATCTCACGTGAAAATTCTCTCCGATCTGAACCCAACAAGGAAGAATTTTGAGCTTTTCAGGTGATTGATCCGCTTCTTCTTCGTCGATTTGATCCAATTTTCTGCACTCTTATCCATTTAAAAATATTTTGCTTTTAATCATGTGACTGAGGGTTTGCAATTTTAGATTTCTGGGTTTCTAATCTTTTTTATTTCTTTTCTTGTTAATTGCTGTAAAGATTTCATCTTTGGTATTTGTTGAATTTGATCCTGCATTGTTCTAATTTAGTGCCAGTTTTTATTAAAGAATACTGAGAATAATGATGGGTTTCCTCAATTTGGGAGAATTTTGATATGGGTTGTGAGTAATTTGGTAGTAGATTAGGAAAAGATGGTAAAGTTGTGATCTTGATGGCTCAAGTTCTTTGATTTGATTTGTTCAAATTCTAGTTGATTGGATTCAGTAAGCTATGGTTTCTTCACTTTGGGAGTTTCTTTTCTTAGGTGAGTCACATGCTTTTCATTACTTTGAAGGTGATCTCTATCTAGAGTTCATCCACTTGCTCAAATTAGTGCTTTATTATATTATCTTTCTCACCCCACCACTCACCATATTGGGCTAAGATATATGTGAGTTGACTTCATTTTACCTTAGTTCTTCATTGTTGTCTGTGGTTCTGTTTAAGCTGGAAAATGGGGTTTGTCCCTTGAGAACTTTGAAAATATTTGTAGGGCTTATGCATTTTATCAATTCGAAAGGTTTTTGAAAGTAAAGTTCTTTGATTACTTAAGGGATAGACAAATTAGGAAGAATGAGAAAGTGGCTCGGGCTCTGCATTCGCTAGGGGTGTTTAGCTCTGTTGTGACTATTTAAAAGCGAGAACGTCACCCACGGTTTTTTTGGCAAATCCAATAGGGGGGCCACATGAAGTTGCTCTGCATTTGATCTCTTTTTATTTATTTGTGTGTGTGTGTAAGTTTTAAAATTTTGATGTCAAAGCCAAATCGGTCCCAATCAAACTTCAAACAAATTTAACTATCTTGGATGGTTTGGCTAAAGACCTGGAACGACATGAAAATCAATTCTACCAAAACAAGAAAGTCATTTAAAAGCGAGAGCGTCACCCACGGTTTTTTTGGCAAATCCAATGGGGGGGGGGGGGGGGGGGCACATGAAGTTGCTCTGCGTTTGATCTCTTTTTATTTATTTGTGTGTGTGAGTTTAAAAAATTGATGTCGAAGCCAAATCGGTCTCAACCAAACTTCAAACAGATTTAACTATTTTGGATGGTTTGGTTAACTGAAGACTGGAACGACAAGAAAATCAATTCAACTAAAACAAGAAAGTCATTTCCGAAAAAGAAAAATTAACCAAAAAAGCATTAATGTTCAAGTTTCTCATCGGTTTAGCGAATAAAACTCATTAAAATGTGTTGACAAGAAGATTGACTAGTAAATATTTTACTAGTCAATATAAATAGTCATTCTCACTAATCAAAATTGACTTGTCCGTGCTACATAACTAGTAAATATTTTATTTTTTGAATGAGACAATACCAAGGAATTAGGATAGAAACTTATATGCTTGAAATTGATGAGGAAGAGATGAATGATATTGTGAAAGTTCTACAATTGTGGAGCTCGTAAGATCAGGCATTGTTCTTACTATAAATAGCATGCATGTTTTTTCAGTGTTTCTCCTCACCATTTCCTGTTTATTTAAATTACGGCTGGAGGTTTCACTGTTATTATAGGGGTTGCATTAGGGCCGGCCCGGCCCTGGCCAAAACCATGCCGAACCGGGGTCAACCCGTCAAAAATTGACAGGTCGGTCCGGTTCGGCAAAAACCCAAAAAAACCTGAATTTGGTCCAGCCCGCAACCGGCCCGGTCAAACCCAGGACCGGGTTGAAGCAGCCCTGGTCCAGTCTGGGCCGGCCCACAGGGCCGGCCGTTTGGAAATTACTGTGATTTTTTTCTAGAATTTTATTTTTAAATGTTTTTGTGTAATTACTAAAATACCCCCAACGGATCTATGCTAGCTGATTTTTGGGGGTATTTTGGAAAATTTTTAAAAAATCATAATCTATATATACAACCTCGGTTCATTCAATTCTTTTCACAAATTCACTCAACTCTCTACCATCGGTTAAGTAGATGTGCACGACAATAGTCTAATGTTTTATCTTCAATCTAAATAAAGGTCATCTTGATCTCTAAATACAAATGTTTTCCTCAAAATATAATTTGAATAAATTTGTATGAAATGTTACTAATCTATTTTATTATATATTAAACTTTGTAATTCATAAAAACAATTCAATTTATGAAAATCTCTTTTATCTATATGTACTTGACAATTGTGAACAATTTCTCCTTTCCTTTATCTTTGTAATAAAGAAAAATTAAAGCCCGACGCTGCCCGGTCCGGCCCCCGAGCTAGGGGCCGGGGCCAGGACCAGGCCGCTAATTTCTTCCACTGGCCCGGCCCGGCCCGCGACCATGGCTGGCCCGGGCGACCATGGCTGGTCCGGCCCGGTAGGCCCGAATGCCACCCCTATGTTATTGTAGTGTTGACTGCATCATAATGGAACCCTTGCTTCTTGCGTAAATCTGCAATTTGAATAACATAGGATGCCTAGTTTGTGGATGTTTTTTTATCGGATGTGAATTGATTGTGAGATGCCTAGTTTGTGGATGTTTTTTTATCGGATGTGAATTGATTGTGACAAAGGCAGTTGAACTTTCAACTAATCGCCATGATCCATATATATTAGTAACATCTATTGGTGCGAAAATTAAAGTTTTAACCATGTATATATGAGGCTGGAGTTTCTCTGGATAGTCTTGATTAGCATGAAGCTTTTGGTTTTATAAGGAGCAGTGACAAACTCGGGATTCACGAATAATTCGGTGAGATTCAAATATGCAGGATTTGGAAAAATATATGGTAAATTCGGTAAAAGGGGATAAGTGTATATACGTGATGCATGTGCACATGTATATATGTATGTTTTTTTTCCTTCATGTATCTGGGCATAAAAGTATGTAAGACGAGTGTATCCGTAAATTTAAGGCTAATTGGGATAATAGAAAGTTGGATTCAAACAAAATAGGGGTAAGGAAATAATAGTCCCTATTTTATCAGCACTTTTGTGCTTGAACCTCTGGGGTAGCTTCACTATAGTGAAAGAAGGGTAATTTTGTCAGTGACCTAATTAACCCTAATCAATGCTTCTTGCAGTCTTGTGCTGCTTATTGCCTCCCATCGTTGCTCTAAGCAAAAAATAAAAAATAAAAAAAATCACCAAGTCTTCAATGGGTTACTCCGGATGATCTGCCACATCGCCCATGATGTCAGCAACTAGGAAGAGAGGGATTAGAGAAACGATGCAAGCTTTGACTAGAGATAAATTTGCGATTTTAGTGAATAGTTTGTCGTTTATGCGATAATATGCATCTGGTATGTATAATTTGTGAAGTTTTGCAAGTCTTCACGAATTCTATTACTATGGTTGCCATGGTCTAAAGTTTTTGGCTATATAGTTTCTTTCCATAGAGGATAAGATCAAGGAATATTTAAATCAGCATTATCAATGTTATCCATTGAGTTGGGGGACGGCTTAATTATTGAGATGAATAAGATTGCAATGATTGATGCAATTAAAGAATCTAATAATTTATGGAATACAATATGAAGGAAATGGTACATGTCTCAATGGTTTTTTTTTTATGTGCCATATACCTTCTCATGTTGGAAGTTCTAATGATAATTATTCTAAGGGAAAATTTGAGAATCAAATAACTGATTAGCCTCTAGGCTGCATCCAATTTTTATATTGAATTACTGTATATAAAATAATTTTTAATGTGCCACATGCTTCTTTTTTATTATTTAACACACTTGATTCTTTCATATACTATATATATAATTACTGTTGGATAAATGGAATATAAGTTCTGCTACCCTTTTGCTACCATTCACGTTTACTTTTACTATTGAATTTGGATATTTATAAAGAAAACAGCTCTTGCTTTGCTGTCATGGAACATTAGGTACCTTTTTAATTGTATTTCTGAAGTAAATTGTATTGCCTCTTAAGTTATGCTTGAGATCAAGGCAACTTAAGAATCTTCTTCATTGACATAGAAATTTTTTGAGAATGTTAGATGTCCGTCTCAAAGAGAACCTTTATGAAACATAATAAAATATTTTCATATACTTCAAACTACGAGAAATTGACTGTCAGTTCCTTTAAATTAGACTGGACCCTAAGGGTTTACCTTGACAGTGTCAACATATATTCGACGAGCTTCATTGTTTATGTACAATATTATAAAGTAGAAACTCTTTTGATTGGGAACAGTTTTCCATTGTACTTAAGGAATAAGGATTAGGAATTTAAATTCGATAGTGCACATACCACCCTTGTTTTTATTCTGTTATTTTTTAAATTGTTGTACCATAGTTTAACGGCTCCGCTGATCCCAATCCGGATTGGCCGGGATCGGATCGGTTTTAGAGGCGGGGCAATTCAATCCTCCTCTTAAATATTGCAATTGGCGATTCGGTCCGAGTGTCGGTCAATATGGATGTGGGATTGGATCAGTTCTGGATGACGGCAATTCCCCCCTCCTAAAAATTGGAATCCACAATTCAATCTGGGTATCGGCCGTATCAGACCGGTTCAGGATGATACCACGATCTAAAAAATTAATAAAAATAAAAAATTGATCATTTATTTAAACCTCATTTAAAAATATTTATTTAATAATAGAAAATATTTGAACATTATTTTGACGACCTCATACCATTTCCAATAACTACAATGATCCTCTATTGTTGGTTTGATCGAAACCGATCCCGATACCAAAAATTTTGACAACTCAATATCGTTCCCAATAGTGCGATGTTGTACCATGTGCATCCAATATGCAAGGTTTTAAATGTCGGATGTCTTGTCGTGTCGGTCTCTCACATTATAATTTTCATGTTGTATAGGACATGTCGGGGGATATATGTTGTTAATGTAGGATAGAAATATATATCCTAAATTTGATCTGCATACATTAACATACATTATATTATCACATGTATCATATAAATAACACATAATAAAAAACTAAGTTATTTAATAAAGCAACACGAATACACATTATGTATACATCAGATGGATAAATGGTTTTTGGATTTGATTTGAAACAAACCCTAAATAAAATTAAACCCATTATAAAAACTGGCAAAAGGGACACATTATAGGGATATTCGGCCAAAATATCCGCAGACATTCCCCAAAACAACATCAAGTATATATACTCATTTGTCATGTGGGCCGGTCCAAAAATCTACATTTCAGCGAATATTTAGGACATGGCGGCCCACATTTGAAACCTTGCAATTATGTTTTCTGTATGAAAACTATCTTGAAGGAAGGCACCCCCGTGTTTTGTTGGCATTAAAGTAGGTGCCTTTTTAAATTTGTTACTTGTTAGTGTGGTAAGTGAACTACCTTAGTAATAAAATGTCTTGCACAATTTCATGCTTGGTATTGAGAGAGATTGAGCCCAATAAAGAATCTTTGTTCTCCTACTTGATCTGAGAAACGTTAGATATTGCCCCCCCATCTCTTCAGAATGAGAAGAAGTTATGTTTAAACGTAAATAGAATGTTTTCATATATGCCAAACTATGGAAAATTGATGCTGCAACCTATGCTGCAAGTATTTAACATGTTCCCTATTTGTGCCAGTGTAACAAAACAACTACATGCTTAACTTTGAGATTATTATCCATTGTGTTAAAATTTAAAAACAGACTGCCCTTTCTTTCTTGTCTGTTGTGTCATCTTCTCTTTCTAGCATATTCAATATGTTTTGGCTGGGGGAGGGACAGGGGTTGTTAGGTATGTTTATTTTTATAGGTAGGTGAGGTGGCTTGAATTATTGCTCTTAACTTTGATTCACATGATAATTTGCCTTCCATTGTTATATTATTGTGTCCATTGTTTGTGTTTGTCCTCCGTCCTCTCTTATAGAGCAGAAAGTTTTGAGATTTATCCAGATTTTTCTCTTATTGTGCGCAAACAATCAATTTTTTTTCCCTTGTAAATGTTGGCATTGCTTAATGTTTTAGACAGTCTAATTATGTTCAAACTTAATGCAGGCCCTCTGTGAGCTGACGCTGGGATCTGTTAGTGAAATTCCTAGTTGTGAAGTAGCATCCAAACTGTAAACTAGCAGTTTTCTTTTCCATGGCAATGGTAATAATTCAATAGAGGTTATTTCATTAAATTTTGTTAGAGAATTCAATGACTAATCGAATTTGACAGGCATCCAATGAAAACCTTCCACCGAATGTCATCAAACAGCTTGCGAAGGAGCTCAAAAATCTCAATGATTCTCCACCAGAAGGCATTAAAGTTGTTGTTAATGATGATGATTTCTCCATTATATATGCTGATATTGAGGGCCCAGGTAGGTGGAATTGTGCGTAATGTTATTCCTTCGAAAATGGTAATTTTCTTATATTCCTTCCCTTTATGCAGATGGAACTCCATATGAGAATGGTACTTTCCGTATGAAGCTGTTGCTATCCCGTGAGTTTCCTCAGTCGCCTCCTAAAGGTTTGTGTACAAAAAATCCATCTTCTTTTATGTTTTTTTTTATATGGATTTCCCGTCTTATTCTTTTGCCTCTGCAGGTTACTTCCTGACAAAAATCTTTCATCCAAATATTGCAACAAATGGTGAGATTTGTGTTAACACATTGAAAAAAGACTGGAATCCAACTCTTGGATTGAGGCACGTCTTGATTGTAAGTCCATGGCTTTGAAATTGTTTGTTAGTTATCATTAGAAATACTGTAGATTCATAAATTTTCTTCCTTTTTTTTGAATGTTTGTGAATAATGAGCAAGCTAGCCTCATGGGTTTGACACGGTCTTTCTGAATTTTGAGGAAAAAACTTGCTTTTCCGGCTTGATGTTGATGATTTATCTTTTTTGGTTGTTGCGGTTGTTGGCACTCTAATTTGTTTACCATGTTTACTAAAACTATATGTACTTTGTGCAATTTGGATTTGTAAGATTTATTATGATGAGGACATCAGTTCGAGATGATTTGGGCGCTTCTATCAGCGTGGGCATCGCCTAGGATGACTATTTTATTAGCCTAGTTATTTTCATTTCAGCACTTTTAGTTGTTTTGACATATGTAGTAGTTTTGGTTTTTGCTCAATTTATTTTCTGAATTTTGGAGATTTGTTTTGAGATTTGTTTTGAGCCTCTATATATAGGCCTTTAGACTAATGAGAATGAATGCTTTTATTGGTTAAAAAAAATTGTGTGATTGAGTTTTGCTCTTCATTTATCTCTTTTGTGAGACATTGATAGAATATTAGGGATTAGGATTTCGTATTTGAATTTGATTTGGGGATTAGAGTTTCGAATTTGAATTGGGTTTGAGGATTTGGAATGGGAAGGGATCTAAAGGCCTTTAGATTAATGAGAATGAAAGCTTTTATTGGTTAAAAAAAATTGTGTGATTGAGTTTTGCTTTTCATTTCTCTCTTTTGTGAGACATTGACAGAATATTAGGGTTTGTGAGAAACCTTAGATCCCTCCCCATTTCAAATCCCCAAACCCAATTCAAATTCGAAACTCTAATCCCCAAATCAAATTCAAATATGAAATCCTAACCCCCAGATCCAATTCAAATATGAAGCCTCAATCCCTAAATCTTCATTCAATCCCTTAACCTAATATTCACATCAAAAGAATGATCTATGGAGGAGTACAACGCCATTGACGTCGACTAGTAGCTTCTTCTTCTCCATCTGTGGTGACACTCATTCATCGAACCTCGGTAAATTTTTTCCATTCCTCCATTATTTGTGGTACTGCCTATCATCTCCAGAATATTATATGAATTTACCGTCGTTCACAAATATTGAGTGTGTTTTTACTTGCCTAATAGCGTACAAATCACTATTGAATATTTTACTTGCTAAACACTTAAGTATAATTATTGAATCTTAGGCTTGATATTTAATTGGGATTAGTAACTTAGTTTATTTCTTGAAAATCCATCAAACCAATCACTAATTTTAATTTCTAACTTAATCGGCACTACATGTTGGTAAACTTAATCTTTTAATATTCTTGAAAATTCTCTACTTAAATTATTGAATCTTAGGCTTGATATTTAATTGGGATTAGTAACTTAGTTTATTTCTTGAAAATCCATCAAACCAATCACTAATTTTAATTTCTAACTTAATCGGCACTACATGTTGGTAAACTTAATCTTTTAATATTCTTGAAAATTTTCTACTTAGGGTTAAGTTTACATCATTTTGGTGTCAGAGCGAAGGTTTTAAAACCCTAGTTCTTGCATCATTTAGTCATAATTTCTGCATTCATTTAGAATCGTTTTAGGGTTAATTTTTTTTAGATCATTTCAGATAAAAAAATCATTTTTGGTGCATGTTTCCCCAAATTTCAGCAAACACGCCCCCACGATCCCTAGTTTTCTGTCTTTGGTGAATGCATCTTCGCAGAACCATCACAAATCCTGTAGAGCCTTTATTGTCTCTCCCAAACTATCCAATCAGAAATCCTACAAATCAGTGATCCCCTCCTCAAACTGAAATGGACAACTCTGACATTTCCACTACCCTCGCTATCAACTCTGACATTTCCACTACCCTCGCTATCATTCAAGAAACTCTTGCCAATATCAATCATAGGCTTGAGCAAGTAGAATTGAATCAAAATGTTATCCCTGAGCTTCATCCTAATTGTCAGTTCCCTCAAGGGAATGGTCGTGATGACCGACGTCAAAATCGTGGCCCTGATGAGCAAAACAAAAGAACGTAAAGGCTGACGTTCCCCACTTTGAAGGCCACATGGAACCCTAAGCTTATCTCGATTGGATCCGTGCCATTGACCACTACTACGTGTGGTTTGATATGAGCGAAGCCCTGAAGGTCAAATTTGTCACGATGAAATTGACTGGTAAAGCTCAACAACATGGACCAATCTTGAACATGTCCGCATAGGCCGAGGCATGACACCCATAGCCACTTGGGAGACCATGAAAGAGAAGCTCACTGAGAGATATGTGCCCTTATCGTTCCACACCCGATTGCTAGATTCGTGGAACCAACTCTATCAAGGAAGCAATTCCACCCAATAGTATGTGGATAAGTTCAGTGACTTCTTCATTCAGTGCAATGCTTAGGGCAAGAGAGCGGAGAACAAAGTCTCTCTAAGTTTAGAGCTGGACTACGAGCCGATCTTAGGAACGAGCTAATTCATAGAAATATGGAGGCAGCAGCTTATTCCCTTGTCCTTGATATAAATTCCTTTAAAGCAAGTTCCCCTTACAAATCCAGTGATTCGAGAGATCATTCATGTAGAATGACCTTCACTGATCCCTCTAGACCTAAGCACTCCTCTTCTTAGTACCCTAACAAGTCTTACCAAACAAGCCCACTTCAAATTCCTATCCATATAGGAATGACAAGGATAAAGAACACTGAAAGAGACTACTCCAAAATTGATCCTCTCACTAAGTGCTATAAATGCAAGGGATATATGGCTGTTTGCCTACAAGGAACAAATTTGGTGTGATGTACTCAAAATGGATGTGGGTCAAGTAATTCTAGGGAGACCTTGGTTGGGTCAAGTAATTCTAGGGAGACCTTGGTTATGACCACGATGTGACAATATATGATCGATCCAACCAGTGTGTGTTACAGCATGACAGATTAAAGATAAGCTCATACCTGTGAAACCACAAACTAATCCGTCTGTGAAAACACCAACTCACTCGAGAAAGAGCAAGGAAGTAGCGTATATGGGTGAAAATGAACTCACAGAAGGAATTGACAAATGGACGATAATTCTCTTACTCACAACGAGAGAAGTCCGTAAAGAGCTTGAGCCATCCCTCAAGTTACTTCTGTCCTCCAGGAATTTGCAGATGTATTTTTTGTTGACCTCCCCAACCAGTTACCCCCGCTGCGTGACATCTAACGCATTATTGATCTGGTTTCGAGAGCAAGTCTCCCTAACTTGCCACACTATCGGATGAATCCGACGGAACATGCTGAGTTGAAAAGACAAGTTAATGAGTTATTGACAAAAAAGCTTCACTAGAGAAAGCTTAAGTCCTTGCAAAGTCCTTGCGCTGTTGACGCCAAAAAGATGGAACCTGACGTATGTGTATGGACAGCCGTGCCATAAACAAAATTACGGTGAAGTACCATTTTTCCATTCCCCGTTTGGATGACATGTCTGGTGCCATACACGTATGTGTATGGACAGCCGTGCCATAAACAAAATTACGGTGAAGTACCATTTTTCCATTTCCCGTTTGGATGACATGTCTGGTGCCACAATCTTTTTCAAGATTGACCGTAAAAGTGGCTACCACCAAATACATGTTCGTCCTGATAATAAATGGAAGACCGCCTTCAAGACGAAGGATGGCTTGTATGTTGAATTCTAACTGCGGAATAACTCAACAATGACAACGACGACGACGAGATGCAAGAACAATACTATCAAAGCAAGAGAACAAAGAACAACCAAAAGCAACATACAAGAACACAAGATTTTTTCGAGGTTCACCCAAAACAATTGTTACTTCCTCGCGCAAAGGCACTCCTGCGATTTTCACTAGAAATATGAAGAATAGGTTTACAAATTTCTCAAGAATTCACCCGCAAGGTGTAGGGTTTCACTCTATCTTCCTTTCTCTCAATGACGGCTGATATATTTGTATTTTCTTTTTGCTTCACCATAAAATCGTACACAATACAATATATATAGGTTTTCTCAACTTTCAATCTCAGCCGCTCATCGAACAGCGTCGGGACGGTCGACCGGTTCATACCTTTGACTGTGCAGGGTCCAACAGAGTGTAGGTTGGTCGACTGCACTGTCGATCAGTTGCATCTTCAAGTGTACAAGGTTGAAGCAGTGAGAGAGACGATCGATTGCGCGATCGACCGTACATTGCCTGGGGTGCGGTCGACCGCAACTCTGCTTGTAACTTCAAACTACTTTTGACCTGCTTGCTCCCACTTTGACTCTCCTTCTCGTCTATCTTCTTCAACCCATTATCGTATATATAGGTTTTCTCAACTTTCAATCTCAGCCGCTCATCAAACAGCATCGGGACGGTCGACCGGTTCATACCTTTGACTGTGCAGGGTCCAACAGAGTGTAGGTCGGTCGCCTGCACGGTCGACCAATCGCCTCTTCAAGTGTACAGGGTTGAAGCAGTGAGCGAGACGATCGACTACGCGGTCGACCGTACATTGCCTGGGGTGCGGTCGACCGCAACTCTGCTTGTAACTTCAAACTACTCTTGACCTGCTTGCTCCCACTTCGACTCTCCTTCTCGTCTATTTTCTTCAACCCATTATCGTGTATTGGATCCACAAACCCCAACAATCTCCCACTTGGAGATATATACACGAAGTCTCTAACATGTTCTTCATTCTTCCATTGACCTAGTCTAGGTCTGTGCCTCTGCGAGTCTCCTCAAGAATTAGCCTGAAGACAATCTGATAGCGGTATAGCAAAACTGATGTTTCCTGCTATCCACCACCTTAGTGAGCTTGTCCGCCGGATTCTTAGTGTCAACAATTTTAGTTAGCTTCAACCATTTCTTCTTAACCGCCATTCTAAGAAAATGATGTAACGCCCCGGATACCTGTTACAGGACATCCGTGACATCACCAAAATCTTTTCCTTCAAATGCATCTCAACACAGTAAATAACACGGAAATTTAAAAACCTTTATTGCCAAATAGAATTGTTACAACAATAATTACAACCCTTATCTTGTTCTTGAACAAGGAATACAAATTACATAAACTTATTACAACTGATTACAAAAATATTCAAACTCTTCTTGCGAAGCCATCGACTGTCTTCCAGATCGGCAGTCGATTGGTTACTGCTAAAAATTCTGCTGAATGGTCTATCTGCCTCCCTGGGATTTGCCCCTCAGCTTGAGCCTTCGGCTGCGCGACTCTGATATCTCTGCACCCGCTCGAATGGTGGGCATGTACACTGCCGCTCCACTTAGATGCCCTGCTGGTTTGGCTCTCCTGTCCTCTTGACCCGATATCCAGTACCTAATTAAGTGGGCACGTCAGTAATTCTACTGACGCAATGCTGATAAGAAAACAGTGATTTCCAACTATCACACCCACAATTCATCTTGAATGGAAAAGAAACGTGTATCCTGATTTCCTAGTGTTCGTGTATGCCATGACTTGAAGTCTAATACAAAATACAGAGTACAGAACAGATGCCTTAATCTAATGTCAGCGAGACTCTGGACACACATGCATCCCATACTACATGTGCCCCAGATCAAGTCGTTTCTCCAATATCAGGGATTCGAACCCTCGCCATGCAATGCATTCTATTATTGTACACTTTCTGTTACTGATTTTAGAGCATGGCTGAGGAGGTTGCAGATTAATCGGTCTCATCCATTTTGCAGTCACTTAGTGGTGTCTCGGTTTGCCACTAGTGCCCGGCATCCGGTCCCCACTCAAAAGTCGCGACGAACCTACAAATACACTGCAGCATATCCATTATGCAGAAGATCCAATATGATTCGTTCATGTCCACCACATAGAACATGACGGCCTCGAAGGTCTAAAACCCCCTATCCGCCAGGAAATCGACATCCCGTTCTTACCACGGTACTTTAGGAATCAACAGTACAAGATACGCACCGCAGCACATATCCCTAATGACAGGAAGAGACTATCCCATGGTCATCACCACATAGTGCCAACTCTCAGAACGAATCGGATTATAGGGAATCACTCCTAATACCAATTCGGTCTTCAAGCGAAACAAAATTAAGGAAACCTAATCAATGCAGTTTATTAAAACATGTTGTCACTCAAATCATACACGGTGTTGAACAATCAATGCCGAGCCTGATTAGTCTATCAAAATAACAATCATCACGGGAATCACATCCACTGATTCCCAATACCTTTACAGGTCAGCGACCAATAATTCCGGCCCGTGACCCTCAGCGAGTAGTCCAACGCCCCAAGGATGCAATATAATTCAAATGAAGGTAAGCACATACATAATCACAAACTCCTGACCATTGATAGAATTAGGCATCGAGACACCAATCACAATCCGATCAAAGCTATAACCCAACTTACTCATGTCCACCATGAGTGCACATGAACTTGTCTAAGTTCTAGATGAAATGCTAAAACATCTTTTGAGACTCAATAGCTCATGATCACCACACTGCGGTATGCAGAGGGTTCCTCATCAATTGTCCGATAGAATAGTTCAAGAAATAGCAGTAGCAGTAACTCAAGCTACGCTCATCGGAATCCAACACAATCAGACTTCTAGAAGGGTAGGGAGATCCATTGCAATCCCCTAGTGGACGACTCCCTCAATTCTTTAAAGAACTCAAGTTCCCGAGCTAACTTAAGCTCGAAGTCAAACTAAACAACAGATTGCTAAACTTGCAACGTCCATAACTTCCAGCACACAAGTTGGAAATGCAGAGGGTTCCTCATCAATTGTCCGATAGAATAGTTCAAGAAATAGCAGTAGCAGTAACTCAAGCTACGCTCATCGGAATCCAACACAATCAGATTTCTAGAAGGGTAGGGAGATCCACTGCAATCCCCTAGTGGACGACTCCCTCAATTCTTTAAAGAACTCAAGTTCCCGAGCTAACTTAAGCTCGAAGTCAAACTAAACAACAGATTGCTAAACTTGCAACGTCCATAACTTCCAGCACACAAGTTGGAAATGCTTGATACTACCCATTTTGGAAAGATAAGATCCTAGTCTACAACTCTCCAGTTAACCATTTCCTCAAATTTGATCAGCTTGATACCATAAAACCTCATACACTCTCAGCTTGTACGTTCCCTCATGCACTCGCTGCACCTTTCCAACATCATAAAAATTTGCTCACTCATCAGAATTACTCGATTTTGGTTTTTATAGAAAGGTGGGAGTGTCTACTTCAACTTCCTAGTTGAACATATTCTCAGATTCAATCACTAAAGTCCTCAAAAACCCAAAATTCCATCAGGTGCACAAACAGGGGAAAATTGATTCTTCAATAAACAGGGCATCGATTAGACTGAATCTGCCATAGTCTTTGGAAAATCATAACTCTCAACCTACAAGCTGGAATTACAAAATTTCAGATGGGTTAGAAAGCTATGACTCCCTACTACAAATCTCCAGTTTTCAATTTCTCAAATTCTTAACAAATAATTCCAGAATTTCCCGTCTTCATAGACTAATCGATTTGCACTAGGCTGAACATGGTTCACTTTGAAATTCAATAACAAATCCACCTTAAGTCCAATGCTCATGAAATTTGAGATTCTTAATCCACACATGTACCATTCCATTTTGTCCAAAATTTGTATTCAGATTCATCTCACACAATGAGTTATGACTCCTCAAATATAGCATAATTTTCAGCTGCTCTTTCAACAGGGTTTATACCACTATATACGGTTTATTTTTGAAACCTCATCAAATAATATCTAAAAATTCTAAAATTTGAGAATCATCAAATAGACTTATACCACAAGCTACTCCAAAAATTTCATAGCAATATCATAAACACACAAGGAGTTATGGTCATGTGAATTTCAGACCAAAAACAGTCAGCTTTCAGCTGCAACTTCTAGACCAGCGCATTCTACAATTTCTTTGAGATATCAAATGACCTCAGAAAAATATGAAATTTAAGACTAGTTGTAGACACATACAAGAGTGTCCACAAAAGTTTTCAGCTCAAAATACCCAGGCTACACTGAGATACAAAATCGGAAATACATAGCAAATTTCACCCAGCCAGCAGCAATTTCGGCTGCTTACTGTCCGAGATTGGGTCCTATGTTTGGGCTATCAAATTGCTCCATAAATATTATGAAAAAATTTATGGATACTCTACATACATAGAAGAACAAATTCTCCAAATTTGAGCTCAAAATTCCGAACCGTTTGAGAGAAACAAATTCTCAAACTCACCCTTACAAACGTGCTCCTTAACAAAAGCTCAAGAAAAATTGTTCTTACCATACAACCATCTTTTCCTTAGCATGTCACCATTATTCATGATAATCAAAATTTCTTTAACTATTTTCACATACTAAAATTCACATACACATCAAAAACTAAATTTTAAGAGTTAAGAGAAATTACCCACATGTAGTTTGCAAGAAAACTCTTCCTTGTAGCTTTGCTTGCTCTTCTCCTTGGCTCACTTGCTCCTTTTGTAGAATCTTTGGCCAACTCCTTCTCCTTCTCTACTACTCTTCTCCTCTATCACTACGCAAAGACTCCTCCTTTCTCCTTTCCTTTTTTTTAAAGAACAAGAACAAAAAAAAGAATTGAGTTAGTGAGTGAAGTTGGGGGTCTTATAGGGAATGAGATGTTGCCAACACAAATCTTCTAGAAGCTCTTGGGAAGTTTCTTGGAAACTTCTCATTCTCATAAGTCAACTTCACATGGTGAATTATCTCCACCATTGGATCTTCATCAAGATCCAAGCCATGATCACATGATGCTAGGGTTCTTAACCCTAGGTTAGGTCAAGGGACCCTAGGTCACCATACCCTAACCCTAACCCTAATGCACAATAGAATCCACATTCAATTCAAGCACTAGCTTAATTGAAAATGACCAATATATATAATTTAAAATCCATAAAATATATGTTTTATAGAAATTATAATTATCTCCCGAAAATTATCTGGTCAAAACAATCGGGACAAACCTACAGTTTAATCGAGAAGATATCCCGAGTCTGTCTTATTGGGTTCAGAACAACTCATATGTCTGAAATTTCTCAATTAAAACTAATAACTATTAGAAAAATATGTAATCGTGTGCAATACTCAGACGTGCACAGATTACTATGCAAAAATAGCCATATGCTATTTTGCGGGATATTACAAATGATACCTCATTTGAATGTGCCGAGTCCTAGAGTGATATGTCGAGTTTTTCGCCAAGAGCCTCCTGTGCTGCATGTGGTACCTGTACCTGTTGCTGCACTGTAGGGCCCCCACCATTAGGTCCACCTTCAGAATCTGAATCTGAGTCTGAACCCCAATCTGACTCTGAACTCGTTGTACTGTCTTGACCTGTGCGTCTATTCTTGTATAGGACCTCTTCATTGAACACTACATTGCTACTGCGAGTGACCTTGTTATCCACAAAATCCCAAAGTCTGTAACCATACTGATCGTCACCGTAGCCATGAATACACACCTCCTGGACTTAGAATCCAACTTATTTCTTTCTTCCCTGTCAATTAGTGCATATGCAATACAACCATAAACTTTCAAATGCGAATAATTGATAGTTTTACCTGACCATAGTTCTTCTGGAATGGCCCCATCAAGGACACTAGACGGGCAACGGTTAATCAAGTACACTGTTGTATCCACTGTAGCGGCCCAAAGATGGACCGAAAGACCCGCATGAAGTCTCATGCATCTTGCCTTTTCGAGTATCGTGCGGTTTATTCTTTCTGCTACACCATTCTCCTGTGGAGTCTTAGGGACTGTCTTGATTCCTTTGATACTTTCCTTTGCCAGATAGTTAACAAACTCTTTGCTTGTGTACTCACCTCCATTGTCTGACTTTAAGGCTTTCACCTTGCAACCCGTCTCATTCTCAATCCTGGCCTTCCAAGCTCTGAATGCCTCAAATACTTTTGATTTTTTCCGAATTGCATAAACCCAAATCTTTCTTGTAGCATCATCGATGAATGTGACGATGTATCTCTTACCACCATAAGAGAATTCCTGAGCTGGACCCCACACATCTGTATGTACCAACTTTAGCTTCCCAAGCTTCTTCTCACGCCCACCTAACTGATCCTGCTTGTGCTTTCTTATACTCGTATTGGTCTCTCCTGTAACCTAGCTTCTTGCAGTACCAACATTCACCTTTGCAATGTCCTATTCTTGACTTGGACTTGTGATTCCTGCTCAGTGACTTCCCTCTGTTGTTACTTCTACCACGGTTATCAACTCGGCATTGCTAGGATATGATACCGAAGTCTCTCCATGTCGTTTCCTCCTTGCATCCTAATTCATAATGTTGCTTATAACAATCTTTAGGGTTGTCGTATCAGTCATGGTGCTTGTAATAGTCTGCTCTACTATGCCGTAACTATTGGGAAGACTGGATAGCAACAACAACGATTGTGCCCTTTCCTCAAACTTTAAACTCAATGATTCCATCTGAATGTAAACCATACAGAAATTGTTGATGTGCTCAGCAACCGAACCCCTTTCCGACAACTTCAAGTTAACCAACTTCTTAAGGTGAAGAATCTGGTTCGCTGCATTCGGCTTCTCTAACATGTCTATCAATATCTCCATTGCCTCCTTTGCGGTCCTTGCCTTCTTAATGTGAAATAGCGTCTTCCTGCTCAGCGACAACTGAATATGCCCAAGCACTTTCTGATCCAATCTATTCCAAGCCGCCAACGCAACCGGATCAACCGGATCAACCAAACATTGGATCATTTAGATCTTTTGTCGGACATACGTAATCATTTGGATCTTCCACATTGTGAAATCAGTTCCATTGAACTCCTTGACTCTACTCTTGTACCCTATCTCAGTCAATACTACCAACCTATAGCTCTGATACCACTTTGTTGAATTCTAACTGCGGAATAACTCAACGACGACGACGACGATGAGATGCAAGAACAATAGAATCAAAGCTAGAGAATAAAGAACAACCAAAAGTAACACATAGTAACACATAAGAACCCCTTTCCGACAACTTCAAGTTAACCAACTTCTTAAGGTGAAGAATCTGGTTCGCTGCATTCGGCTTCTCTAACATGTCTGTCAATATCTCCATTGCCTCCTTTGCGGTCCTTGCCTTCTCAATGTGAAATAGCGTCTTCCTGCTCAGCGACAACTGAATATGCCCAAGCACTTTCTGATCCAATCTATTCCAAGCCGCCAACGCAACCGGATCAACCAAACATTGGATCATCTAGATCTTTTGTCGGACATACGTAATCATTTGGATCTTCCACATTGTGAAATCAGTTCCATTGAACTCCTTGACTCTACTCTTGTACCCTATCTCAGTCAATACTACCAACCTATAGCTCTGATACCACTTTATTGAATTCTAACTGCGGAATAACTCAGCAACGACGACGACGACGATGAGATGCAAGAACAATAGAATCAAAGCTAGAGAATAAAGAACAACCAAAAGTAACACATAAGAACACACAAGTTTTTTTTGAGGTTCACCCAAAACAATGGCTACTTCTCCGCGCAGAGGCACTCCTGCAATTTCCAATAGAAATACGAAGAATAGGTTTACAAATCTCTCAAGAATTCACCCCCAAGATGTAGGATTATCTCCCTTTCTCTCAATGATGGCTGGTATATCTCTATTTTCTTTTTGCTTCACCCTAAAATCGTACACAATACTATATATATATATATATATATATAGGGAAAGGATCGGTTGAGCACTCCTCTAGTTCCCACCGCGTGAACACTAGCCCTTCGGGCGTTCATATTGAAAATCCGAACCGTTCACATTGATCTACGCATCTAAATTAGTCTAAATATGTAAAATCAAATCATTTGAAATTCATTTGCCCATCCATCATGTGACTATAAAAACAATGATTTTCAGTCATACAATTTTGTAACACTTCAATGAATTGGCAAATGAATTTCAAATGATTTGATTTTACATATTTAGACTAATTTAGATGTGTAGATCAATGTGAACGGTTCGGATTTTCAATATGAATGCCCGAAGGCCTAGTGTTCACGCGGTGAGCACTAGAGGAGTGCTCAACCGATCCTTTCCCTATATATATATATATATATATATATATATATATGCTTTTTCAACTTTCAATCTCAGTCGCTCATCAAACAGCATCGGGACGGTCGACCGTAACACTAAGTTGGTCGACCGTTTCATACCTTCGAGTGTGCAGGGTCCAACAGAGTGTAGGTCGGTCGACTGCGCAGTCGACCGATCGCCTCTTCAAGTGTACGGGGTTGAAGCAGTGAGCGACACAGTCGACTGTACTTTGCCTGGGGTGCGGTTGGGGGTGCGGAATTGCGGTTGACTGCACGGTCAACCGCAACTTTGCCTCTAGCTTCAAACTACTTTTGACCTGCTTGCTCCCACTTTGATTCTCCTTCTCGTCTATCTTCTTCAACCCATTATCGTGTATTGGATCCACAAACCCCAACACTGTACGAATGCCCCGGGTAAGTTTATGAGAATCATGACACAAGTACTCTGTCCTTTTATGGGCAAGTTTCTTGTGGTGTACTTTGATGACATTCTCATTTATAGCTGATCCATTTGGCAACATCTTGACCAGTTGAGACAGGTCTACGGTGTTTTATGAAAGGAACAGCTTTATGCTAATCCTACCAAATGTATCTTCCTCTCTGATTAGCTTTTTTTTGGGATTTAATCTCCGCCAGAGGAGTATCCGCTGACTCAGAAAATATAAAGGCTATTATTGAGTGGCCTGAGCCCTGCAAAATACGTTATGTGCAGAGTTTTCATGGTCTTGTCACATTCTATCGTCGGTTTGTGCAAGGATTTAGCACAATCATGGCTCCGATAACTGACTATTTGAAGAAAGGTGAATTCGTCTGGTCGAAAGTAGCCACGAAAGCCTTCAAAGAGATCAAGAAAAGAATGATTCACACATCTGTCATGAAGTTGCCTGATTTAACTAATGTCTTTGAAGTAAAGTGCGATGCTTCTGGTATTTGTATAGGTGGAGTCCTCAGTCAAGAGAGTCACCATGTTGCATACTTCTGCAAAAAGTTTGATGAGGCAAAACAAAAATACTTCACTTAGGACAGAATTCTTTGTGGTAATTCAGTCACTTTGCTATTGGCGACATTATCTCCTGCTGTAAGAATTCATCATCTTCTCAGACCATGAAGCCTTACGATTTCTCAATTCTCAGCAAAAGCTGAATCCGAGACATGCTCAATGGGTAGAGTTCCTACAAGAATATTCGTATACCATTAGGCATAAGAAGAGGTTGATAATAAGGCTGCGGATGCGCTAAGTCATTGTCACATTATCTTATCCACACTGCGCACAAGTTATTTTTTTTTGAGAGATTAAAAGATGAGTATGCCTCCTGCTCAGATTTTCACGAGATCTACACCTCTTTGAAGGATGACATCACTCGAGTGATAGATGATGATTTTTTGAAAGATGATTATCTCTTCTATCGCTCCAAACTATGCATTGCTAGTACATCCTTGCGAGAGTATCTTGTTTGGGAATTGCACGTTGGTGGTCTTGCTGGACACTTTGGGCATAGCAAGATCTTTGATGCCGTGGAACATAGATTTTACTGACCTAAGCTTAAAAGCGACGTTGCGAAACTTGTTAACAGGTGTCATACTTGTCAACTCGCCAAACAACAAACTGTATACTCCCTTACCTGTTTCCAGTCGCCCGTGGGAGGATATCAGCATGGATTTTGTGTTTGGCTTATCGAGAACACAAAAGAAATACGATTCCATTCTTACGTGTTTCCAGTCGCCTTTGGGAGGATATCAGCATGGATTTTGTGTTAGGCTTACCGAGAACACAAAAGATATACGATTCCATTCTTGTCGTTGTGGACCGTTTTTCTAAAATATCCCACTTCCTCCCATGTTCGAAAAACTTTCGATGCACCTCGTGTAGCTCAAATCTTCTTCGATAATATCATGAAGCTATATGGATTGCCAAAAACTATTGTGTCCGATAGGGATGTAAATTCAAGAGTTACTTTTGGAAAACCCTATGGTACAAGATGGAAACGAAACTGAAATTATCTTCAGCCTTCCACCCACAAACTAATGGAGAGACCGAGGTTGTCAATCGGAGTCTTGACAATCTCTTGCGTACTCTTGTCAGAGAAAATGTAGGAACTTGGGACAGTATTAACCATTGTTGAATTTGCCTACAACACATCAAAGAATAGAACCACTAGCATGAGTTCACATGAAGTTGTGCATGGTTATCGTCCTAGGCAGCTCATAGATCTTGTTCCCATGTTAAGAACATCATAGAGTCTCCGAGTCTTCATCCACATTTGCATCCCGTATTCATGATTTGCATAGAGAAATTTTCAAGAAAATTAATGAGAATAATTTTCACTACAAGTTAATGACAGATTCTAGAAGGAAATATAAAACTTTTAATATTGGTGACGAGGTGATGGGACAGATTAGTCCAGAACGGTTTCCATCTGGATCCGTTAAGAAATTGAATGCACGTGCTGCAGACCCGTTTAAAATTTTGTTTAAAATCAATGATAATGTCTATGTCGTTGACCTTCCTGAAGGCTTTGACATAAGTAAAACTTTCAATATTGAGGATCTAGTACCCTATGAAAGACCCAGAATTTAACCCTAGAAATTTTCTTATAAATAAGCTTACCCTACAACCTACTAGTGAGATTTTCATATTTTCGTCTACTGGTGAGATTCTCATATTTTATCATTTACCTGACACTACTTACCCACTGGCAGAAAAATTGGATAATATTTTAGATAATCAAATAATCTCTACTAGAAATAGTGGTATTCATAGATATTTGGTGCGATGGAAGAACAATCCGGAATCGGAGGACACTTGGATTGATCGTAAGGAGCTCCAGCGCTTGAATTCAGACCTTTTGGAGCACTATGACAGGCGAACTGGTTTTGACTCGACTTAGTCGAGCTCTCTCCCACCTGGAGAGATTGACGAGGAGCACTATGACAGGCGAACTGGTTTTGACTCGACTTAGTCAAGCTCTCTCCCACCCGGAGAGATTGACGAGGAGTTCGAGACGATTTGGGCGCTTCTATCAGCGCAAACATCGTCTATGATGACTATTTTATTTGCCTAGTTTTTTTCATTTCAGTACTTTTAATTGTTTTGGCATATGTAGTAGTTTTGCTGTTTGCACCTTTATTTTCTGAATTTTGGAAATTTATTTTGAGCCTATATATAAGCCTTTATACTAATGAAAATGAATGCTTTGATTGATTAAAAAAATGTGATTGAGTTTTGCTCTTCATTTCTCTCTTTTGTGTAAGACATTGTGAGAATATTAGGGTTTGTGAGAAATCCTAGATCCCTCCCCCACTCCAAATCCCCAATCCCAATTCAAATCTGAACCTTAATCCCAAATCCAATTCAAATCTGAAACCCTTATCCCCAAATCGAATTCAAATTCGAAGCCCTAATCCCCAAATCTTCTTTCAATCCCTTAACCTAATTTTCACATCAAGAGAATGATCTATGGAGGAGTACAATGCCATTGACGTCGACTAGAGGCTTCTTCTTCTTCTTCATTTGTGGCGACGACTCGTTCATCGAACCTCGGTAAATTCTTTCCATTCCTCCATTATTTGTGGTAATGCCTATCATCTCTAGAATATTATCCGAATTTACTGTCGTCCACAAATATTGAGTGTGTATTTCTACTTGTCTAATAGCGTACGAAGCACTATTGAATATTTTACTTGTTAAGAACACTTAAATATAATCATTGAATCTTAGGTTTGATATTTTAATTGGGATTGCTAACTTAATTCATTTCTTGAAAATCCATCGAACCAATCACTAGTTTAATTTCTAACTTAATCGGCACTGCATGTTGGTAAACTTGATCTTTTAATATTCTTGGAAATTCTCTACCTAGGATTAAGTTTACATCATTTTACTTCATAATATTGATGATCTGTTTGGTTGTTGGCACTGACAATTTGTTTATCATCATCCCCACTAACACTAAAATTGAGATATATGTATTTTCTTTCCAGTCTTGGATTATCAAAATTTGTAATTTGTCCAAATAGTTTTCCTGAAACCAAGCTTTTGAAGTTTGTTTCAATTTGCAGTAAGATACCATCACTTTCAGTCACCTTCATCTAATTATGGACTGCATTAATGTTGACAACAGGTCATCCGATGCCTTCTTATAGAACCTTTCCCAGAGTCTGCACTCAATGAGCAGGCTGGTAAGTTGCTGCTTGAAGACTATGAGCAGTATGCTAGGCATGCAAGGTCTGTCCAATCCCTGCAAAGAATATTTTGATCCTATAGTTCTGTAGTCAGTTCTTATATTAGCTCAGGTTAAAGGTCAAATTTTTAACTGGGTCACACTCAAGCGCATGCTCACACTCGGACACAAAATTGTATGATTCCTTACTGGTTCTTAAAACAAGCATTTTGGGAAGAAATTTGGTTCTTTTGATCAATGAGAACTCCCCTTTGGTTTTATATCCCATTTTGATCAACTCACTCAATTTCATTCTCTAAGAATTAGCGTGTGGAACTATTAGGGGGAAAATAAAGGTAACATAAAACCTTGGTTGTCTCTGCTTCATGTATTTAATAGGGGGAAAGTAGAAGTATCATAAGAATGCAGTTGTCTCTGCATCATGTATTCATTTGTCTTAGCAATTAGTGGCTGATTAATATTGTTATCTCCTTCCAGATTATATACTGGGATCCATGCTGCTAAACCAAAACCCAAATCCATGACTGGTGCAATATCGGAGTCCACGACAGCTCTGAACATGGATCAGACAAACCCGGTTCATAGCAGCAATGAGCCATCGCAGCCGCTCTCGTCCCTTGTAACTTCAAGCACAGGATCCAAAGACTCAGACGCAAATGGGAGGCAGCATCAGAAAGCTCCCAAGAAAGGAGAGACGGCAACTGCCAAAGCACAGGTTGATAGAAAGAAAGTGGTGGATGCCAGAAAGAAGAGCCTAAAGAGATTGTAAATAAGTTAGGAGAAACCTTAAAAACTATTGTGAAAGTGGCTGTATTTGTTATTGGTTGGTGGATAGGAAATTATGTAGGATGCCTTCTTACAACTTCATGTTCTTGGAAATGCGAATTCTTGACCTTAAGCATTCTATTGCATTCAATTAGAAGTACTTCATTATCAGTGCAGTTATATATGGGAATCAACTTCAATTAATGGACAAAATGTATGATGTTTGATGATTTTTTAAAGGGAAAATTTAGGCACTTGTTTGATATTGGATTAGTTATTGTATTCCCTCACATGGAAGATCAGGGGATTTCTTAACAAATAATGTTGGATATCAGAACAGTTGGGCGGCAGGCTGTTGTAGCAAAGTTGGTGGGAGTTTCTGGTATTTGGTGAGTTTATGCAAAGTGTCGATGATGATGATGAAAGAGATGAATTATGGTGTGGTTCGTCAGCAACTGGAGGATAGTATTCCCACAGAGTTCTTGGGGATTTTAATGTAGTAAAATCTACTGAGAAGGGAGGGGGAACATTTTGTGAAGATCTGAGAGATTATGCAATGTTCTGGATGTGTTGATTTAGGTAGGTTTACATGGTGCAATAATCAGTTTGGCCGGCCGGAGAAGAATTTGGGAATTTGGGAAAGATTGGATAGAGCAATCTCATCAGCGGATTAGTTAGTGAAATTTCCGGGTGCATTTGTAAAGCGTATGCCACATATTGCGCCTGATCATAAACCCTTATATTGCTAAAACTTTATGGGGCCAATTCGGTATACCAAAGCTGTTTAGGCTAGAGAATTTTTGGGTGCACAGGGCAGGAATTGGGTCTGATATTCAGAATGCTTGGAGTGAAAAGGTGAATGGTAGTCCTACACTGAAGATGATCTTTCGTAAGTGCAATAATGTTTAAAAAAACTTTTAGAGAGTGGAACTAAAGAAGTGTAGGTGATATCTTTGACAAAGGAGGAGTTGAATGCAGAGATTGAATCCTAATAAGGAAGAGAGGAGGCAGGGACCTTATGAGAGACCAAATCGCAAATTGAAGTTTCTAGTGTGTGTCGTGGTTGAAAGCAGGTAATAGAATTACAAGAATTTTTCATGGATTTGTGGCTAGTAGAAGAGCTTGAAATCTTATTTCTGAAATTAACGGTGGTGGTGTCGGAGTGTTGCATTCGTCTCAAGATAGTATTAGTCAAGTGATATATAATTATTTTCAAAGATAGTTGGAATCCGACGATTGAGAATGATGCTAGTTTGAATCTGGATGTTCTGCCTTCTCTCATTACTGAGGATGAAAATCTTGAGCTGTGAAACATAGATAAAGCCCCCCAGACAATGGGTTTAATGGAGCATTCTATAAGCAGCACTCTTGGCCTGTAATCGATCCCTGTTTTGTTATCCTGTCAGCTAGTTGGGTCCCGAAAAGTATTATTCACAGAAGAGGTCATCCATTGGGATGTGGAAAAGCTTTCTGAGTTCTTGCCACCTGAAGTGATTACTAAAATTTTGGACGTTCCGATTGCTGATAGATACTACAGCCTGCCTGTAAGGATCAACTTCACTGGTTTGGCCCTCCACTTGCTAACAGTTCAGTTACGAAGGCAAATGATAAAGAGGACTGAGACTTCTCGTAGTACTACAATTTCCTTCAAACATATATGGACGATGTGGGTCGAGCCGAGGGTGAAGTCATGGTTATATAGAGGTTATTGACAGGGCCGGCCCTAAGTTCTCGGGGGCCTGAGGCGAACTCTCAAAATGGGGCCCCCAATACATTAAAAAAAAATGTATACAAAAAATTTGCACATTGTTGAAAGCAAGTGCAAATTTAGATTCCATTAAAACATCGTTGTCAAGGAAGGTTAGATTCCATTAAAAGGTCGGTAATCGAGGTCTAGACCTCTTGCAGGTGAGCCAGCCCCTGTACCGGATGTCGTCCTTTGGGAAAGAAAGACGTCATTGACACGCTGTTGCGATTGAGGTGGTTATCCCATTGTAAGAGCCCTTAAGTTGTTCGGGTCCTTTTCTTCCTGTTCCCATTTTCGCTTTCTGCTCTTTCAAGAATGTGTCTGGACTCTCTTAGCAAACTTTCGCATCTTCCACAAGTCAAAGCAGGGAATCCGCTGTTTCGCTCGTAAATGCTTATCCAAACTAACGGATTCTCCGTCCAAACCAACCGATTCAGCGACATTGACTTCCCCTTTTTTTTTTTATCCCACTTTCTTTCTGAACCTTGACTTGACAAGAACCTATTTTCGGATACAAGGAAAAAAAGTGAATCGAACATACCTCTTTCTTTCAAAGCCTTATTGAGAAGCCGAACTGGAATTCTCTTCTCGTACCTTTGTTTTTGTTAAGGCCGCTACTTAAAATTTGGTTCGACCGATCGATTGAATCAGTTACGATTGACAGAGACTAAGCGTCAAAGGATTATGGGTTCCATCGTTTTTATGGTTACTTAAAAAACGGTGAGGTCCTCTTTATACACTGTAGCCTCTTCTTTCATTTAATAAAATGTTATTGTGAACTTGTATAGTGACAACTCTTTAGCTCTACCATTCGTAATAATTCTAAAACACAAAAGGCTATCTATTATCTATACAGTGACGGGTGGCATTTCAATATGAAAGTTGGCTAGGTAGCTAACTAAGCTTTAGCTTGAGCAAGAACGAAGGAAGACATCTCTTTTTTGGACTGAACTGCTTGAGTTGGAGCTTTGGACTCGACGAGGTATTGATTGCTTGCCCTGTTGAGAGTATCTTCCATTCTCTCTTCACCAGACAAATAGGCAATCCGATAGATAGATTATGGCTTCCTCACTATCAGCAAGCTCCCACAAGCGATGAACTGCTTCCGACTTCTTCATTCAATTTGTAGCCATACCGTATAGTTAATGGGAGTAGCTAGATTCAAGCAAGCAAAGCTAGTCCCTCCATACCAGCTAGCAGTAGTTGCCAGTCAGTGATAAGCATGAAAGCTGTGGTCAGCCTCCTACCTCTCACCAGCTTGGAATCCCCTAGAAATTCATATTAGATGCCTTGCATTGAGCTGAAGTGCTGCTTGTTGGCCTGCGATGAAAGCTTCATACTCGGTAACATTGTTTTTGGTAGAAAATGCCAACTGAGAAGCTTTGGGTATTGTCACTCCTTCTGGAGTCTGGTGATAACAACACAAGACCAATTCCATTTCCTTCCTCATTGAGCGCTCCAAAAAATATGTCCAAACAAGAGTTCCATACGTGTATATAAATAAGGTCCGCGTAGAAAATTTCTGAATCCGGAAAAGAAGTCTTTACAGGCTCATTAGATGGCAAGGGGAGATGTGCAAGATGATCCGTAGTGGCTTGCTCCTTTCTTGCTTTCTGCGTGATATAGGTTATGTCAAACTCCGACAACAGCATCTGCCAATGAGCTACTCCCCCGGATACGATAGGTTTCTCGAACAGGTAGGGGAAGAACTAGCCTCACTGCCGGAATGGTCTAGGAAATAGTGTCTTAATTTCAGCGATGCCCATACCAATGCTAAATAAGTAAACTCCATGTGAGTTATATTTTCTTTCATATTCGACCAGTGACTTTGACTTATGAATAATTGCCGCTCCACACTCTTTGCCCTCCATCGCCGGGAGAAAGTCTTGATTCTATATGTCATGTATGAAAGCAAAACAAAGAAAGACCCTCCTCAATAACGAAAATGTAGTTCGAATGGATTCAAGTTGATTATTAGTTTTAGAGATGGGAGGAGAAGCTTGTCCCACCGGGCATGCTATAAAGCAGTCTTATTGGAAGCAGAAAAGCATCAGGATTGAAAGTCAACCCTCTAAACAAGGTCTTAAACAATCCTTCTCTTAGCCCCGATACTTGCTTACTAGCCTGGGAACTTAACTGCTAAAGAGAGTCTTTCTTTGTAACACCCAGCAAAATAGCATATAACTATTTTGAATTCGTGTACAATTTAGATTTGCACCCGATTATGTATTTTTTCTAGTAATAATTGATTTATATATGAATGTGAATGGTTACGTTCACGGTGGTGCACAAGAATAAGAAAATCGACACTAGTATGTATACTAGTATATATGTGCGGTACATATGCAATTGTCAAATTGTATAATACTACACTAAAAATATATTTTTTCTCTTTGCATGCACTCACATCTAGCCATTCATTCCATCTCATCAAGGATCTAATGGCTAGAAATGAGCATGGCAAAATATCTCCAAAACCAGGGGCAAGAGGGCATGGTTTGTGAAAAACCCCCTTGCCACTTGGCTCCATCTCAACCCCTCCCCCCTCCCTCCCCCCCCCCTCCCCGCGGCGACCCCCTAGGCCGGCCACCCCCTATGCACCCCCTCACTCTTCTCACTTCATTTTAAACCCCTCTCTTCACTCTCATTTCAGATTTCTGAAATTTTTAGAGAAAAAAAAGGAGAGAGTGAAAGAAGACAAGATAAGGAGGTGATCAAGAGCACTTTGGAGGAGGAATTGGAAGAGGAGGCCAAGCTATTCTCATCTTCTCAACTACACCAAAGGGTGGGGAGTTCTCTAAACTTCTGTTTTCTTGATTGATTTCTTGCATGAAATGAGTAATGGTAGCTATGAGGATGATGGTTAATTGTAGTTTGTTTAGAATCTGAAATGGAACAGAAAAACATGAACTGCATGCTAAGTTTCCGAATTTTCAGAGAACAATATTGATGGAATTTGATCTTGACATTTTTCCAGAATGATCTTATGCATGTCTAGAGACTACATGAATTATTTCAGATTTTTCTGTCATTATTTGGTATGTGAATAAAATCACTTTTGATGACTGGGTGGTAAGGCAGAGACTGGTTCTGTCTGTTGTAGAACCTGAACTTGAAGGAATTTTTAGAATTAATTGATGTATGATCTGTTTCTGAAAATTTTAATGTAGTAACATGCATGAATCTAGATCCTACAGAAAAAGATTGGAATTATTTTGATGACATTTTATGCACGTTCAAAATTATTTAAGTAAGAGTATTCATGACAATGACTAATGAACAGTAGGACTTTTGTACATGATTGGAATAGGTAGAACTCATTGAATACTTAGAATCAGGATGCGATCTTTTGTGCATGCTATACATGATGATGTCTAGTTTCAGAAAATACAAGTTTGATAATCATTGGTTATGCATGTAAATTATTGTGGGATTTTAAGTGATTATTGTGCAGAACTTAGTCAAAATTGACACCCTGATGAGATTGTAACTTTTTGGCTCTGTATGAGCAGAATTAGAGGAAGTGTACAACTAGGAAGTTGTAGTAGATATCCTAAGCTTTCCAATTAGCCTTATTTCAAGAAATTTCTATAAGTAGAGTAATAGATATGATTTTTACAAGTTGGAACAAAAACCAAATTTTGAGCTATAGGTTCTGTTTGTGTAGTACATTATGTATATTCTGTACACCCTGAGGAAGATGATTGTTTTATGGTAATCAAATGAGACAGTTTGGATTTGTGATCAGCTATAAAGTTGTATAGGACATTATCATCTTTTCATAGAACCTGAATTTGTGTTATTCCGATAAGCGAATAGGTTTTTATGCTATCGATAAGGTGCAGCCAGTGTACAGGGAGTACACAGGCTGAGGATTGTAAGACCATTTTGAGAAACTAGATGGATGAATATGAGGTGATGGTCAACTAGAAAGTTGTAGCCTAGATTCTTAGCTTTCCAGAATGGTTTAGAACACCGAAATCGAGTTGTATTGTGAGAGTTATGACCTTTCTAAGTTTCAGGCAGAAACAACATAGTTGGGTTAGTCCTGATTTTTGACTATGTGTTTGGACTACTTTTTCCCCTCTTCTGAATAAGAGTTAATGGACTTGCTATTGGGGATGATTGGTGATTATTACTGGTCTTGATGGTGTTTGACCCCTTGTTAAGGATAATTGTGACTCGAGTTAGTCACTAGGACAGGGTGATACCCCACGATTATCGATCCTAAGATTAGAACTTCCGCCAAGGCAGTTGGACGTCCGATTGTTGCCATCGAACTCATGCCAGGAAGGGTGAACACGGGCCTGTGGTGATGGACGAAATCCAAGCTAGGGAAAGTGGCGAGCAGGACATTGTGTCACCGGGGCCACTGGTCGATAGGCAGAGTTTTGGAAGCAACCCTTATTACCTGAATGGTTAGAGAGAGTCTTGGGTTAGAGTGATGTGTTAGATGACTGTAAATTGCATTAGTACTAGCAGACCATAGTCGGGTGTTGTACTTTTCATGTCGTAGGGATACGGATAGTGTTCTTAGGTTTTGAGATCACGAGTCTCGTATCTCGATCTGTTAATTCCCAAGGAGGTGGGGTAAGGAACGGGGGAGAAACTCCTGTCGGCTAGGGGGATTTGACCCTCGAGGCCGTTATGTTCTTATGCACGTGGGTTTGTTTTATATATGAATTATTTTGACGTCATGGGTACACGCTTTGTACCGGAAGGTTTGTCATGGCTTTTTGAGTGAGGTCCGTGCGCGGGTACTTAGTGGCAAACACGTCAACCACTATAGGGACTACAGTAACGGACTAGACTGATTAACTGCAACCTCTTCAGACACGGAAAATCTATTGGGAACAGGATGAGTACAAGAGTAGGATGCATGGCGAGGGTTCGAATCCCTAAAATTGGAGAAAGACGACTAAATTTGGGGCGTATGTAGTATGGAATGCATGCGTTTCCCAAGTCTTGCTTGGATTAGAATAAGGCATGTAACTGATGCATTTAGTTGTTAGATCATGGCATACACGAACACTAGGAAATTAGGATGCACGTTTCTTTTTCCATTCAAGATGGTTTGTGGTTGCCAGTTTGGAGATCGATGTTTCTTATCAGCATTGCGTCAGTAGAATTACTGACGTTCCCTACCTTTTAGGTACCGGTCCTACCTTTTCGAGCAGATGCAGAAATAGCAGAGTCGCGCAGCAGAAGACTCAAGCCAAGGGACAAGTCCCAGGGAAGCAGATTGACCACTCAGTGGAGTTTCGACGGTGAACAGTCGACTGCCATTCCGGGAGACAGCTGATAGCTTTACAAGAGGAGTTGGTAAATATTTTGTAATAAGATGAAATGAGTTAATGTAATTTGTATTCTTGTTCAAGAACAAGATATTAGTTGTAATCGATGATGTAATGACCTTATTTGGCAATAAAAAGATTTTAAATTTCCGTGTTATTGTGTTGAGATGCATTTGAAGGCAAAGCATCTGGTTGCGTCACGGATGTCCGGTAACGGGGATCCAGGACGTTACATTCTTATCCAGCTTCTTCTTCGGGTGAATCTTCTGCTTCTACAATAGAGTGAATTTATCTCACACGGAAGTGAAAAGCCGATCGCACCACCAAAGACTCAAAGTGGGGAAGAGGAAATGAGTAATAAAGTTTATAGCGTATAATCTTTGACCCATCAATCAAAGCCTCTTATTAGCTTCCTTCCTTACTTATTGTTAGGGACTTCGTGAACCAGCGGAAAGCAAGGAAATGGCAATGGCACCTACAGAGTGTACCATCGACGGTATATAAATTTGTTTAAAATCACGAAAATTTTAAGTCTCAAATTCATTTCAAGTCTTCAAGCCTAAACCTAAATAATTTTTTTAAAAAAATTTAAAGGTTCAAATTATTATTTTTGGGGGCCCCTAATAACAATATTTTTCTTTTACGCGCAAAATACATGCCTATATTTACAAGGGAATTACAAATTTGGGGGCACCTAAAATCGCAAAAACGCCGGGAGCCTGAGGCCTCACCCGCCTCAAGGGTGGGGCGGGCCCTGGCCGCAGCCCCGATAAGAAGTTCCTGGAAACCAGCCTTTAAACATCCCCTTGACCCGGGCTCCCAAAATAAGCTCATGGAACTTCAGAACAATATCACCAGCAACAAAATTATATGCTCACAGGGTCCCGATAGGAAATCTTGGGGACTGGAAAAGAATGGTACATTCATTGTTCGCTCCCTTTACAACCGCATGCACTTTAGGGGATGTAGCCCGAGTTGGTCGGACGAGGTTTGGAAGGCGAAACCCCGCTGAAAGTTAAAGTGTTCTTCTGGCTGGTGCTAAATGATGCAATATTGACTAGAGAGAACCTTTCTAAACGGCAACCGAATTTGGAATCTACCTGTGGGTACTACAATGCGGTCCTGGAAACTAGAGACCACCTTTTTCTAGAGTGCCCCAGGAGCAAAGAAGTCCTTTTAGAGGTACTTTGTGCCTTGGTACTTTGCACCCTGGGGACGAATGAGTACTGATATGGCTAAAAATAGGGCTAAATCGGAACCGTCCAAATTGGGCACGAATCTTAAAGCTTGGGGGTAAAATGGTAATTTTACCTATAAACGGGTCTGAGATGGGTACTAGGTCTTTTCTACAAAGGCCCAATAACCTACGAACGGATCCACCTTAATTGGGTGCGGGTCCCAACCCGCAAGAAATCCAGTCCAGCTGGATAGAATTAGGGTTTCTGATTGTATTAAATCAACAGCCTTGATTCATTCTATCCTTTCACGGGGAATTAGGGATTTCATTCCTAAACTGATCCCAAAGGCGGCTATAAATATCCCCATCCACCACCATTAAGAGGTAATCAATCTTTTGCCAGTTTACGCTCTTTCATAATCTTTTCTGATTACTGACTTGAGCGTCAGAGGGTGCGTCGCCGGGATCAACCCCGGTGTCTCGCACTTTTTGCAGGTGAACGGTCGGAGTCAGCAGTCAAACTCTGGTGGAAAGGTTCTAGGTTTGCTGTTCGGTATTCCTAAGAATCCACGAATTCTATCTGTTTGTCCCCACACCAGATTTAGCGGCAGCAGATTGGCGCCGTCTGTGGGAACCCACGAATAGCAATCCTTCCTCCTCCCATCGGTCAGTTCATCTCCAGCCATGCCTCCAAGGAAACTTAGATCCAGGGGTCCAACCGTGGACCTACTCCTCCCCAACAGCAGGAGATCCCCCTCCAAACAGTCCAGCCGCAGGGCCTCCTTCCTCAGCCCGACCAAGCCCCGTTGTAGGACCAACCTCCTCTTGAGAATCTTCAGCCCCCTCGGGGTCAAACCGGGCCTCAGAATGCCGGGGCGGGGGGCTCCCGTCCCAATCCTCAGAAACAACCTCTCCAACATGACCACGTCTCCGTGCACAACCCCTCTACCGACTCCATGGCATCTCACAATCCCCGGGCCTCCGATGACCTCCGCAACACCTTCAACAATCGGCGTAAAGAAGAGGATCTTTGCCCCCGTTTGGATGAAAGGCGGGCCCGAGAGGGAGTCTCCCGCCAACAACGTCTAAATGAGCGATCTCCTCATCGCCGAGAACATAGGAGGTCTCCTCCTCACCAAAGATGCAGAGAGTCCCCTGAGCACCATAAAAGAAGGCCTCGCTCCCCTACTGGTCGGCGACCCCCGAGGGATGATAATGCTCCTATCACCCGTGCTGAATTCCAGCAATTCCAAGCAACCATCTTGCAAGCCCTCCATCTCCGACCCAACAACGACAATGCTCAGGGGGTCCCCACTCCTCCCCCGGTCCAAAGTCCTCGCCATCGGTCCCTAACTCCTCCCCCAGCTCCTAGCAACCGCCATCATGACCTAGTCCTCGTCACTCTCCGAGCTACCATCGTCGTAGCCCCTGCTCCCCTTCGTACAAAGACGAGTCCAGAGGCTCGTTTGGCTACCGTCGAAGGGATGACACCGTCTACCGTCGTCTCCACGAGATGGAGAGGCGCTTGGGTCAGCTAGACAAGGAAGAGGAGCTTAGAGGAAGGACCCTCCGTCCGAGCCGACCTCCCTTCTCTCGAACGATCATGGAGGCACCCATTCCAATAGGCTTCAAGCCCCCACAGTTCGAAACTTACTCGGGGGAGTCAGACCCCGTGGACCACATCGAGAGCTTCAAGACCCTCATGCTGATACACCAAGCTTCCGATGCTCTATTGTGCAAAACCTTCTTGGCCACTCTCAAAGGTCCCGCTTGGGAGTGGTACTCTCGCCTTGCCCCGTCCTCCATATTCTCCTTTGAACAATTTGAGACCCTCTTCGTCACCCACTTCGTAAGCAGCCGCCGCACAAAGAAGACCAACATCTTGCTACTCTACCTTAGTCAGAAGAAGGAGGAGAAGCTCAGGGACTATGTGAAAAGGTTCACCACGGAAGCTAGGTCCATTCCTTCCCTCGACCAGTCGGTTGCTGCCGTAGCCTTTTAGTCAAATGTCCTTAACTCCAGCCTTCGGTCCTCCCTAGCCAAGAAGCCTCCGCAAAACTTCTCCGACCTCCTCCTCAGGAGCGAGAAGTATATTCGGGCTGAGGAAGCTGTGCATCGCCCCTCCTTTGAGGGGTCTTCCTCTGGGACCAAGCGAAAGGTAGCTGAAGAAGAAGGAGCTAAGAAGCTCTAGAAGGATAATGGGGGCCAGTGCCGCCCACCTCCCAGATTCGAGAAGTTCACCCCTCTTAATGCCAACATTTCCACTATTCTCATGGAGGTTGAGAAGGAAGGGGTTCTGCCTCCTGCCCCGAAGATGAATACCCCTGGCAAGAAGAGGGACAAAGAGAAGTGGTTCCGATATCATCGGGACCACGGCCACGACACCAATAATTGTCGGGCCCTAAAGAATGAAATCAAGGCCCTCATCCAAAGGGGGCAGCTATCTAAATTTGTGAGAAAGGACCGGACCAATCTTCCTCCTCCCCCCAGGGAGGCCAACAAGCGTCCTGCAAGGTGCGAGGAAACTCCCGAGTTCGAAGAGGAGCGCTACTACATCTTATTCATGGAGGCCCTATGGGGGCACCTCCAACTCCTCTCGAAAGGCCTTCATCAGGGAGGTCAACTCAGTACATGGCATGCCCCCTTCCAAAGGCCTCGGAGTACCGGTCACTTTTTCAAATGAAGACCTTGAGGGTGTCCGAACCTCCCATTGTGATGCACTAGTCATCAACCTCCATATGACAAATTTTAAAGTGGAGAGGATACTAGTGGACAATGGTAGCTCCGTTAACATCCTCTTCCTCTCTGCTTTCAAAGGGCTCAAGCTATCCCGAGACAGGCTTAAGCCCGCCGGCTACACACTCCACGGGTTCACGAGAGTGCCAGTGACTATCGAAGGGGTAATCACCCTCGACGTAACCGTTGGCAAAACTCCTACTCCCCGAACGGAGCCGATGGACTTCATGGTCGTCGATGTCCCCGCTACTTATAATGTGATTCTAGGCCGACCTGGCCTAGCTGCTCTAGAGGCCGTCCCGTCGGCTTATCACCTCAAGATGAAGTTTCCCACCAGGACGGGAGTAGAGGAAGTAAGGGGTAATCAAGAGATGGCCCGCAAATGTTACATGACCTCCACCGGGGGACCAGTCCTCTCCCTCGAAACTCTTGAGATTCCCCAAGAGAATGTCCGGCCAACGTCCGAACCGGTGGATGAATTGGAGGAAGTGCTCTTCTCCGAGCAAGATCTGAACCGCAAGTTCCTCATCAGCAAGACCCTCCCATCTGCCCTATGTTCCGACATAGTCCAATGCATCAGAAAGAACCGTAACCTCTTCGCATGGTCGGCTGTCGACATGCCAGGAATCTCCGAAGAGCTCCTCGTCCACCACTTGAGTGTTGCTCCGGGGTCCAAACCGGTCCAACAAAAAAGGTGCAAATTTGCCCCTGAGCGCCTACATGCTATCAAGGAAGAAGTGGACAAGCTCCTTAAGGCCCGGTTCATCCAAGAAGTTAACTACCCCAAATGGCTTTCCAATGTTGTTATGGTTAAGAAGTCTAACGGGAGTTGGAGAATTTGTATCGACTTTACGAACCTGAACAAGGCATGCCCTAAAGATCCATTCTCTCTCCCAAGCATCGACACCCTGATTGACGCCACTTCGGGTCATGAGTTGCTCAGCTTCATGGATGCCTTCTCCAGGTATAGCCAAATCCGAATGTTCCCCCCGGATATCCCGAAGACCTCCTTTGTCACCGATCAGGGGCTCTATTGCTACAGGGTAATGCCCTTCAGGTTGAAGAATGCAGGTGCGACCTACCAATGCCTTGTCAACAAAGTTTTTCAAAACCAAATCGACCGAAACATGAAAGTATAAGTTGATGATATGCTGGTCAAGAGCATCCATGGGGCCGATCACGTGGCCGATCTACAGGAGGCATTCGATGTATTGAGGAAACATGACATGAGGCTCAACCCGAACAAGTGTGTGTTTGGGGTCTCGTCCGGAAAATTTCTAGGCTTCATGGTCAGCCAAAGAGGAATTGAGGCCAATCCCGAGAAAATCAAAGCCATCTTGGACATGGCTCCTCCAAAAAATGTGAAAAAGGTCCAGAAACTCACGGGGCACCTCGCAGCCATACGGCGCTTTCTGTCCAAGTCAGGGGAGAAGTGTCTTCCCTTCTTCAAAGCCCTCAGGGGGCTAAGGGCTTCAAATGGGGCCAACAGCAACAAGAATCGTTCGATCAGTTGAAGGCCTATTTAGTCAACCCCCCTCTTCTCAACAAGCCTATCCCCGGGAAAACACTCTACCTCTACTTAGCTGCCTCCGAACAAACCCTCAGCACCGTCCTGGTGAGGGAAGAAGACAAGGCTCAAAAGCCCATCTACTACGTGAGCAAGGTATTTCGGGATGCCGAGCTCCACTATTCAAGGCTGGAGAAGATGGCGTACGCCTTGGTTACGGCAGCTAGGAAGTTTCGCCCTTATTTTCAATCCTACTCAGTGGTCGTTCTTACCGACCAGCCGCTTAAGCAAGTTCTGCACAAACCCGAGACCTCGGGTCGGCTGATGAAGTGGTCGATCGAGCTGAGTCAACATGACATATCATACCGGCCTCGGACCGCAATCAAGGCTCAAGCCTTAGCTGAATTCATTGTTGAAAGCACTATCCCAGAGGTCAGCCAAGCAGCAAAGGGGCCTCCTCTCTAGACGGTATATGTAGACGGATCCTCTTGCACTGAAGGGAGTGGACCGGGGTCATTCTGGTAGGCCCAGATAATTTCGTTCTCCAATACTCCCTCCGCATCAACTTCAATGCCTCCAACAATGAAGCGGAGTATGAAGCCCTTATAGCCAGCCTCGGTATGGCTCGCAAGGCAGGGGCACAATGCCTCCGGATATTTAGCGACTCGCAGCTGGTCGTGAATCAAGTCTTGGGTGAGTACGAGGCAAGAGATGACCGAATGGCTAAGTACCTAGCCAAGGTCCAATATCTCATGGCTTCATTCGAAGAGGCGCTAATTCAGCGAATCCCCAGAGAAGAAAATTCCCAAGCATATGCCCTCTCCAAGCTAGCCTCTTCCTCCCTTCAGGGTCTCGAGCAAACCGTCCTGATTGAAGTGCTCCTCAGACCGAGCATAGAAGAAGAAACTCCCGACTCGATGGAGTCGCTGCCCGTCCAACTTCAAGACAACTAGATGAAACCTCTGATAGAATTTCTAAGGGATGGAATCCTCCCTGAAGACCCAAAGGAAGCTCGCAGAGTTCGGACCAGAGCGGAGCGGTACATCCTTGTTAAGGGGGTCTTGTACAAATGCTCCTACACCTAAGTAGACGGCAGACCCTACTTGCGGTGCCTCTCCCCAGAAGAAGCAACATATGCCTTACAAGAGCTCCACGAAAGTATCGGCGGAGCACATTCAGGGTCAAGGTCCCTCACCAGAAAGGTGTTGAACTATGGATACTTCTGGCCGACTCTCCTCCAAGATGCCGAACGACATGTCCGGCAATGCAGCTCTTGTCAAAAGTACTCCAACGTTCGTCACCTGCCCCAAGCACAACTCACCTCCCTCTCAAGTCCGGTCCCTTTCGCAACGTGGGGGATGGACTTGCTCGGCCCATTTCCACTGGCTCCCGGACAGCTCAAGTTCTTAATCGTGATGATCGACTACTTCTCAAAGTGGATAGAGGCTGAGCCTTTGGCTACAATCACTGAGAACAAAGTGCTTCAGTTCTTCTGGAAGAACCTCATCTGTAGGTTCGGGGTGCCTCGGGTCTTGATAACTGATAACGGAACACAATTTACAGGGGCGGCATTCCGATCTCTGTGTGAAGACCTCACCATTCAGCAACGCTTCTCTTCCGTCTCCCATCCTCAAACAAACGGCCAAGTGAAAAATGCCAACCGGCAGATCCTCTCCGGTATCAAGAAAAGGCTAGATAAGGCAGCCAAAGGCTTATGGGCGGATTAGCTCCCCAACGTACTGTGGAACTACCGCACTACGAAGCGGACCCCCACAGGCGAATCGCCATTCAACCTCACCTATGGGTCCGAAGCTGTGATCCCCTTGGAAGTCGGACTACCCTCTCCTCGCCTCATGGCCTATGAAGAAGAACAGAATACTAGAGAGTTTCAGGCAAACTTGGACTTGATTGATGAGCTACGGGAAAGAGCTTCAATTCGCCAACAAAACTATCGGAGGAGGATCGAGTTAGCCTACAACAAAAGGGTCCGACCAACCAATCTCAAAGAAGGAGACTTAGTCCTTAGAAAACTAGCTATCTCCTTCCCCAGCCAGAAGAGTAAGCTAGCTCCGAATTGGGAGGGACCCTACAAGATCACCAAAGAAGTTCGGCCCGGAACATACTGTCTTGAAGCCCTTGAAGGCAGAGAGATACCCAGGACTTGGAATGCTGATCACCTACTGAAGTACCAAGAGAGTGCCTTAATGCCTCTCTAAGTGACTTCAAGTGGCGAGCCATTTCCATCTTTTCAGTCGTATTTTGCTTCTTTATTTTCTCATTGTAATAACGGCTTGCAACTCAGAAGCAGCCGACTAAGTAGTTATCAATAAAAAGCTTCTTTTTTACATACTTTTCGTGATTGCGTATATCTCTCTGTTTTTAATTTCTTTCATTCTAACGACAGTTCGGAGTCCAACACTTGGCTCGATTCCGCTTCGCAGGCTCGCTCTTAAGCGAGCTAGAAGTGTTTTGCCATTCGGAATTGCTCCCACAACTGTTGAAACTTACTCAAACGACGAGTTCGGAGTCCAACACTTGGCTTGGTTCTGCTTCGCAAGCTCGCTCTGAAGCGAGCTAGAAGTGGTTCGCCATTCAGAATTGCTCCCACAACCGTTGAAACTTACTCAAACGACGAGTTCAGAGTCCAACACTTGGCTCGATTCCACTTTGTAAGCTCGCTCTTAAGCGAGCTAAAAGCGGTTCGCCATTCGGAATTGCTTCCACAACCGTTGAAACTTACTCAAACGACGAGTTCGGAGTCCAATACTTGGCTCGACTCCGCTTTGCAAGCTTGCTCTTAAGCGAGCTAGAAGTGGTTCGCCATTTGAAATTACTCCCATAAACGTCAAAACTCGCACCGCCGTCGCACGCGAAGCTCCTACAACTAGACTAGACATGGGAGAAGAGTACTTGGAGGAGCTAACCTTTGGTTCTTATTGTTCATTTAAAATTGGAGTTAGACATTCCGCGCCCATACAAAGAAAGATTTGCTTCTGATTTTGAGTAGTTGTCAAAAGTTGGAGGGGTGGTGCTTGAGTAAATGACTACCAACAGAAGCACATAAACACAGAAGAGAAGCAAAAGCTTTCACTTATATAAAATTCTAACGCACAAAAGCGTTCAAGTTACAAGACCTAGCTACTACTACAGGGTACTACAAAAACTCAAAGGAGCATAATGCAACTTATTTAACGCTTCTTCAGAAAAGGGACGTTTTGATTCAGGGACACACGGGGGCGACGTCGCTTAACCTCCGAGCTCGTCTCTAAACCAACGAACCGAGATGCCTCTTTAGTGCCGCCTCTGACTGTGGCTCTCACCGAAGTGCCACTAGAGGAAGTGTCCACCCCATTCTGATCATCAGCCGGGCTCTGCCTAACGATAGGCGAACGAGTCGCGAACTCGTAAAACGAGATCCCCCTTTCGCTCCCTTCGCGAGTACACGACGTACTCCGAACATTGATCCTTACAGGCTGAGGTTTAAGGTGAGCAACTTCCTCTTTGAGCTCGACGATCCTATCTTTCAAAGCGTCGTCCTTCACAAATATTTTGAAACGAGGAAGTTTGGCAGAGCCTGTGGCATCGGCGCTGTCGGCTATAATGTGACGAAGGTGGGTCACTTCGATACTTTTATCGACTGTAACTCTCCTCAACTGCTCGACCCTCGCCATCAAGTCGTCACGCTCGATCATCAGTTTACCCACTGCCAATGCTAATTCATCTTCCTCTGCTGAGAGTTCTTCTTCGGCTATTTCCAGATGGTGAACCTCCGCCAGTAACTCGCCTTTCTCTGTCTCAACGTCGAATAGCGTCTTCCTGAGCAACTCCACCTCGCCTTCAAGACGAGCCTCGCGAGACCGCTTTCGCAGTTGTTTCAGCTCGGAGAAGTACCCTCTCGCAGTCGCTTTGATGTCCTCTAATCTCAGCTCGCTCTTGAGGAAACTCTCTCGGCTACAAGAAAGGGCTTGCTTCGCCTCTTCTAGTTCGGCACGAAGGCGAGATGCTTTGGAAACCGGGCTCGGCTCGACAACCTGAAAAGCAGAAGGGTATCAACACGAAGAATGAGAGGCGGTGCTTAACACTTAGTCAAAATTTTGAAAAGATTTCAGTCCAACACTTAGTCAAATTTGAGAAGAGAGTTCGAACAAAACTTTATTCATATCAAAAGCGGTAGCCAGTCCGCTACAAGGCAGTACATAAAAAGAAAATTTACAAGAACGAGGAAATCAAGGGTCCACCTGGGGTAGTAGCTCGAAAATAGGGGCCTCGGTGGATGGCACCTCGTCCCCTGTCGCCCCGGCTCGGGGGTCGGCTGCCACAGTCTCATAATCGGCAGGCACCACGTCATCCTGCTGTTCGCCAGCCTCCTCTTCTCCCTCCTCCTCTTCGTCTTCTTCCTCCCCGCCGGGCCACAGCCGGTACCCCACCCTCTCGAAGCTGGGGACTCGAGCCTCGACATGGTCGAGCGCCCTGGCATAAGACAGCTCCATGTTGGCAGCCATGTACTTCTTCGCCTCATCCTCGATCTTCTTCCTCTCCTTCTCCACGGCCTCGACTTGTTCCAACTTCACCGCTTCCAAAGCCTTCACCGCTGCTGCCCTCTCCTTGGCAGCCTTAGCGACCTCCGCAGTAAGCTTTTCCTTCGCTTGCGCCAAGGCCGCCTCGAGGTCGGCGACCCAAGCTGCCAAAGCGTTCGAGCGATGCTGCTCCGCATCGAGCTGTTTCACGGCCACCTCCCTCTCTGCTCGGTCCTTGTCACTGAGGGTCTTCAGCTCCCTCTCCCGCTCAGAATACTCCTCGAGGAGATGGCCGAAGTGGCAAGTGGCCTGCACAAAGAAACGGTTAGAACACCACAAAAACCGAGCTAAAGACTTAGAAAATTTTCAAGAAAAATTTTAAACAGTAAAAGAGAACTTACCAACATGAGCGACCGAACGACTTCGAGAGCGTCATCCCCTGTTGTCCTTGCCTTTAGGGCGGCTCGGTCCTTCGGGGTCAGAAGATGCTTAACCGCCTGCATGCTCATCCCTGAGTCGCCCAAGAAGCCGTCGTGGTTCTTCACTCGCCAGTTAGGGACGAACAGCTTCTTGTGCGCCTCGGTTAGAATCTCCTCGGCGTGTTCGGTTAGGGGAGGGGCCTCGAGCGTCAGTGCTGCCGAGACGGAGAAAGCCTCACTTGCAGGGGTAGACGGGGTAGGGAGGATGGTTACCGCCGAAGACGGTTCCCGAGGAGCAGGAGCGGCGACGGCCGAGGGTGCCTTGGTGGGTCGACCTGACAAAGGACCCGTGCTCGTCCTCTTCCTCTTCTTGCCGTCGGCGATTTTGCTTCGCTCCGTCATCATGCCCTTAAAGTCCATGTTCGGTGCCTCTGTCCAAAGAAAAAGAAAAGAGTTAAAAGGATGTACAAGGCGATAAAAAAGAATTGCAAAGTGAGATGTCAGGAGCGTACTCGGGTCGATCGGACTAAGGCCTGACCCGTGTAGCACCTCCTCGGTCATCTCCCTCCAGCTCAACATTGGGAAGGCGATCAGCTTGGCCGCCACCTCCACCTCGGCAGTGGTCAACACTGGCTTGGCCTTTGCAAACTTCGGTACCTCCTCCTTCCACCGAGTCGGGAAATCCAATGTCAAGGGCCCCTTTATCAGAAAAAACTTTCCCTTCCACAGCTTTATCGAATCAGGATTCTCTATTAACTTAACCCCTCTCCGGGATGACAAGTAATAGCGAGGCTCGAGCTTACTCATCCTGTTGATTCGGTATAAACTGCGGAGGATGACGAGCTCCGGCTCCACTTTGGCAATTCGGCATTGAAGCAGAAAGCCGAGCACGTGGCGCCAAGTGTTCAGCATAAACTGTATGGGGGCCAGACAGTACCACTGAAGGACGACTGTCAGAAAGGGATGAAGGGGAAGCGCAGACCGGCGTTCAAGGCGTCGTAGGCGAAGATGCATGCGTCCGGAGACAGGATAGTGTTAGCTCGCATCCCGGAGCCGGGGAGGACCAGCTTGTACTCCTGAGGGATGGCGAACCCTTTTCTAATCCTAAGTAGATCCCGCTCGGTTAGCACCGTAGGGAGGTCATCCACCTCAAAAATCTCCCTCGGGTCGTTCTCCTCGTAGGTCGCCGCGCGACCAACGATCACCCTGGCCAGCAGCTCGCCGCTATACTGCCTAATCCCGGCATGCCCGGACAGCATGGTCGGCATCCGACCCGATTCACCCGCGTGCCTTTCAACCTCCACCACCTCCTCGACTACTACAGACCGAGCCGCTTCCTTTCCCTTCCCCTCGGCCGTGGACGACCCTACTATCTCCTTCCCCTTTCTACGGCTCACTACTTCTCTCCCCTCCTCGGCACTCTGACCTCCCGAGGACGATGCCTCACTTTCCGAGTTTACTCTTGACATCTCGAATAAATATCTAAGGCAAAAAATACTGACCTTGATGTGACGTAACCTTGAAGTGACGTTTACGGTCGGAAGGAGTTTGCTGGAAATTGCCTGGCCCTCACGACAGCTAGCACAACCGCCTTGGAGCACAAATCGCCGCTAGCAAAGCAACTCGAGAGCAAAAGTAAAAACTTGGAAGTAAAAGTGAGAAATGAGCTAAGGGGTGGGGGGGGGGGGTGAGAACTTATAGCCAAGAAAATGACTGTCGGGCTTTCAAAATGCTTAGAGGCCCATTAAGGGAGATAAAACGACAAAAAAGAGAAAGTTGTGACGGTTCAGAGGAAAGATGCGTCGGTTCGCTTAACATCACCGCTCGACGACTCGTGACTCGCCGAGCCACCAAGTCAATCTGACGAACTGACGGGGTACCGACCTCCACATATGGAGAAAAATACTGCCGAGCCAGTTTCACCGTCAGATTGTCTCAAAATTCGTGTCCAAATCTGATGAGCGGCTCAGATCATGCCACGCCCACAAAATGACAAGATAACATTGTCTCGTGATCTGAACCTCCAACTTCGTGATACGAGCCATGATGAGCATCTCAGATCCCACCACGTGGTTCGAAGACTCGATCTAATCAGCCGAGCTACCGAACAGCTCAGCCCATCCACCGAGCTACTGTAGGCAGAGGACGAGCCACCGAGCCACCGGGCCGCTCTGGCCGAACTGACGGGGTACCGACCTCCACATATGGAGAAAAATGCTGTCGAGCCAGTTTCACCGTCATATTGTCTCAAAATTTGTGTCCAATCGGATGAGCGGCTCAGATCATGCCACGCCCACAAAATAATAAGATGGCATTTTCTCGTGATCTGAACCCCATCCTTGCGATTCGTGTCATGATGAACATTCCAGATTCAGCCATGCATCCCAACGATTCATTCCGAGCTGCCGACTCACCGGAGTGCTTAGCCGAGTTACCGAACAGCTTAGCCAAGCATCCGAGCTGCCGACTCACCGGAGTGCTCAGCTGAGCTACCGAACATCTTAGCCAAGCATCTGAGCCACCGATTCACCGGAGTGCTCGGTCGAGCTACCGAACAGCTTAGCCGAGCTGCTATGGGCAGAGGACGAGCCACTAAGCCACCGGGCCGCTCTGGCCAAACTGACGAGGTACCGACCTTCACATTTGAAGAAAAATGACGCCGAACCACCTCAACCGTTGGAGCACGTCAAAAAATGTGCTAGAACACGATGAACGGCCCAGATCGCGCCACGCCCACAAAATGACAAGATAGCATTTTTTCGTGATCAGAGTCGCCCTCCTCGTGATTCGCACCATGATGAGCGATCCAGATCTTGCCACGTAGCTCTACCGTTCGCTACGTGCCGAGCCACCGAGCTACCGAGGTATAGGGGGCCGAGGTGCCGAGGCACCGACCTTCGCATACGGGGAAAAAGCATGCCGAGCTACTCAGACCGTCCGATCCTTCAAAAAAATGCGCTCAACGCTGATGAAGGGCCCAGATTACGCCACGACATAATTCGGTATTAAAAATTAATTTTTATTTATTAAAATCGATTTATTTATTTAAAAATTATGAAAAAATGATTAAAAATTTGGGGAAATTAATTAAAAATTCTAAAAAATAATTATAAATTTAGGAAAGTATTTTTGAGCCCTTGGGTAAATAATTATGGCTTAGAAGAGTCAATTAAGACCCCAGAACAACGAATTAACACTTCGCAAAATTAAATAAGTGATCCGAAAAATGGATAAAAATTAAGAAAAATCACCAAGAGTCCAGAAGAGCTCAGGAACAACCTTGAGCGCGCGACTACCTCAGAAAATCACCGCAATACTTCATGCAAAGATTCAACGCCCCTCATTCGGACTCCGGTACAACCCTGTGAGCCATTAAAACAGTACAACTACTAAGACTGGTTAAACTTAGTCTTTGGGAGTGGGGGGGCTCGTGATATGGCTAAAGGGCTAAATCGGAACCGTCCAAATTGGACACGAATCTTAAAGTTTGGGGGTAAAATGGTAATTTCACCTATAAACGGGTCTGAGATGGGTACTGGGTCTTATCTACAAAGGCCTAATAACCCACGAATGGATCCGCCTTAATTGGGTGCGGGTCCCAACCTGCAAGAAACCCAGTCCAGCTGGATAGAATTAGGGTTTTTGATTGTATTAAATCAACGGCCCTGATTCATTCTATCCTTTCACGGGAAATTAGGGATTTCATTCCTAAACTGATCCCAAAGGTGGCTATAAGTATCCCCCATCCACGACCATGAAGAGGTAATCAATTACTGACTTGAGCGTCAGAGGGTGCGTCGCTGGGATCAACCCCGGTGTCTCGCACTTTTTGCAGGTGAACGACGGGAGTCAACGGTCAAACTCCGGTGGAAAGGTTCCAGGTTTGCTGTTCGGTATTCCTAAGAATCCACAAATTCTATCTGTTTTCTCCCACACCAGATTTGGCGGCAACAAGTACCCTTGTAAGTATGAGGACATGTGGGTAGGACCAAAGTTCGCTACTGAGAGACGAACGATGAGAGAAGTTTGGTTTATTGCTATCGCCGCTACGACTAGGGGACTTTGGCTAGACAGGAATAATTATTACTTCCATGGGACATGTAATAGTATTTCTAGTCATTTGACTCACATTATGAATCTTATTTCATGTTGGGCAATTGTTGCTGTAGCAAGTCCGAGGGGGAGGATCGCGAGCGTCCTCCAGGTGGAGGAGTATGATGATGAGGAAGTCAAGATAGGGCCAATGCTTGACTGAGGAAGGTGCCCTGCCTGTCAGACATGTACTGGTGATTAATCCCCACCACCCCAGGGTTTTGTTGGGGAAGTTTGTTGTTTTTGTTGTACTTTTTTTGGGGAGAGTTGGATGCTTTGATGTAGTTTGTAAAGCATATATGTACCTTTCTGTTGTCCCACCCCCTCATGCTAGGGAGGATGTATGTTTTCTTTTATGTATTGTAGGCATTGTACTTGGCTCAGTACTCTAAGTTTGTTTTATTAACTCCTTATTAATGAAACAGGGTGGCCATACTCCACCTTTTTCTTCAAAAAAAAAAGCATAAGTAATTTTTTAATATACTTTTGTGATGTGTAGTTATATAGATGTAGTTGTTTGATGTGTATAGAATGCAGTTTTTTTAATGTTTGTAGATGGTCAAATTATAGATGTAGTTGTTGTTTGTTCAATTTGTAAAATAATAGAAGTAGTTATAGTTGTTGTTGTTTGATATTTGTAAAATCGCACAAATGACAAAAAAAAATACGAAACTTTGCGAGTATATCGGATTTACCACACACAAGCTAACGCAACATGTAGAAGTGAGTTTCAATTCACGGTTTGTAATATATGGCAATGTATCACTTGCATACAAGCAAAAAAAAAATTTAAGTGATACATGGTCGTATCTTGCAAATCGTGAGTCAAAACTCACTTTAACAAGTTGTGTTAGCTTGTGTGAGGTGAATCCGACCTACTCGCAATATTTCATAATCCGACCTACTTGAATTCACCACACACAAGCTAACGTAACTTGTAGAAGTAAGTTTCGACTCACAGTTTGCAAGATACGATCATGTATCACTTTTTTTTTATATTGCTTGTATGCAAGTGATACATTGCCGTATCTTGCAAACCGTAAGTCGAAACTCACTTCTTCAAGTTGCGTTAGCTTGTGTGTTGAAAATTTGACCTACTCGCAGAGTTTCGTAATTAGGGTTTCAAAATTTTTGTTGTTGTTTGTGCGGTTTTCTATATTTTCATACTCAAAATATCCAAAATTATAGATGTAGTTGTAGTTGTTGTTTGATATTTGTAAAACCTGCATAAACGACAACAAAAAATTACGAAACTTTAGCAAGTAGGTCGGATTCACCACCCACAAGCTAACGCAACTTGTAGAAGTGAGTTTCGACTCATGATTTGTAAGATACGGCCATGTATCACTTTATTTTTTGTATTTTTTTTGCTTGTAAGCAAGTGATACATTGTCGTATCTTGTAAACCGTGAATCAAAACTCATTTCTATATGTTGCACTAGCTTGTGTGTAGTGAATCCGACCTACTCACAAAGTTTCGTAATTTTTGGCTTTCGTTTGTGCGGTTTTACAGATATCAAACAACAACAACTACAACAAAATCTATAATTTTACAAATTGAGCGAACATGAACAACTACATCTATAATTCTACCATTTACAAACATAAAAAAACTACATTCTATACACATCAAATAATTATATCTATATAACTACACATCAAAAAAATAAAATAAAAAAAAATATTTATGCCTTTATTGATTATGAATAGCAAGTAATGAATAACAATTACACAAAACTAGGGTTTTCAATAACCTTACACAATGCAGAGTTTAACGGATTAGATGTTGTCAGTGATGTGTATGGAGTTTAATAGCGAAATCGGGTTTCGAGTTTGTGATTGGGTTTCGAAGATTGGAGGGGGAGCAGGTTAGGGATTTTTTTTGGTAGAGCTTCACAATCAGGGAGGCATATGATTGGAGCTTGAGAAGGAGAGGGGTGTCGGAGATGCCGTCAGGCGATCGGGTGAAAGAGAGATGCGCTGTAGTGTCGTCGGGCAGTCGGGGGGAGGAGGAGGAGGAGGAGGAGGCTCGGGAGAGGAGGAGCTTAAGAAGGAGAGGGCGGTCGGGAGGGGGAGGAGGCACTAGCTTCGTTGGTATTGGGAGAGAGAAAGGGTGAGTACAGTGAGAGAAAGATAAGAGACAGTGAGAGAGAGAGGGTGTAAAGGGGTATTTGGGTGAAATTCCCAAAATACCCCTATTCACTTGAGTGATAGAGAGGGTATGATGGGCGGGATGAGATCTGACCATTTATTCAAGATGATATTGATCCAACGGCCACCGACGCCGTTTGCAATGGAAGCTATATATATATATATATATATATATATATATATATATATATATATATATAAATCTTCGGTTGCACACTACTTTGGTGAGCACTCCGTGAGCACTCACGAACTAGAGACCCTATAAAAAATCCGAACAGCTCATATCGTTCTATATGCCTCAGATAGCCTAACAATAAAAAATCAAGTAATTTGAAGTTCATTTGCCCATGATTTACATCATCACAAAATTGTATGGCTGAAAATTCTAACAGCTTGATGGATGGGCAAATGAACTTCAAATTACTTGATTTTTTATTGTTAGGCTATCTAAGGCATATAGAACAATATGAGCGGTTCGGATTTTTCATAGGGTCTCTAGTTCGTGAGTGCTCACGGAGTGCTCACCAAAGTAGTGTACAACCGAAGGGAACTCTATATATATATATAGAGAGAGAGAGAGAGATAATTAAATAAATAAATGAGTTATTTTTTTTGGGGGGGGGGGGGATTTGAATTTGAGTTTTGGGAGGAAACTTTTGGGAAGAAAATGTGTTTTGTGAGGTTAGATCTGGGCCTCTGATTTTGGGGGGATTGAAGGAGAGACACTTGATAGCTTTCTTTGTGTTTTATTATTATTATTATTATTATTATTATTATATGGAAACATGGACTTTTATTTACAACTAATTATTGTAATATTATTCAAACTTCAGCTATATAATTGTTGATTTACTGTTTACAAGACTTTTCATATGTTCTATCATTCTGAAGACGTGCCGTAGGCACGTGGCCACGGGCAAATCTAGTATATATAATCATGTCAGAATTGGTTTTCACCATATGCTTCGTATGAAATTTTTATATAGCCATCATATGAATGATCCGAACCATTCACATTGTTTAAAAAATGAATAAATTAGTCTAAATATATAAAATTATGTCATTTTAAATTCATTTGCTCATCCATCATGTCATTATTAAAAATAAGCTATACAATTTGTAACACTTTAATGCATGGAAAAACAAATCTCAAATGACTTGATTTCTCATGTAAACTAATTTAGACGTGTAGATCAAATTGAACGGTTCAGATTTTTCAATTTATATCACACCAAAAATTCACACACAGTTCTCACCATAGAAGTTCTCACATGATCATAGCTCTATCTCTCTCTCTCTCTCTCTCTCTCTATACATATATATATATATATATATATATATATATATATATATATATATATATATGAAAACATTCATCTCAGCCATTGGATCCCCTTGTTCTTGATCGGATGGCTAATAAGATTATCCCTGTCCAAAACCATCGATCTCTCACTTAAGTGGGGATGGGTATAACGGGGATTTCACCCCATTATACCCTTTTAACTCTAACTAACTCTCTCTTTTTCCCTTACTCTCTCCTCTCTTCCTGTCTCTCACCCCGACCGAAACCCAACCCAAAAATCCCAACACTCAAACCCGACCAGCCAGGCGCCTCCTCCTCTGATTCCTGACCTTCCTCGGGCGCCTCTCTCTCTCTCTCTCTCACCCACTCTCACTCTCCTTACTCTCCATCTGTCTCTCTCTATCGTTCACGAAGTCCCCCAAACCCGAACACCTGAAATTCCCCAACTCCAAACACCCCCGACCACCGGCGCCTCCTTCACCTCATCCTGATCGGCCACCTCCTTTCAACTCTCTCTCACTTTCTCTCACTATCCCTAATCTCTCTCTCTCTCCCGAACCCCACCGAAACCCCTCCTCATCAAATTTTCGAAAGATAATCGGGAACTCGAAACCCTAGTTCGCCGATTAAATTCGAACACCTACATTGTGCAAGGTAATTACTAAATCCTGACATCGTAGTTGTATTTATGTAGATTTTTATGTTTTATAATTACTTGAATTAATTTTTGTGATGCGTAATTATGTAGATGCAGTAGTTTGTATATAACTTTTTATGATTGTAGTTGGTAGGACGTAGTTGTTGTTGTTCGCTCAAATTGTAGATGTAGTCGTGGTTTTATTGTTCGATATTAGTAAAACCGCATAAAAAGTTTAAAAAAAATTCGAAACTTTGCGAGTATGTTGGATTCACGACACACAAGATAACATAATTTCTAGGAGTGAGTTTCGACTCACGGTTTGCAAGATACGGCCGTGTATTTCTTTTTCTCAAGAAAAACCAAAATAAAGCGATACACGGTAGTCTCTCGCGACGAAACTCATCTCTAGAAGTTGAGTTGACTTGTATTACGTGAGTCCGACCAACTCACAAAGTTTCAAAATTTTTGGGTGTCATTTGTGCACTTTTCTCATGTTTCTTGTACAATAACAATTATAACTTAAAACATTTTGAGTACGATTACGTGAGAGAACAGCACAAACGACATCAAAATTTTTTGAAACTTTGCGAGTAAGTCGGACTCACCACACACAGGATAACGCAACTTCTAGAATTTAGTTTAGACTCACAGTTTGCGAGATACGGTCGTGTATCACTTTATTTACTTTTTATTGAAATAAAAAAATACATGGCCGTATCTTGCAAACCGTGAGTCGAAACTCACCTGTAGAAGTTGCGTTGGCATGTGTGTGGTGAATTCGACCTACTCGCAAACTTTCGGAATTTTTCGTTGCCATTTGTGCAGTTCTCCCACATATCTTGTTTCATATTTATGTATATAAATAGTTTGATTCAGTCTTTATGATTAGTGTATTGAGAATTGTTGTATTATTTTTTATGTTAGATATGGAGTATGATGGAGAAAATTTTTGCTGTCGGTGATAATTTTGTGTGTGCACAAGATGGTGGTGAATAGGGTTGGCAACAAGCCGGGCTTGGGCTGGACATATACAAGCCCGAGCCCGAAAAAATATCTAGTGTCCAAGCCTGGCCCAATTTTGGGTCTGGCTGCTAGCTTGAAGCCATGGCCCAGATCCAAATTAAATCCAAAATCCTGAGACCGGCCCAGTTTCTTCAACAATGAGTGAAAACGAAGAAAAAAATCTACTAAAATATGTACCAGAAGAGGAGGCGGGCGGCGAGCGGTGGTGGGAGCAGCGGATGTTGTCTGAAAAAGTCCCCCTTGGTTGGAAAGTGTAAGTAATGATAATACTATTATTCTTTGTGGCATTTTGTTGAGCAGGACACTGGCAGAAAATTGGGAAAATGACTTCCATTTTGATTGTGAGATTCGTGGCGATCAGCGTGGGATTGACAGTTTCGAAAGGGTGAGGAGGGGTTGGTTTGAAAGGAGAGTGGAGTTGGCGGTGAGGTTGCTAGTTCGTGCTAAGGTAAGCCAGAGGACAAAGAAGCTATTGGTGATGGAGGGGAGGTTGGGTAGGGTGGAGTAGGACTCGACCTGGCAGTAGGCGTAGGATTAGCAGGAGTAGATGGAGTGACCACAGCGGAGGGCGCGGTGGCACATCCATGGGGTTTGGTGGCAGGATCCGATCATAATGGCAAAGGACATGAGAATGGAAAAAAGATGAGAGGAGGATAGAGAAATATTGGAACTTGTGATTAGGTGAGAGTGATTTGTACATATTATGGTATGATATACTTGTGGATTAGATTTTGCTATGATATATTTGCGGGCTGGGTGTTAGGAATTTAAGATAATAGTCAAATTCGGGTCAGGTTCAGGTCGGACGTATACAAACTCGAACCCGGCATGAAAATTAATTCGAGCTAAAAATTTGTGCCAGAGTACGATTTTTTTTAAAATCAAGCCCATGGACTACTAAAAATGGGTCAGACTTAGTCTGGCTCAGGTCAATTGCCAGCCTTAGTGGTGAATCTAGGCCGCAAGTTGACGAGCACCTCAAACCTGCAACAGGTATCACGTTTCACACTCTCGAGGAAGCAGAAATTTTTTATCAGAGCTATGCTAGATGTGCGGAGTTCGCAATGTGTAAGGGTGTAAATAAATACAAGAGAACCGAGGTAGTGGATAAGTCATATTTGTGTAATAAAGTCGGGGCATCACTAGTCAGCCTAGTGATGGTAGACGGAAAACACTTCTAGAACGGTGTTGCAAAGCATTCATTCGTGTAAAACTAAATGAAGAAAGTAATACATGGATTTTTTTATTCATTTCATGAACCACACAATCATAAATTCACTTCATCTGGTATAAGACATCTGTTGCCACAAAACTGTAGTGTGTCAAAAACCGATAAAAGAATAATTGACCAACTTTCCCAAGCTAGTATTTCTACGTGCAAATAAATGATTTTCTTTGAAAGTGCTAGTGGAGGTCACAATAAAATAGGTTTCACCGAAAAAGGTGTCAGAATTCTAGAGAGACTCGCGAGAAGCTATGAAAGGACACGACGGGGAAATACTCATTAAATTTTTTTGAATGGGAAAAACAGACGGATCATTTGTTCTTTTATGATTTCCAAGTAGATCCCGAAGGCCGGTTGTCTCATTATATTTTGGTGGATGGTACTACTAGAATGAACTGTGAACAATTTGGGGATGTACTTTGCTTTGATGCCACATGCCACACGAACCGATGTGGAATGTTATTTGTAATATTTATTAGAATCAATCATCATTGGCAATCAACGTTTTTAGTTTTGGGTTCATTCCAAATGAGAAGACGCCTTCCTTTGTGTGGTTCTTTGAAAAGTGGCTAGGAGTAATAAAACGTGCTCCATCCGACATCGTGACAGACCAAGATCATGGGATCAGTGTTGCAGTGAAGAAAGTTTCCCCAAGACTCGGCATCGGTATTGCATTTGGCATATTTTAGAAAAGTTACCGCATGAGGTGTGTTTTTCGAATGATGTCGATAAATTTATGGATGATTTTAAGAATACTATCTACAATTCCGAATATATAAAAGATTTCAAAGAGAGGTGAAAATTATTGCTTTTGCAATACAAAGTTGATGATAACAAATGGTTGAACAGTTTATTTTAAATTCGTGCAAAATGGGCTCCCGTTTATATAAGAAACATATTTTGGGTTAGCATGTTGAGTAGCCAGCAGGTTGAGTCTATGCATTCCTCCTTGAAGCAACATACCCAAAAGAAGTACTCTTTATATGAATTTGTCATCATCTTCGAAAGAGTCTTAGGTGGGCAAAGACGTGTGGAACTTAAAGAAATTCATCGTAATCGTGGGAGGATATCAAAATTGAAAACCGAATGGGCATTGGAGGAACAAATGGCGCAAATCTACACAATGAAGATTTTCTACAAATTCCAAGAAGAAGTGCATAAAAACTTATTATTTAATGTGACTTTCATTGTTGATGTTGAAACACTGGATAATACAACTTTCTTTGTGATACTTTGTGGAAATTCAGGATCGGGAGGGTGGTTCAATTTTACAAAGTCCATCAAATGACTAGTTGTGATTGTTTATTGTTTAAATTCGTAGGCAATCCTTACAATCATATTTTGGTGGCTCTTAGGTTCATCCATCACACTGTACTATCAGAGTAATATATTGCAAGAAGATAGACCCGGAATGCCATGAGAAGCAGCTATACATCCGTTCATGGCGGCATTGCGACAATTTTGCTTCTTGCTATTGTTAACTGAGCCATCACGCAAAACAAATTGTCGATCTTGATTGTTCTTTCGATGATAGTTAAAAATACATGCTCGACCACATGCTAAAGGGCATTGAACGTGTTTTATCTTCTGCAACCCGGATTTAGCGGACAACCCAAAGGTAATGCACAACCCGAGAGTGGTGGACAACATGCTAAAGGCAGTGGACATGCACATGGAAAAGATATGGATATGTCTCATGTACCCGTAGGGGATCCCTGAACAGTGCATTACAAAGGGAAGGCCTAGCAGAAAGAGATTGAAGTCGATAAGGGAGCTACTTCACCAAAAACCTAGACGGTGCAATGCATACGGCATGCGGGGAACCGAACACGATTCAAGAAATTGTCCATACAATGTTGCCATGTAATATATCTCTTTTTAGTTAAAAAATTTTTGACTCGCTCAATCTTACTGTTTTAGGTTGACTAACTCAATCGTGTCATTTATTTATCGGGTCCAATGCATATGAAGAAAATCCAACCGGTGAAGAGAGTGCTGACGAAGAAGGTGATGATTCAATGTGAGGTAAATTTCTTCTTATGTATGTAAAATTCATGTTCTAGACCTTTAATTTTTGAAATTTTTTGTTGTAGGTTTTGATTGGAACATGATCGTACTGAAGGAAGCTTGATCTTCAAAAGGATTTATATTTCTAAATGTGTGTATATGCTCATGTAATTTTTTTTTTGAAACGTTGCTAAGTTGAGGAATGTAATTGAAGTTATAAGTATAATTTTGTGTATGTTATTGTTGTTATTGTTGAAGATGAATGAGATGAGAACGTGAGGTATGAATGAACATGGTAAGATGAATGATATGTTTTAGCTGTTACTGTAATTGCTTTGAATTTGAAAATTTTGTGTATGTGTGCAGCTAACAGTTGTTGTGTGTGGACCCAATTTTATTTTTGGCACATATCCTAACCTGGTATTGGCAACAACGGGCTATGCACACTTAACCCGTTATCGCCATTAGCAGGTTAAGTATAAAAATTCACACGGAGACTTGATTTTTTGGATGAAAATTTGTGCAAATCCGTCTTCTATCTAACATGTTATTGGCAATAACAAGTTACGTTAAATAAACACGTTATCACCAATAACGTGTTTAGTTGAATGATTTAACAGAGAATCTGAAATTTCGGGTTAAGTGAGCATGATTCTCTTTTAGAATCATTCGGCCTAACTCGTTATTGGTGTTAACCCGTCATCTCCAATAGCGAGCTAGGTTGACGAGATTTTTTCAAGAAATTTATGACTTTAACTTGCCAAAAAGAAAGAATTCAAAAAAAAAAAATTCTATTTTTTTTTCTGGTTAAAGGTGTGGATTGTTTATGAAATAATGTGAATAGATGTTTTTTTGAACGTTTTTTTTTTAAAAAAAATTAGAAAATGTGATGACATCTCTTAGGAATGGGGTGAACACTTCTATTGGAATCATGTAAATCCTAAGGAAAAGCTCTGTTAAAGAGAGCAAGAGTATTTTATTATATTTGATCTAACATGAAACTGTTCTTTCACACAACTGCTTTTTTTTTTCTAGGTCGTTGTTTCAAACAACGGCCTAGTTTAGTTCAAAATCTTCAGCTTAGGTCATTTTTCTCCTATCCAAATCGAATCCATAACTGTAACCCTTACCCCTAACCTCTAACTCTAACCCTTACATATTAGCTTTGGTTATTTGATTACTTTATTTGTTTTATTTGTTGATTTTTTAAAAATTAAAAATTTTTAGTTTAGTTTAACCCCAATTTTTTAATAATTTTTTTATTAATAATTTAATTTTTTGTATTTTTTTAATTCTTTGGTTTAGGGCTAGGGTCAGGTTAGGGTTGGAGGGTTAAGGTTAGGGTTAGAGTAGTTATTGGAGAGTAGGGTTATACTAAGAGATTGAGGATCAAGTCTTTGTTGGAATTATTTCTTTGAAAGACTCCCCACAATTCGTAATTGTGGGTTCAGTAACGTCAACACACATTCGTAATTGTGAGATTTAAAATTTAAAAAAAGAACCTTTTTACACTATTCATAAACAACAACCCCCTCCCACCTGCGAAAAAAGTTACATAAAACAAAAAGATTTTAGATTTTTCAAAAATTTCCTATAACTTAACCGGTCATTGGAGATAACGTGTTAGGTTAAACTAACCTGTTATCGCCAATAACGGTTCAGTTGAAGATTTCAAAGAGAATTTTTGAAGAAAATCTCTTGAACTTGTTTTTTTTTTTTAATATTTTTTTTTGGTGGGGTGAGGTGGGTGGAGAGGGGGTTTTTTGAGTGGGGTTGTTTCTGAAGATGTTTAGGCATATATATTATTTTTTAATCAAAATTCATGAAGTTACCATGTTGATTGTGAAGTCACCTTGATCCAACATAACCCAGTTAAGGACAGAAGTTATCATGCTCTCATGTGTTTTTATGGTACTCTCTCTCCCCCCCTTACCATTTCCCAAAAAATCCAAAAAAATAAAAAAAACATTATAGGTTATTGATTATTAGGGGTTAAGTGTAGGGTTGGGGTTAGCAAGGTTGTTCAAACTTCGGTTAAAACCGAAAACCGAAACGAAAAATGGCAATTGGATTCGGTTGTTCGGGTTTTCAGGTCGGTTTAGACCCGCATCGTAGTTTTCATAGAGAGTTCGGGTCGGGTTTTGGTTCGTGTTTAAATAAACCAAACTGAAAAAAATACCGAACTTTTTTTAGCCCAAATATTCCTAGCCCTAGGATCTAGAGTGAAAAAGATCAACGGTCGAAGCTTCTCTATAGTTTAACCTCAATCCTCTCTTTCTCTCTCTCTCTCTCTGTCTCTCTCTCTCTCACTCATACTCTCAGTCTCTCATTCCCAAATCTCATTTGAAAACCCTACTGCAATTATCTTCTCCTCTCTAAATCACGATCCCCAAAAACCCCAAATCTCCGATCGAAACTTCTCTTCTCCACTCTCCAACTCCATCGCGCTCCACCTCTCCAAGTCCACGATGCAGGCACACCGCCCCCTTTGGGCCCTTTCGATCTCTCATACGCCTACTTCTCGCGAGTCGCGACTCGGGAGATCCAATTCCCTATTCGACCTCTCCCACGATGCCTCCTTTTCGACCTCTCCCATAGTCCCACGCTGCCTCCTTTCCTTAACTCCACAGCTGACAGCTTCTCCTTCTTTTAGCCTCTGGAAGTCCCGACCTCTCCCCCACTCTCGATCTATCATCGTGGACCACACCACCTCTTCTTGATCTCTCCACTGCCGCGGTGCCGCCCTATCTCAAGTGAAAGCATAAATTAAGCTTGAAACTTCAAAGTGTTGAAATTTATAACTAGAAAATAATGAGTCAGTTTTGTATAATCTCTAATCTCAAATATTATAATGGGAGAAGGGCTTAGTGTCATTTGTAAATATTTCTCATTTTGTCAACACGTTCAGCGCACGTGTTGGTAGATTTTTTTTTGTCCTTTTCATTCCCCGTCCCCATTTTCCCCACGTGCAACGCACATGTATAATACTGGATTTTTTTTGTCCTTTTCATTCCCTCCTCCCCATTTTCCCCACGTGCAACGCACGTGTATAATACTAGTTGTGTTAACTTAAATTTGGAGATTTGATTTGAAGACTTGCCTGACTTGGTGGTTGACTCACTGGTTGTAATGATAGTGTACTCGTGTAGTACTGGTAGTCTAGTATGGATTTTGATATGGATAGTAGTGGTCGTGCGGATCCATATTTCATTAACATTGATAATAAAAACTGAACAGAATCAAATCAAGCAAGTACCCACCCATCACAAAATACTAGAAAACCAATTAAATATAGATCCGAAGTTTGGCTGCAATTTACAAAGTTCAATGATGTAGATAGAAGTGTGAAAGGAAAGTGTAATTATTGTGGGAAGCGGTTTAGTTCCGATCCTAAGAAAAATGGGACAACAGCTTTGAAAAATTCACATGGGTATTTTTCGGGATAATCCATACAATAAAGAGACTTCCCAAAATCTCTTGAGTTTACAACCAGTTCATAAAGGTGAAAAAGAGGAGAGTGCCTTAACTAATTGGATATTGAACCAAGATGAAACTAGGAAGGGTCAAGCATACATGATGATAGTGGACGAGCTTCTATTTAGCCATGTTGAGCATCATGGAATCCGTAAATTCATGTCTATTTGTTGTCCTATGTTTCATATCCTTTCACGTTCGACAATCACAAGAGACATTTATGAAATGTATCTTGATGAAAGGGGTCATTGAAAAGTTCTTGAAAGAATCATGTCAAAAGTATCCATCACCACAGATACTTGGAACCCGTTTAAAAAGAATAAATTATATGTGTATCACTGCCCACTTCATTGATAATAATTGGAAAATGCACCAAAGGGTTTTGAATTTTTGTTCAATTTCTACTCATAAAGTGTTGGTGTATGCCCTAGAGGCCAGTTGTGTATTGACATTACTAATTTATATTGTATCATGATATTTATTTCATATATGAGACATTTTATTTATAGTGTTGTTTATTGTGATTAAATGAACATAATAAATTCCTTAGAATAGTGGGTTCAATACCATGGGATATCAAGTGCATGGCTTGATTGTGAGATTCTATTGGTTATAATCAGAATACTATTCTTAAATGTCCCTAGTCAAGTATTATTGTGAATTAGGACAACATAAATACATAGAGAGTAGTATGTGCGTAGACTGATGACCATATCTCACTGGATCATGGATATGAGATATCAAGTCTTCATATGGGTACATATTAAAGTAATAATGTACTGGACTGATCTAGCATGAGAACGATGCATGGATTGTTACGTGAGTGTCATAAGCGGTTCCCACAGTGACCATGGCGTATGTAGTCCTTTGACTTGAAGTCACTACGATTTCCTACATGAGAAGTTATATGTTTTAATATCGTCAAATGTTGCCTGTAATAAGGTGATTATAAAGTCGACTATTGGATATACTATAAATCATGCTGAGGGATGTGAGTGACTTAGATAGGATCTGTCCCTCTTACATAACAGGAGTGATATTATGGGCCCCTTGATTGAGTGAGACTGTAAAATGCATGGCCATGCTCAAATGAGTCAATATGAGATATTGAGCTCATTTGTTTTAGTAAGTCTACTCGGACATCTAGAAACCAAAGATTGAACTATACAAGGGTGACACGCTCTATGACTTGTGGTCAACTAAGATATCTAGACAAAGGGACTAGACTACATGGTAACATTGATCACGGATAGGTTAAGTCTAATCACTGACATTCTCGTTACTTGAGTAGCAGTGATGTATTGCTAGATACCACTCACTGTTTGCAATACTAGAATATGATTTTAGTATTACTGTCAACGTAACGAGAACTTACAAGGTCACGCACTTGGAATGGATCGAAATTGAGATTTAAATTCATAACATAAATTTAATTGGGGATCCAAGTAAGACTTGGACTCCTGACATTGGTTGGACATTTAATTAGATTAAATGGGCTGACTAAAGTTCAAAGGCCCACACACGAATCTCAATCAGGTCAGATTGTGAGTCCAACAGCCTCATTACTCTCTTAGGATTATTTTTCTCCAGCTATATATATGATACGTATCTGTGGAAAAGTGTTACATGAGAAAATCCTAGTTGTCACAGAAATTGTAAGAGAGAGAGATCGCAAGGAACATCTCCTTCCTGCAGCTAGCACCGCGGCGTGAGGGAAAGCTTGATTCGATCCGTTCGTGTGGATACCGTAGAGGCACATCAATATTGCAGTGTTGTGATCGACATTCATTGGAGACAGCCGATCCATCTTCAAGGTATAACTCCTAAACACGATTTATAATTTTCACATAGATCCATGGCTAGGTTTCGATATTTCTTTGTAATTTTTCCGCTGTGTATTTGATCTGAGACTACCATCGAAACATAACATAAAAGTGAGGGGTTAGGCATTGCAGCTGAAAAATGCTTGTTGGAGTGAGGTATTGATAAAGTATTTTCAATAACTATTGATAATGCAAGCACAAATAATGTTATGGTCAATCACTTGAAGAAGAAAATTAACAATTAGGGGCATAGTGTTCTTAATTGCAAGTATCTTCATATGAGGTGTGTTGCACATATAATAAATCTCATGGATTTATATGTTGAACACTATGATTCATGGATTTATATGTTGGAGTGAATTTTTAATACTTAAATCATGGTTTTGATTTTCCTCAAACTCAGTTACTCAGCAAACTATTTGAGAACTTAGCTGAACTTTGATACATGAATCATAACAGCAAAATTTTCTGATTATTTACAAATAATGATGAGATGGATTATGTTTCTGAAGTTGCACACCATGATTCATTGATTTAATGATTTATAGGAGTGACTAGTGATGATTAAATCCTATCTGGGCTTTATGTGTGTGTTTAATTGATAGTGATAATGAATGATTCCTATCTGATACTTGGATTGTTGCTCAGTTTATTGCCTTCTTTGCTGAGATTCTGAATTTTATGTGTTGAGATTTCCTTCTTTGCTGAGCTTTATACGCTGAGATTCTGATTGTGTTCAATTGCCTTCTTTGTTAAGATTCTGAGTTTGCTGAGTAAGTGAGTTTTTTTATTTGTTAAGTTGGATACATTTTTGCTGAGACTAAGTTTGCTCAGTTTATCTATTTATAAATTCTGATTTTTTCAGAGTTTGGCAGTTTGCTGATTTTGGTAGTTTACCTTCTTTGTTGAGTAACTGAGTTTTTGCTCATTTGGAAACATGGATTGTTGCTTCTTTACTTGTTTGCAATAGTTTACTGAGTAGATGAGTTTAATCAGTTGGATTATAGCTTCTTAAAAGCCTTGGTAATTTGCAGTCCTCACTTCTTTACTACTTTAATACATGAATCATAGCAGCAAATTTTTTTCTGATTATTTACAAGTGATGATGAGATGAATAATGTTTCTGAAGTTGCACATTATGATGCATTGATTTAATAATTTATAGGAGTGACTAGTGATGATTAAATCCTATCTGAGCTTTATATGTGTGTTCATTTAACAGTGATGATGAATTATTCATATCTGATACTTGGATTGTTGCTCAATTTATTGCCTTCTTTGCTGAATGCTAAGATTCTGAGTTTTATGTGCAAAGATTGCCTTCTTTGCTAAGCTTTATGTGCTGAGATTCTGATTGTGTTCAATTGCCTTCTTTGCTGAGAATTTGAGTTTGCTGAGTAATTGAGTTTTTTGACCAGTTGAGTTGGATACATTTTTGCTGAGACTGAGTTTGCTCTGTTTATCTATTTATACATTTTGATTTTGCTGAGTTTGGAATTTTGCTGAATTTTCCTTCTTTGCTGAGTAACTGAAACTGAGTTTGCTGAGTAACTGAGTTTTTGATCGGTTGGATACATTCTGATTTTGCTCAGTTTCTATGTTGCTAATGGAGATAGCTGATTGGAGAGGCCTGCAAAAGTGCATAGAAACTTGTAAATTTTAAGCTTGTAAAATTTGTAGTCGGTTGCAAGCTTGTAAGTTGTATACTTTTTTGGATCAATTGTAAGTTGTATACTTGTATGCCATTATTTGCTACTTATTACTGTGAGCATAAAGATTGTAAATCGAAGTTAATAAGCTTGTAAATTGAAAGCTTAAAGATTGTAAAGCGAAGTCCGGTTAGTTCGGTTTTTAACCAAACTAAATCTAAATCGATCAATTTTGGTTTGGGTTTCGATTTCCATTTTACCAAACCGAAAATTTCGGTTCGGTTCGGTTTTGAACCGATGAACAGGCCTAAGGGTTAGGGTTAGAGTTAGGGTAGGGTTGTACATATTCTTTCCTAACTTGATCAATTTCTCATTTTTAGTTTTAAAATTTTAAATTTAAATTTGTAATTGTTTTGCTAATATTTAATATTTAATTTTAGTTGTATTTGTAATTTGTAATTCTTATTTTTTATTTGAACAATGTTTTTTTTTAATATTTTCTTTTCTATTTTTCTTTTGTTTCTTTTGTTTTCTGTGGGGTGGGGGGGGGGGGGGGAGGGGGGTTAGATGAGGGTGAATACATATTTTTTCAATTAAAAACAACATATTCTACTATGTCGCAGGTGTTTTCATCCTTATCTCTTGAATGTGATTCTGTCATACTACCCGTTAAGTTGAAGGTTTCCATCAATTAAAATTAATTTTTTTTAAGTATTATTTTGTTCTTATTGAAAGTTTTTGGTCTGTACTTTACCTTTTTTTTGAATTTGTTTTTCCAAAGTTTAAGATTTTTAATATTTTTATTAAAGTGATTTAAGATTTTTTTATTTTAGCCATTTTATAAATTAAAAAAAAAACAATGCTTTTATTTCGCCTTTTAATTTCAAGGACTTGAACAAGTAATAAAGAAATTAATTATTTTAAACAATATATTAAAAATAAAAATTACAAAAAAAGTTCTAGTTTTTGTTAGGTTTTAACCCTAACTCTAACTCAAACCCTATAACCCTATCCCTAACTCTCTCTCTTTGTGAATTTTGATTTTAAAAAAATACTGCTACACCCTCCTCATAACCCCCCCCCCCCCCCCCACCCACCAACACACACACACACATATAACATATATGTGTGTGTGTGTGTGTGTGTGTGTGTGTGTGTGTGTGTGTGTACACACTTAATTAATTTTAAAATGACAAGTTTAAGAGATTTATATATATATATACATTTAATTAATTTTAAAATGACAAGTTTAAGAGATTTTTTTGAAGAAATCCAGATTCTCTATTAAAATAATCAACCTAACCCGTTATTTAAGATAACGGGTTAAGTACACTTAACCAGTTATCGCTAATAACGAGTTTGGTGAATTTGAATTTTGGGTTTAGTTAGCCTGATGGTCTATTAAAATCATTTAACCTAACTCGTTATTAGTGACAACTTGTTAAGTGTACATAACCCGTTATCTTAAATAACTGGTTAGGTTGATTTTTTTAACTGAGAATTTGGATTTCTTCAAAAAATCTCTTAAACTTTCCATTTTAAAATTAATTAAGTTTATATATATATATATATATATATATATATATATATAGAGAGAGAGAGAGAGAGAGAGAGAGAGAGTGTGTGTGTGTGTGTGTGTGTAATGTGAGCCTCATATTTGTATGAGGAAATTTTCCTCATACAAAGTGATTATATTCACTTGGTGGGGGCATCATGGAAGATCCACTCCGTCCATCATGTTTATTCTGTCAGTGGATGTATGTGTAGAAAAAAATCAAGTGGTTTGGAGGTCATTCATCCATGCATCATGTGGTTCCAATTTGTTGTTCGATTTGTGTTACTGTTGAAATCGTTCATTTTTCAACCACATGATGTATGGGTGAATGATCTCCAAAACACTTGATTTTTTCTACACATACATCCATTAGCTTGATAAATATGATGGACGAAGTCGATTCTCCATAATGGTCCCATAAAGTGAGTATAATCACTTTGTATGAGGAAAATTTTCTCATACTCTATATGAGGCTCATTTTTCTCATATATATATATATATATATATATATATATATATATATATATATAAACTTAATTAATTTTAAAATGGCAAGTGTAAGAGTTTTTTTGAAGAAATCCAGATTCTCTGTTAAAATAATTCAACCTAACCCGTTGTTTGAGATAATGGGTTAACTACAGTTAACCAATTATCGCTAATAACGAGTTAGGGTGAATGATTTTAACAGAGCATCAGGCTAACTAAACACGAAATTCATATTCTCTTTTAAAATAATTCAACCTAACCCGCTATCTCCAATAATGGGTTAGGTTGAATTATTTTAGTAGAGAATCCTTAACCCCAAAATTTAGATTCTCTGTTAAATCATTCAACTAAACCTGTTATTGGCGATAACGGGTTCAGTTTACTTAACCCGTTATCTCCAATAACAGGTTATGTTGAATTATTTTGCAAAATTTTTGAAAATCACAGCAGCATTCCTTCTCATACAAAATCTCATCCATCTCATTCATACAGCATCATCATTCTCATCCATCTCATACAACAACAATAATAACCCACGCAAAAACTAACACAAACCGTAATCTACAACGACAACAACACATACACACATAAACACATAAACTAACGTCTCAACTTATCATTTCTCCAAACATAGACATATATCAAATGAGTACATAATCTTCAAATTTGAACAAAAATCAAACTTCTTGCGAAATACATATATTTCAAGTTCACAAACAACAATTACATACATAGCTTCTAAGTCACACTCCCACACTGTCTTCCTCGCATGACCTTCAATCAACTACAAAATTACCTAAGTTAGGAAAGCATATGTATTAGTCATTTAAGAGATGATAAACCGCACAAAGTTCAACTTAACAACTTGTAATGTTTCGGAATTTTGTGAACTTGCTACAAAAATTTACAACATAATTAGCCACTACCTCTTCCGACGGGGCAGGTTTGCATCACTCGGTGAGAGTTGTTCGGGTTTGTTCTTCTTAGGAACCAGATTTCTGCATCTAACTTGTGTCACTTGGTCTACCGGTTGATCTGAATCTTGCTCTTCTTCCTTTGACACCTCTCGTTATTGTTGTTGCGGTTTTTGTGGCACGGAAATGCGAATTCCACCCCTTGTCACGCTCTTATGTCTAGGTACACTCACAGTTGATTTTAAGTAAGCATCAAGTTTTGCCTCATCACCTGCATCTTCAAGACTGCGGCAGCATGGTTTAAGGCTCTCCCGCATTAGCTCCTTCACGCTCTTGGACACGGCACTTTTTAACATACATGCAACTATCTGGACTGTCTCCCATGTGTTATCAATCTACAACGATTTGAATATTTTTTAAATTAAACAATATTGTTAGGAAACCCTCTTCATAAATATTAAATGTTCACTTAACAATACATGCATACGAAAAATATATAATTATATAAAGTACACTAACCATGATTCGATACATCGACGCCTTCGGTTGATACATTGGTTGAGAAGATGAATACGTGCCGGTGGTGGTTCCTCCTTTGTTGGGAAAATTGGTATCTGGATTCTCGCTGGTACAATAGTATACGAAGATACATACAATATTTTAATGTGCTTATACCATGTTATACACACTTCTTGACTCGAGCCATCATAAGGTATTCGATATCTGAGTTCATTGGGTATCTTATGATATCTCTGATTCCAATTTGCCACATGTACCCGATGGAAATCTGCCTAGTCAAAATTGGGCACACGACCCGTTACATTCACTTCGTGCAATTTCTTGTCGTACAAGCAGCCTTCAAGAATCCTCTGCTGATATCCGAATTGCTGCATTATTCTATCCAGATTGCAGAACTCCACAACAGAGAAGTTGACGAGTGGGGTAGTCATCAACCAAAGCGTGCTAGCGGCCAAACACATGGGTGGAAGCCGTTGCAATCTATTCGGGTTGTACGGAGCCCTAATTGACGCACTCGTCGCGCAATGCGTCTAACTTATCTCTATAGTACACCAGAGATGTGCATGGGTTATCAACCCACGTATGTTGCCTTACCCAATACACTCCTAAAGAAGGAAACATCTCTAGAATCGGTGCTTCGGCCAACCAAGCCGATGATGGCTCAACAATGCGAGGAAGGTCGATGTGCATGCGCTCCCAACTCCAAAACTACAACAAAACCATTGGCCTGCCATCTTCTGAGAATTCAATGCACATGCACACAACGACCAATACAATGATGCTAAGGCCGCACTTCCCCAACTATACCGGTCGGCCATAGTGAAGTCGCCCAACACCCATACATACATTAGTGACACGAGAGTACTGGAGGAGTTTGGGGAGAGCACACCTCTATCAAACTTACAATATACGCACGCATGTAGTACTGGACATCTTTGTCAGTGGAGTCATCATTCAAATACCTGGTGAACCATGATTTCAACCATGCAAGTCGGAGTGATTTACCGTCGAAAACTCATTCCAAAAAAATTCTTCTTCTTTAACTTTAGCTTGCGTCTATGGATTGCCTACGGCTTCATCATCATAATCTGACATAAGATAAGCTACAATTTCAGCTTCAACTTGCTCTTTCCTTGCATCCAACTCCTCCTCTAAATCAGCACCAAGGTAATCACGTACAACTTCCACTAGATCGAAGTTCATGTTCCCCGTCACGGCCACCTCATATAGAAAGCCTAGTAATCATTGCTACATCTTGGAGAGTTACGATCATCTCTCCTATCGGTATATGGAATGTGTGTGTCTCCGGCCTCCATCGCTCTACAAGAGCTATAAGTAAATGTTGATCAAGCTTCACACCCCCCATCAATCTGACTCCGTAAAAACTGTCTTGGACCAAGTATGTAGTGGTACGAGGGATCCATGGGAAGAGTCAGCATGCTTCCAGAAGTTACACTTCTTTGCGGACCCATCCCACATGGCTTGAGATCTGTGTATGGGTTGTAATGTGAATACGCTTGGGTCTTCCGGTCCTAGAGGTGTAAGTCCAACCGAAGACGTTGGACCTATCTCGGCGGATGAAGAATGGCGGCACCAACCTACACGAACGAATACAGATCTTGTTACTATTGATACAATGTTACATATTCGTACTCAAAACTAATAATAATAATAATTAATCTTACTTATGTAAACTGTTTGCCTCTGCCGTTACCAGAAGGGCTTTTCAATCACCTCGTTCTCGGCATTTCTCTATCAACAATAATACCAAGGTTAATTGATAAGAGTTCCAATTTATGTTAAGTTGCTTTGTAAAAAGTAAGCGAAAGCATGAGAAAACCTCACAAACGACAATAAATAATCCGAAACTTTGCAAGTATGTCGGATTACCTACAAACAAGCTAACACAAATTATAAAAGTGAGTTTCAACTCACGGTTTGTAAGATACGGTCGTGTATAGTTTTATTTCAAGAAAAACCAAATAAAGCGATACACGGCAGTATCTCGCAAACTGTGAGTCAAAACACACTTCTACAAGTTGTCTTGGTTTAAGTATGGTGAATCTGATCTACTCACAAAGTTTCAGAATTTTTGTTGCAATTTGTGAGGTTTTCTACATTTTGTACTCAAAATATCCAAAATTAGTTGTTTTTGTTGTTTTTGTTACGAAAACATATAAAACCATACAAACGACATCAAAAATTACGAAACTTTGTGAGTGGGTCAGACTCACCATACACAAGCCAATGCAACTTGTAGAAGTGAGTTTCGACTCACGGTTTGCAAGGAACTATAATGTATCGCTTTCATTCACTAATAAGAATGGAAAGCGATACCATACAGTATCTCACAAACTGTGAGTCGAAACTCACTTTTACAAGTTGCGTTGGTTTCTGTTTGGTGAGTCCGACCTACATGCAAATTTTCTTAATTTTTGGATGTCGTTTATAGGAATTTTCTAGTGTAACCGTACTAAAAAAAATTCAGAGTTTAGTTGTCATTGTTAGAGATACGTGAGAAAACCGTACAAACGGCAATGAAAAAATCCAAAACATTGCGAGTAGGTTGGATTCACCATACACAATCCAATACAACTTCTCGAGGTGAATTCGACTCAGGGTTTGTGAGATATGGTCGTGTATCACTTTATTTGGTTTTTCTTGACATAAAGCAATATATGACCGTATCATGCAAACCATGAGTCGAAACTCACTTATACAAGTTACGTTACCTTGTGTGGGATGAGTCCGACCGACTCGAAAAGTTTCAGAATTTTTCATTGCCATTTGTGCAGTTTTCTCATGTAACCACATCCAAAATGTTTTAAGTTATAATTTTTGTTGTTTGGGAAACATGATAAAAGCACACAAACGACATCCAAAAATTTTGAAACCTTGCGAGTTGGTCGGACTCACGTAACACAACCCAAATGCAACTTCTAGATGTGAGTTTCGTCTCACGGTTTGCGAGATACGGCTACGTATCGCTTTATTTTGGTTTTTCTTGAGAAAACCCGATACACGGCCGTATCTTGCAAACCGTGAGTCGAAGTTCACTCCTAGAAGTTGTGTTAGCTTGTGTGTCGTGAATCCAGTCTACTCGCAAAGTTTTGGAATTCTTTTTGGCCGTTTGTGCGGTTTTACTAATATCGAACAACAAAAACTATGACTTCATCCACAATTTGAGCGAACAATAACAACTACGTCTACAATTCTACCGTCTACAATCATCAAAAAATTACTTACAAACTACTACATATATATAATTACGCATCACAAAAATCAATTCAAGTAATTACAAAACATAAAAATCTACATAAATGCAACTAAGAAGCCAGAATTTAGTAATTACCTTGCACAATTGATATTTGCACAATGTAGGTGTTGTAGACGATGTGTTCAAATTTAATTGACGAACTGGGGATTCGAGTTATCGATTATCTTTCGAAAATTGGAGGATGAGGGGTTTCGGTGGGGTTCGGGAGAGAGAGAGAAAGAGATTAGGAGAGTGAGAGAGAGTGAGGGAGAGAGTTGGAAGGTGGTCATTCCGAATGAGGTGGAGGTGGCGTCGGAGGTCAGGGGTGTTTGGAGTTAAGAAATTTTGGGTGTTCAGGTTCCGGGGACTTCGGGAAAAGATAGAAAGAGATAGAAGGGAGAGTGAGAGAGTGTGTGTGTGTGAGAGAGGCATCGGAGGAAGGTCGGGAATCGTCGTAGGATGCGCCGGCCGGTCGGGTTTGAGTGTTGGGGTTTTTGGGTTGGGTTTCGATCGGGGTAAGATACAGGAAAAGAGGAGAGAGCGTGAGTGAGAGAGTAAGGGAGAAAGAGAGAGTTGGAGTTGGGGAGGGGGGGGGGGTGAAATCCCCATTATGCCCACACCACTTAAGTGAGAGACAGAGGATTTTGGGCGGGGAGAATCTCAGCCATCGGATCAAGAACAAGGGGATCCAATGGCTGAAATAGCTTATTGCAATGGGTCTGTGCAAACACACCCGTTTGCAATGGAGCATTGCTTATATATATATATATATATATATATATATATATATATATATATATATATATATATATATATATATATATATATATATATATATATATATATATATATATGGTAAAAGGGATATGAGCAACTTGCTCATTTAATAAATGAGCAATTGATGAGGTGGTATGCTTACATTGGAAAACTAATCCGTTTAAGGATTTTCCAATCACATGCATGCCACATCATCAATTGCTTATTTACTAAATGAGCAAGTTGCTCATACCCCTTTTTCCATATATATATATATATATATATATATATATATATATATGGGTTTTGCTTAGTTGAAAACGGGTTCGTTTTCAACAGGTTGGAAAACAGCGATCTGAACCGTTGGATCGCTCTTGATCTTGATCGACGGCTCAGATCGCTACCGCTCATTCTGAAGCAGATCTCCTATTAGAGCGGAGGGGCATTTTGGGAAGTTCACGCTAAATAACGCTTCAGACTTAGCGTTATTTAGCGTGAACTTTTTTTTGGTCGAAAAAAACACTTAGGCCGTTGTTGGGAAAAACAGCCTAGGTTGTTTTTTATTAAAAAAAATCAACCTAGGCCGTTGTTCCCAACAACGGCCTAGGTATGTACAAGTGTTTTTCCAAACACTTGTACATACTCAGATCTTCATCTCCCCCACTTCTTCGACGACAACTTTCTCTCTCGCGCGATATTGATTCCCCAAACCCTAGCTCTCTTTCTCTCTCTCTCGATCTGAAACCCTAGCTCTCCCTTGCTCGTTTCTTCTCACTCAATCTCTCCCTCTTCTCACACTCTTTCCCTCTTCCTTTGAAGATCCCGAATACCAAAAAACTCTAACCCATACAAAATCTCCCCAACCCTAAAACCCTAATCCTAAAGAAATTAGCCAAACCCTAAGGACCTCCTCTATCTCCTTTTAGAAAACCCTCATTGTGAAAGGTAATATTTTTTTTTCTATTTTAGTAGATCTAGCTAGATTAATTGATTGAAATTTTTTATTCAATGTTTGAGTGTACAATTTGTATATTATGCTTAGCTAATTATAGATTAGGTGATTATAGTGTTATTGTCGATGTAGATATAGTATTAGTTATTGTTGTTCGTTATTAGTAAAAGCGCACAAAAAGATCCAAAAATTCTGCAATTTTGCGAGTACTTCGGGCTCACCACACACAATCCAACGAAACATGTAGAAGTGTGTTCGGATTCACGATTTGAAGTGTACGGCCGTGTATCGCTTTCAACTATTTTTCATGAGTGAAAGCGATACATCGGCATATATTGCAAACCATGAGTCGAAACTCACCTCTACAAGTATTGTTGGCTCATCTGTTTTGCGTCCGTCCTACTCCCAAAGTTTCAGAATTTTTTGATCTCGTTTGTGGGGATTTCTACCGTATATTAAATAACAACAACAATTAATGTTTGAATTGTATAGAGGGACTTTTCACTAGGAAACGACATCCAAAAAATAAGAAATTTTGAGAGCATGTCGAGCTAACCGCTCGCAACCCAATGCTACTTGTAGTGGCGAGTTCCGACCCACGGTCTGTGAGCTACGTCAATGTATCGCATTGTTGGTATTTTTCATGAGTGAAAGCGATACACGACCGTATCTTGCAAACCGTGGGTCGGAACTCGCTTGTACAAGTTGCGTTGCCTTGTGTGCGGGGAGCCCGATCCAATCACAAAATTTAGTTTTTTTTAACGTCGCTTGTGCGATTTTTTCATGAATTTTGTTATGTTTTGAGCGAGTTTTCAATAGAAAACCCACTTGAAAAATCCGAAATTTTGCGAGTAGGTCTGTTTCGCCACTCACAAGCCATAGCAACTTGTAGTTGCGAGTTGTCACCCACAGTTTGCTATATGCGTCCGTGTATTGCATACCCCTCTTTTCCAAGATTGAAAGTGAGACACAGCCGTATCTTGCAAGTCGTGGATCGGAACTCGCTTCTACAAGTTCTGTTACCTTGTGTGCAGTAAGCCGGACCCAATCGCAAAGTTTCGGATTTTTTGGATGTTGTTTGTGAGGTTTTTTCACGTATTTTGTTTCGTATCTATATATATATAACAAACGTTTGTTAACAAGATATTTTATATATGATCTGTGTATTAATTTACCAAAAATATTTTTTTTTACAGATGAACAACGATACGGAAAGTTCGGTTGTCGGCGATAATTTTGTGCGGGTAGAACCAATCCTTGATTCCATGCCGTTAGTCAAAGAACACCTAAACCCAAAGTTAGGTATGATGTTTCCAACTTTAGTTGAGGGCAAAAATTTCTATTCGTCATATGCTCGATGTGGGGGTTTTGCAATGCGTAAGGGTGAGAATAAATTAAAAGGAGAAGTGGAAGTAGATAAGTCATATCTATGTAATAAAGTCGAGTCGTCGCCGAGTCAACATAGTGATGGTAGACGGAGAACAACCTGTAAAACGGGTTGCAAGGCATGCATTCGTGTAAAACTGAATGAAGCAAGTAATACGTGGGTGTTGTATTCATTTCATGAAGTACACAATCACGAATTCACCTCACCCGGTAGAAGGCATCTTTTGCCCTGAAATCGTTCTGTGTCAAATACGGATAAAAGGATAATAGAACAATTCAACCGAACGCAATATTGAGAATTTTGCTTCTCGATATTGTGAGTTAAGCTACCACGCAAAACAGATTGTCGATTGGTTGTCCCTCTAATGAAAGTTACAAATGCACGCTCGAGAATTTGCAGAAGATCATTAGCAGCGTCTCTCGGCTACAACCCAGATTGGGTGAACAACCCGAAGAGGCCTCAAAACTGCATGATAGTACACAACCGCATGGTCGTGCACAACCACATGGTAGTGCACAACCTCATGATGAAGGCAGCGGACACGTACCTACACGCGTAAGGGACCCACAACAATGCATGACAAAGGGAAGGCCTCGCGCCAAAAGATTGAGGTCGATAAGAGAGCAACTTCGCTTTAAAAAACTGAGACGGTGCCGAACATGCAGCATTGTGCAAATGGATCATGATTCAAGAAATTGTCCAACATTATTTGAGGGGTAATACGCGTAATTTCTTTGGTTAACATTCATTTAAATTTATTATACTTCATTTGTGGTAAATGAATTTGTCACTAACTAAAACTTATTTTTGAATTAAGGTCAATCCATCCGCAAGAAGTGAATCCATCCGATGAAAAAAGTTCCGATGAGAGATATGATGAAGCATTGTGAATTAGAATTTATTGATGTAAAGTTTGAGTATGTTAGATATTGATGCAATACTTTGGATTTTTTGTTATTTTTAAATGTTGTTGGGATTCAAATATTGTTGTTTTGTTGTTGTTGATTGTATTGTGTATTTATATATCAGTTGGATTGAAGTGTAGCAGATACAACTGCAATGGACGTGTTTTTAAAAAAATTCCTTTTTATAACTAGGTCGGTGTTGGAGACAAAGGCCTAAGTTGTATAAGTGAATTTTGAATTTTGCTGGTTGCTCTCTGTCTTGGCCAAGCCAAAAAGAGTAACAAGACAGAGAGCAAGCAAAAAAAAGGAGCAACTAAGGCCGTTGTCTCCAACAACGGCCTAAGTTTTAGCAAAAAAATTGTTTTCTTAGGGTTGCTCTCTAACTTGGCCAAGCCAAAAGGAGCGACAAGTCAGAGAGCAACCATATATTTTTTTTAACTGAGGCCGCTGTCTCCAACAACAGTCCTAGGTTTTATCTTAAAATTTGAATTTTTTTGGATTGCTCTCTGACTTGGCCAAGCCAAAAGGAGCAACAAGTCATAAAAAATCCATATTATTTTTTCACTAACAACGGCCTAAGGTGTATGAAAAAATTCGGATTATTATGAGTTGCTCTCTGACTTGGCCAAGCCAAAAGAAGCAACAAACTCCAAAAAATTACAACTTTTTTTTAAACGTAGGCCGTTGTAGACAACGGCCTAAGTTATATGAAAAAATTGGACTTTTTTGAGTCCCTCTCTGTCTTGGCCAAGCCAAAAGAAGCAACAAACTCAAAAATAATCCTTTTTTTTTTAACTAAGGCCGTTAGACAACGGCCTAGGTTATCTTTTTTTATGCATTTTACAACTGTCTCTCTACTCTTTACGAACAGTGTCTCTCGAACTGTACACCAAAGACATTCACATGCTTGTATATTGACTCTATATTTTATTAATTTCTATTTTTAGCCACCTAAATGAACAATATACAATCGTTAAGGTTAAATGATTAAATAAGTACTAGAAAAAAAATTTTGTTTTAAAATTGTGTAAAAACCCAAATTTTTTTTTAAACCCTAAAATGTATTTTATTCTAGAATGTGCATACCTATTCAGCTTAACACCTAACCATACGCATAACCCTACCCTAATCCATAATATTTCAACCACAGGTTTGGTTAGGGTTAGGGTTAGGGTTAGGTTAGGGTTAGTATAAACGACTTGAATCTATTAGATAATACATGGGAACTAGTTCGAATCGAATGTTTCAATAGAGAACGATACCTTCGCCCGCCTTACTTGATAGGGAGGGAAGGTAGACTGAGAATAAAATTTGGATCACATGAATAGAATATACCATATTGAGAAAATTTTCAAATTATTACTGATTAAGACGGTTTATTACGTTACATGTGATGCTAATAGATGTGTGCACCACAAAAATTAAATATAATCATTCCAAACCTTGTATGCACTTTCCTAACCTCGCATAACCCGCATGTACGTAGGTCGTTGTATACAACGGTCCTTGCCCTTTTTTTTACAAATATTTGGGAATAAACGTTTTTAAAATTTAAAAAAAAAAAATTAAGTCCACAACCCAACACAACCTCTACCCTAACCTTGCATAACCCTCCTGTACTTAGGCTGTTGTTGGAGACAACAGCCTTTCCTTTTTTAAAAAAATTTATTTCATTTTTTATTTTTTGACCTGGACTAAAAAATAAATAAAAATTCTATCGATCTCTACCATAACCCTACTCATAACCCTTTACTATCCCGTATCTCTGCTATAACCCAACGCATAACCCTACCCTAAACCCTAATCCCTACCATAACCATAAACCCTTAACCTTACCATGACAATTAACCCTTTACAAAAAAGAAGAACATATTTTATTTCCTGGTAGATATGTAATTATTTAATCTTAACGATCGTATATTGTTCATGTAGGTGGCTAAAAATAAAAAATAATAAAATATAGAGACAATATAACTCGTCTTTTGCATACAGTTCGACAGATACTGTTCGTAAAGAGTTGAAAGAGAGTTGTTAAGAGTGTAAAAAAAATGGAAAAATTAATCATATACCTAGCGTCACTGTTGGAGGAGACAATGGCCTTAGTTTGTTAACAAAAAAACATGGATAAATTTAAAACAGGCAAGCCGATTGTGTAGGTTTGTGGACTTTACTGAACTTTTTGTGATGAACACATCTATTGGCATCACTTGTAACGTAATAAACCGTATTAGTTAGTAATAATTTGAAAAATCTCTCAATATGGTCTATTCTATTCATGTAATCCATGTTTTATTCCCAAGCATATGAATGTCTTTTAAGAAATTGCATTTTAGGGTTTAAAAAAAATTTTAAAAAAATTTTTACAAATTTTTTTAAAATAAATTATTTACTGGTACTTATTTAAGTATTTAACCGTAACGATTGTATATTGTTCATTTAGGTGGCTAAAAATAAAAATTAATAAACTATAGAGACGATATACAAGCATATGAATGTCTTTTGTGTAGAGCGAGAAACATTGTTCGTAAAGAGTGGAGAGACAGTTGTGAAAAGCAAAAAAAAAAAATCCAAATTTTATCAAACAACCTAGGTCGTTATTGGAGACAACGGACAAGGTAGTAACCAAAAAAATGGGTAACCTAATGAGCTGTTGCTCCCTTTGGCTTGGCCAAGACGGAGAACAACTCAAAATAATCCAAAATTTTTCATATAACTAAGGCCGTTGTTGTAGACAACGGCTTTACTTTAAAAAAAAATTGTACTCATTGTTTATGAGTTGTTGCTCCTTTTTGCTTCGCCAGAAACAGAGAGCAAATAAAAAAATCCAATTTTTTTATATAACTTAGGCTGATGTTGGAGACAACGGTCTTACTTTTTTAAAAAAATTGGACTTTTTATGAGTTTATTGCTTCTTTTCACTTGGCCAAGACAGAGAGGGACTCAAAAAAATCCAAATTTTTGCATATAACTTAGGCCATTGTCCTAAGTTTTAAAAAAAAAATGGAATTTTTTGGTGTTTGTTGCTTCTTCTGGCTTGGCCAAGACAAAGAGGAACCCAAAAAATCCAAATTTTTCCATATAACTTAAGCCGTTGTTGGAGACAACGACCTTAGTTTTTAAAAAAATGTGGAATTTTTTTGTGTTTGGTGCTTCTTTTGGCTTGGCCAAGATAGAGAGGGACCCCAAAAAATCCAAAATTTTCAATATAACTTAGGCCGTAGTTGGAGGCCTTAGTTTAAAAAAAAGTTCTGTACATTTATGAGTTTTTGCTCCTTTTGGCTTGGCCAAATACAGAGAGCAACTCAGAAAACATAATGGCCCTAGTTTTAAAAAAATGGGGGAATTTTTATCAGTTGTTGTTCATTTTGGCTAAGCCAAGACAGAGAGCTACTGATCAAAAAACTTAGACCGTTGATAGAACCTAGACAACGGCCTAAGTATAAAAATTTTTAAAAAAACTTTAAAAAAAAGAATTACAAGTTAACATAGCAGCTAAAGCTGCTACATTACACTTTCCAAAAAAATACTACATACAATCCCATCACCTACAACACAACAATAACACTTGAATTGCGCAATGTGAACAATTAACACAAAAAACAAAAACAAAAACAAAAACAAAAAAAAAAAAAAAAAAAAAACAACAACAACAACAAACAACAACAACAACAACAACACAGCAAAATTCACAATCATCACATAATAAAAACTACATCAACAACAACTAAAACTAACACTATCTCAACAACAACCACAACAAATTCTATCAATTACATTCAACAACAACAACAAAATTTGTGCTCCAAAAAAGACTGTATCGGGAAACACTTAACCACCGGGCGTGTAAGTTTGTGGTGCTCGCCTCTTCCGAAGAGGTTGTCGCCACCGGGTTGGGGATGACGCTGCAACAATTTCTTCTTCTTCTCCCTCCTTTTGTCTGTCTCCAACAACACTGTATTGATGCTCTTCTACTTGTTCTTCTTCTCGATATGGAGATGGAGGATGATATTACCGTTGTTGCCCCGTGCCAGATAGCCTACCCCTCACGCTCTTATGTCGCTGTGTACGTACAGATTTATCCAAATACCGGTTTAAAGCTTCACCCTCTCCTAAAACTTCTAAATTGTCCCGACATGAAGAGAGCATCTTCCGAGCGAACTTTTTCATAGGTTGGGCAGCATTACTTTGAGTACCTACAGCGCATTCTTTTAGCCATGTCTCATGTATTCTCGATCTAAAACAACAACAAAATATTAAACACATTCGAATTTGTAATCAATTTAATCATTTTAAAATTAAGGAAATTTCAATAATATTTAATCATTATACTCACCAATGTACGTATAGATGACGCCTTCGGTTGGAACATGGGTTGTGAACTAGAATACACAGGGCGGTGGTTCAATATCTCTCTCCTCAATTGGTAGTTGAATACCAGCAGGTAGTTCTGTATTGGAAGAGATGTACAAACTGTGTAATACATTTGTACCATTCCATGTACTTCGTTTGTTGTGTGCCATCATACAGGGGAACATCAACAATTACGAGTTCAAATTGTCGCTCATTCCAATCTGCAACATAAACACGGTGGAAATCTACCCAATCATGGGTAGGCATACAACCAGTATCCCCTCACAGCGTGCAACTCAAAGTTGTATAGGTTTGCGCAATTCTTGGGTAGATTTTGTTGAAGACCGAATTGTCGAAGGACTCTCTCCAGGCCGCAGATGCTCCACTATACCAAAGTTGATGAGTGGAGCTGTCGTCATCCACAACTGTGACCTGGTCGTGCACATCGGTGGTACTCTTCCCATCCGCTCAGGGTGTATACGGCACCCAAATCACAAACTCTTCTTGTAGTTGGTCGAGCTCGTCTTTATAGTAAGTTAGTACACCTTTTGGGTTATCTCTATAACTCCGTTTACCTACCCAATATACACCTAAGGGTGCTAACATATCCACATTTGGTGCTTCGGCCATCCAACTGTCCGCCGGATCTCGTAATTCAGGGACGACCCAAGTGTAGACGCTCCCATGACCAAATCTGTAACAAGACCATTAGATCGGTCATCTCGGTTCCATCTAACGCTACCGAACACAACGTCCTGTACAACGTAGCTAACGCACAATTCTCCCAACTGTACCTGTTCAGCTAAGCCTAGGTCAGCAAACAAACGTAGATATATAAGCGGTACGGTATCTCCGGATGAGTTAGGTAAGAGAACCCCTCCAAGTACCGTTAGAATGTATGCTCTAGTGTAGCACTGCACTTCATGGTCAGTCGATGCATTGTTCAACCTCCCTTCAAAATACTCCTTCAACCAAGATAGTCGGATTGATTGTCCGACAAAAAATAGCCTTATCTTCCTCGTCCTCATCACCAAACTTTGTACCAAGGAGTTCATTACACAGCTCTCTCTTATCAAAGTTTATATTACCCTTCACAGCCATCCCATATATTGAAAGACCGGAGATCATCGCTATATCCTGTAGCGTCACCATCATCTCACCGATCGGTAAGTGGAAGGAGTGTGACTCTGGCCTCCATCGCTCGACGAGTGCTGCAAGAAGTGCTCGGTCTAGTTTCACCTGATCCATCATACTGATTCTGTAGAAACCGGTTTGGACGAGGTATTCGACGATACGTGGGTGCACAAGCATAGTCTCGTGAGTGCGAAAATTATACCTCCGCATCGTCCCACCCCACACTGCCTCGGATCTGTGGTAGTCTTGCAAGGTGAGTTCACCTTTGTATATTGGTCCTGGACCTCATTCTGTTGCCGAAGAGGATGCACCAACCTACACCAACATATTGTGAAATTATTATTAGTGTAGTAACAATACCACTATATACAAAATTCACAATACAAATTCGTAATTCTCTTACTTCTGTGGAATGTTCACTCCGACCACTAACGTATGACCTTCTGGTTCCCCTCATTCTAACCATTTTTCTGTTAAAAAGATCGCATATATAAAATAATTTGTTCACAAAAAATTGGTATATATATATATACAAAACAAAATACGTGAGAAAACTACACAAACGACTTTCAAAAAATACAAAACTATGCGATTGGGTCTAAATTGCCACACACAAGCTAATGCAACTTGTACAAGCGAGATTGGCCTCACGGTCTTCAAGATACGGTCGTGTATCGCTTTCACTCTTGAAAAAATAGCGGAATGCGATCCACGGACGCATATAGCAAGCCTTGGGTGAGAACTCACAACTGCAAGTTGCTTTGGCTTGTCAATGGCGAAAACAACCTACTCGAACAATTTCGTAATTTTTGAGCAAATTCTCTATTTAAAACTCGATAAATACATATCAAAATACGTGAGAAAACCGCACAAACAACCACCAAAAAATACAAAACTTTAGGATTGGGTCGGGCTCTCCACACACAATCCAACAGAACTTGTAAAAGCGAGTTTGGACCCACGGTTTCAAAGATACGGCCCTGTATCGCTTTCAATCTTGAAAAAAAAAACGGAAAGCGAAACATTGACGTATCTCGCAAACCGTGGGTCGGAACTCGCAACTACAAGTTGCGTTGGATTGTGAATGGTTACCCGGACCTGCTCGCACAGTTTCATTTTTTTTGGACTTCGTTTGAGTGGTTTCTAGGGAGACGTACTAAAAAAGTTTTGAGGTATATAGAAGCTCTTTCATATACGCGACAGAACAACACAAACGATATGCAAAAATTATGAAATTTGGCCGTTACGTCTGGCACACCAAACACATGCCGACGCAACTTACAGAGGTGAGTTCCAACTCTCGGTTTGTAATATACGACTGTGTATCGCTTTATATCCATTTTATTGAATAAAAGTGATAAGCGGACGTATCTTACAAAGCGTGAGTCGGAAATCGCCTCTACAAGTTGTGTTGCCTTGTGCGTGGTGAGTCCGACCTACTCGTAAAATTTGGAAATTTTTGGATCCCGTTTGTTTACTTTTCCTATATTCTACAACTTTAACTAACACTACATCTACGAAAATGTCAACAAAATATATGCAACACACATGATACAAAAATTGTAGACTCTCTAAATTGTAGACTACTACGCATTATACCAAAAATCAAACTCAAAAATTGTAAAAAAAATTCAATAAATTAACATAGTTCGTTACACTAAATTGTCAATAAGTGAAAACCTAGTCCAGAGAGAGAGACAAAGAGTTGTCGAAGATGTTAGGAGCCACTGCTGTGGACGAACAAGTTATAGAATCAAGGATTTCAAAAAATTTGAGCCAGGGTTCGGGTGAGTTGGGGAGATTTCGGATTGGGTTAGGGTTTGGGGTATTTGGGAGAATGAGAGATAGATAAAGAAGAGGGGGAGATCGAGAAGAGGAGGTCGGAGTAGAGCTAGGGTTTGGGGAATCAATATCGTGAGCTCCAGAGAGAGAGAGAGAGAGAGTTGTCGAAGAAGTGGGGCAAATGAAGATCTGAGTATGTACAAGTGTTTGAAAAAACACTTGTACATACCTAGGCCGTTGTTGGGAACAACGGCCTAGGTTGAATTTTTTTTTTTTAAAAAAACAACCTAAGCCGTTGTTCCTAATAAGTCCTAAGTGTTTTTGTCGACCAAAAAAAAGTTCACGCCAAATAACGCTAAGTCTGAAGCATTATTTAGCGTGAACTTCCGAAAATGCCCCCTCCGCACTAATAGGAGATCCGCTTCAGAATGAGCGGCAGTGATCTGAGCCGTCGATCAAGATCAAGAGCGACCCAACGGCTCAGGTCGCTGTTTTCCAACCCATTGAAAACAAACCCGTTTTCAACTGAGCAAAACTATATATATATATATGATAAATGCTCCATTGAAAACAGATATATATATATATATATATATATATATATATATATATGATAAATGCTCCATTGAAAACGGGTCTGTTTTCACAGACCCGTGAAAACAGCGATTCTGCCTGTTGGATCGCTCTTGATCGTGATCAACGGATCAGATCAAGCCCGCCCATCACCCATCTCACCTAAGTGGCGGAGGGGTAATTTGGGAATTTCGTCCCAAATAACTCTTCGTCTTATTCGCTCTAAAAAATTGAATGAACCTAGGCCTAAACAAGGGCCTAGGTTATAAAAAAGTTGAATGAACCTAGGCCGGGAACAACGGCCTTTTATAACCTAGGCCGTTGTTCCCAACAACGGCCTAGGCTATAAAATTTCGTTGTTTCAAACAAACTAGGCTATAAAATTTTATAGGCTAGGCCATTGTTGGGAACAACGGCCTAAGTTGTAAAAGGCCGTTGTTCCAAACAACGGCCTAGGTTCATTCAATTTTCTATAACTTAGGTCGTTGTTTCAAACAACGGCCTAGGTTCATACAACCAAAGCGGGTCTGTGAAAACAGACCCGTTTTCAATGGAGCATTCTCTCTCTCTCTCTCTCTCTCTCTCTCTCTCTCTCTCTCTCTCTCTCTCTCTCTCTCTCTCTCTCTCTATATATATATATATATATATATACACACACGCATACACTAGTTGAAATTATCTGTTCACAAATGCACGTGGCTTGGTGGACATACCAGTTGAATATTTTAACAGTGTTTTATGTGGTTGAGAAAATCAATCAAATAAATATATAGTATAACCACTATATATTAATTATGCGCACAAAATACTTGAAACTTAAAATAGAAGCCTGTAATATTATATATAGTCTTAAGTAAATACAAAATAACATGTAAATAATTGTCTCATCTAAAATATAAAAGATATAAAAAATATATATTAAAAAAAAGAACAAATTAGTAAATCCTAAACTCATATCAGCACATTTTTCATAATATCAATCATCATTTTCCGAATAATACTCCAGTCAATGTGACATCAAAGTTGATATTCTAGGAAATGATTCCATATTCCTTGCAAACAATAGCTAGAAGACAATGATGGTAGTTCTATTAGGTTTAGACATAAAGAGAATCTAGTATATTATTTGTAAAATACATGTTCAAATGAGGTATAAGATATGTGTTCACAAATATCATTTATTTAAGAATACATCCAAGAATCCATATTAAAGGTTCATGAATTGGGTAAAAAAGTCCACTCATACAACCTATAGTATCCTTTTTTTTTTAGACATGTATTAAAGCAATCACGTTCGAACCACATTCAAGTTTAAATTTTCATGTTCGAACCACATTCAAGTTTAAATTTTCATCAGTTAGTTATGTAACGAAAGGAAATCCTGCAAACATCATCCTATATTTTTTTGCAAACAAAGTTGAGCAATAAATATAGGTTCCGATTCTTTTAATTAAAGACTTGTAAGAGCTAAAGTTGCTTACACAAAATTTACCTAGAAAGACCCTTGAAAAAGACTCCCATTCACTTAAATTTCAATGACCAACTCATTTTTCACTACTCTAAATAACTCTAAATAACTCTGACCTTACAATTATCCATATGATTTCATCAACAAAATAATTGTTTGAGCACAATTTAGAGGTATTTTTTACCGAACAATTACATAATAGATTAAGGTCTCACATCAAATAAGATAATAATATAACTTTACAGAAGATGGCTTGTCTTTCGCATATAGACTTAAGCTTTACACATACGTAAATCTAGAACTGATTAAAAATATATCTTCATTCCTCCCATTGCAGACCCAATAAGGACACCACACCTCTATTTGTTTAGCTCGGTCAAGATCTCTTCAGTAATTCCAGCATCTGCCAGAGCTTTTTTAACAGCAGTGAGCATGTAAAGCTTTACCTGAACTTGTCCATTCTCTTAGCTAGCTTAGGTGCCACCCATCCATCAGTCGAAAAGGATTTAAATCTCTCCAGCAAATCTCTATATATAGAAGACCAGGATCAACAAACTATACAAATCACCTTATGCAATACCATTACATTTGGCTTACATCAAGACCAAGAGTTGTCATTGTCAACAAAAAAAATTAATAAAACTATAAAACTGGAATTGCTATGAAATGAGACTTTAACACTTGAAGTGATGCTTATAAAGCGAACTTACCGTCAAATAGCAGGATCAGTCAAAAAAAAATTTATTTCTCTGATGCAGCTTACACCCTGAAGAATATTATTATAGAAAAACATCAGGATCATGGCCTAATGGAGTCCCGAAGCCCATCCCTGTCACAACAACCCTCCTTTGTTAATGAGTGATATGAGATATAAGTAATTCGTCATTATTATTTTCTTGGAGAAACACAGCACTCATTCTCATGTACTCAACAAACAAAACTTAACAAACTTCATCGTTAAATGTGTTTACATACCTCTTCAACAAAACAAATCCTCAAAGAAAATATCAGTCTAATAGTAAAATTAGGTTTAGGTTGTAATACTAAATTGGGATTAGCAGTCATTATTATGTTTCAAATTTACAATTACACCAAAATTATTTAAAAGGCCGAGAAAGGTAACTGGAATTATGTTTAATTGCTTGACTCAAATGGTTAGCTCAAGATCCATCAAATATGGTGGTGGTTAATGCAATAAGGGAGCTCTATGATCCAATGGGGGACAACGAGATCGCAAGGAATGGCCAAGAAGCAGAAAATTAAAAATAAAAGAATCGCTTTGACCTTTGGGTATGGTCTATTCATAGGCGATCTTGGACAAAGTCACCAGCAGTCTTCTTCTAAGGTGTCATCTCGTCTAACTATATCTTTGAGGTGGTTGATTTTATGGAAAAGACTTGGCAGACCTATTTGTCTATATTCCCTATCTTGTTAATGTTATGTGTTGTAAGTAGTTATCTAACATATTATAAGCGATGATTTGTTAGCCTGAAGACCTTTTGTTTAAAGTTTTCAGTTGTAATTATTACCTAATTCACTAACTTGTCGAAATTCGTACTTAAATGTGGAGACTTTGTTATTATCGGCAAATTACACCACAAGAAAACAAATATAATAACTTCATCTTCAATGTATTAAAATCTTTACCATATGCATCCTCCCCAAGCTCATTTGCTGCCACTTTACCATCTCATGTTCGCGGAAACTAATCTGCCTCACTTCATCAGGCTCAATCGACTCTTAGTGCATGTCTCAATCGTCATTTGGGTTTCTCTGCCCTAATTGTGATAAGATGTTTGTATTCAAGAGCTGAATTTTGCGGTATACTACCATCATCCTCATCTCCGGTTGTGTCTTCCTTACTGTGATGGAGTCTAATCTATCAAGCAATCAAAGATTTTTTTGAAGTACTGAGATGCTAATGTGTCCAATCTTCAATTACATTATGAATAATGTGAATTTGAAATAATGTGTCATGTACCTTATCAAATTCAAGTAAACTTCCAAAATCTGTCACCTCCTTTCCCCATGTTTCCTCCTCTATTGAGACTCCCCTTTGAGATTCATCTCTTTTGAACTGGGAAACCTTTTGTGAATCAAGGTACTTTCGATGGTTTCATTGAAAGTATGATCCTTTCTTTGAGATCTTCTGGACAAGGGAATTCAAAAAGAGTGTCGTCTTTCAGATAGTGCAACATATCTCCATAAACTTCAATAACCATCTAAAAAAGAAAGATCAATTCACAGTTACGAGAGCAGATAGCGAAAAGACCGGGAAATAATTTCTCGAAATAAATTTTGAGAATTGCTTCACCTCTGCAACTTTAGCTGTAAGTTCTGGAGGAAGGTGATCCTCTAGGGTTATTATAACAGGATATGGAGATGTACAAAATGCAAACTCCTCGATGGTTACCAGACATTTGATGAGCTTTACTGGAGTGGTGAGCATCCTTCATTTATAGGAGTGATTCAGCAGCAAAATATATAGAAAATTGAATTGAAGCGTCAATCAGCTAATATTATTGCAGTTTGTATTATCAATAAGAATAGCAAGAAGAAGAAAAAACATGAGAAAATAACACCATCATCAACATAAATAATTTTCTCACCCATAAACTCAATATATGATCATCTTGTTATAGTATTATTGGCTCTTGTCGTATATTATTATAAAGTATATCACACACATGTTATGCTAAGTAATGATACACCATATTATTCATCATACCATAAGGGAACTCTATCCTTGAGTTATATTATCTCTCATTGAAGGCTGGATGCAATACAAAATATGTCAATTTCGTTTTCTGGAAACACTTTTTCTTATACTAAGTATTTAACAAAATTAACTACCTTTCACTCCTTTTTGCATCAAAATTTAAATTGTTTTCCCTACTCCTAGACCTTATCCAAATGATTTTTCTAATCGTATGTATCTTATACATAAAAGTTACTTCAATCTTCTTAAATAAAGCAGTGAATATCTGTCAATTGTATTAGTGGTATTTACCTACGAATTTAACCTTAATATTACGATGACAGATATAAGCGCCTTAGAGTTTAATTTCATCTGTGTAAACCACCTAGGTAATTCTACATTCTCTGCTATGGACCGGTTGATCATCGAGGTTCAAGGTAAATAGGTTTAAATGTTTAAAGAGCAGGAAACAGGGGTTTGTCTGAGAAATGCATCAAATTAGGAAAAACCTTATCATTTTTTTTCCTTTCTACAAAGAAGAATGTTTTGCATTTAACATTACCTCCCATGGAGTATGTCAAATCATTTCTTTTAGAATTTGGCCACATATCGAGTTCTATAACTTGTACTCCCCTCATAAGTGCTTCTTTGATAGGGATATCAATGCAGTCACTGCTGAGCTGATTCCCAATCAAGTATGAATTATGGCCTGTGAATATGTAATAATGAGATGGTGGAGCAGTCATCGGTTGGTGAACCTGAGATAGAAATATGTTGAAAAATTACATCATGTATGAGAAGAAAGTAAACACTAAACAGATACACTTAAAGACTAAATCGAACAGCAACAGATATAGTTTACATTCTCTTAAATATGTCATACATGTCTAAGACAGCTACAAGCCCTGTCCGATCATCTAAATTGGGAAAAGTAGCCATTTTTTTCGTCTTTAAAAAAAAAATTATGGATGGGGTTCTAAAGAACCTCAACCTATTACATATAATAGCATAAAGTCTTACAAAACCGAATTAGGGTGTCTCAAAAATGTACAATGTATCATCATAAAGACGTAGCATTACAAAACAAATAAAACAAAGTAAAGATAACAACTGCAATGCTTCTGCGAGGTATAACCTTGGCTATATTGAAGTGATTTAGTATATGTAGAAACCATTCAACGACAACGAAAACAACAATAACAACCAATATTGTCTCAAACTACCACAAATTTTTTTTTATTCTGTACCATTTAGCTTTGTGAAGTTCATCTCCTAAATGATAATAATAGCTATCATATCCTGCTTAACTCTTGCAATTCAATTCCATTGTAGATTTTTGGCATACCTTTAGTCTTAGCTCAAATGTCACCGTTAATATGATCTTAATTTCAATTAATTACTCCTAAACAAATGAGTCCACATATTCATCATATTCTTTTGATTAGTAATAATCTCTTAAGTTTTGTTCTAGCAGTTGCTGTCAAAGTCATCTGATTGTTAAGTTGCAAAACTTTCCAATGATTAATTCTAATCTGTAGAAATATTGGTTACTCACTCTAAACTAAACAGTACTCCACAGTACCAATTATTACAATAATAACATCAAAAACACCCAAATTTTCAACCAAACCCAACACCAATCCCCAATAAAACTTAATCAACAAAAAATAATAATAACTATAGTTGAAAGAAAATTACCGCAGTTGGCAACCCTTCTTTCCCTCCGATCATCAAACCCAGCCATGTGATAAAGTAAACTAATTAAGGAGGAGAGCAGCTTCTGCAACTGTGGCGACAGGATTGGAGTGAACAAGAGATGAGGGAAAGAGGAGGAGTGTCAGGATCGCCGTCCATCCAGGGAGTTCGTCGGAGTATGGGTGCATCGGTGAACCACCATGGGGGGTAGCAGAGATAGCTATGGGTTCATTTAGTGAATCATTCAGTGAGTCAGTCAGTAGGTACGTGCTTTGCGCACCTTTCTCAAATTCATATGTAAATGTTGGCGGGAAGTGAGCGGGAAAACAATTCACGTGCTGTGCGCGTATTTTTTGTAATTTTTGTCATTTAGCGAAACGGTCTCTAACCGTATATAGGCTGAGCTGTAATCGAAGGAAGGGAATAACAAGAATTTCTGGTTTCTTCTACATCTCTTCTTCTCCTTCTCTCTTCTATTCATCTTCTTCATCCATAATCCTTCTCTATTCTGTAGCAATGGCGAGGTCCAGGAATCTTCGGAATCCGGCTTCTGACAATCTGGTATCAGAGCCAGAACATCTCGATGATGAAGTGCGAGATGAAGGGAGTGAGTTACTGGAGGGAGTGATCGCTGATATGAGGAGTCAAATGGTGGAGGGCCAAATACAAACTAATTTCCTCACCGAAAGAATCGAAGCCATTGCTGCTAGTGTTGGTGACAGATTCTCGGCAATTGAGAAGAGGATGGAGACGATGATGACCATGATGCAGCAGAATCAATCTAGATCTCAGAATCCACCGCCTCCCAATCCACCTCTGCTTTCCAACCCACCTCTGCTTCCCAATCCACCTCTACATCCAAATCCACCGCAACCACCATTTCAAAGGGAGGTAACCGTATCCAACTCTAATTTCATTTCATCTTCAACTCATAGTGAAGGAGGATCTGTGTTTAGAGCTCCGTTTAAGGTGGAGTTCCCAATTTTTCACGAAGGGGATCCGACGGAATGGATCTGTGGAATTGAGCAGTTCTTGGACTTCTATGAGGTTCCGGAGAACCAACGGCTGAAATCTGTGGAATTGGGCCGCCCAATGGTTTCGACGTCACTTGAAACCCAGGATTCATGAAGTAACATGGCCACTGTTTCTAGAGGAGTTGATAACGAGGTTTGGGCCAACGGAGTTCCAGGACTTTGAAGGAATTTTGTCCAAACTCCAACAGAAAGGAGATCTGGAGATCTATGTACAGGAATTCGATAGAATTTCCAACTTTGTCGATGGGTGGACTGAATCACACTATCTGAGTACATTCATAAGTGGCCTTAGGGACGAAATTCGATGGGATGTGAAATCGAAACGTCCAAGGAATGTCAACGAAGCTATTGGCTTGGCTAGAGGGTACGAGGAGAAGCTAGCTTGCTTAAGGAAAAGCTATAGAACTCCTTTCCCAGTTAGAAATGCCGCACCACCTCCAAAACCACCTCCACACACCAGTATATACTCTAACTCCCTACCAGTGTCATATACCACACCAAGTCCTCAGAATGTTCCTAGTCACTACAATTCGTCCACTCCTGCTGCATCCCATTTTGTTCCTAAGAGACTATGTGTTCAAGAGATGCGTGATCGAAGAGCCAGGGGCCTATGTCTCAATTGTGACGAGAAGTATACACAGGGTCATATTTGCAAAACACAAAAAATTCTATTTCCTAGAGGGACTTGAAGAGGAGGATGAGGTTGTTGCTGATGTTGTGGGGGTTGGGGAAGAAGATAACATACCTTCAGTTGAGCAGTCCTTTCTATCTAACACCTTGCACCCAAAAATTTCTCTTCATGCCCTAGTAGGCAACCAGGCATACCCTCAGACAATGCAAGTCAAAGGAAGAATAGGTGGAAATGAAGTAAATATTCTTATTGACTCCGGTTCCACCCACAATTACCTTGATCCTCAAACAGCTCTCAGAGCCAATCTAACCATACTGCAAGAGCCCAAATACAAAGTAACTGTCGCTAATGGTCAGAGTATGCTTAGCGAAGGGAAAGTTCAATGTGTTAACTTTGTGGTGCAAGGAGTTGAGCTACAAGCAGAATTGTTACTATTATCATTGGGTCCAGCTCAGATGGTATTGGGTGTGCACTGGTTGAGATCCCTTGGACCCGTAACTATGGATTTTTCTAAGATGACAATGGAGTTTGTCGTGGCAGGGAATAGAAGGACTTTGCAAGGGCTTCTTAGCTCACAGATGCAATTGGTGAATGCTCAAGAGATTGTGAAGATGAACCCACACATTTGCCAAGCATTTTTGATACAAGTACAAGAAATTGTGAGAGAAGGTAACCATGAACTACTCCAAGTACAGACTGGGTCTGAAGATTTGCAGCGCATTTTAGACAACTTCCCTGAGGTCTTCTCTGATCACCTCACCCTTCCACCACCAAGATCAGTAGACCACAAAATTCCTATTGCAGAAGGTGTTAAACCAGTGTGCTTGAGACCCTATCGACATCCACATTACCACAAAGGAGAGATTGAAAAGCAAATAGAGGAAATGCTCTCATCGGGGTTCATCAGACCAAGCCAAAGCCCATATGCTTCTCCAGTTCTTTTAGTAAAGAAATCAGATGGTAGTTGGAGATTATGTGTTGATTATAGAGCCCTCAACCACCAAACTATCAAAGCCAAGTTTCCAATATCTCTCATAGATGACCTTTTGGATGAGTTACATGGGTCTACATTCTTCTCCAAGATCGATTTGAAGTCTGGATATCATCAGATAAGGGTAGATGCTAGTGATATTCCCAAAACAGTTTTCCGTACTCACCATGGCCACTTCGAGTTTGTAGTTATGCCTTTTGGCCTCACCAACGCCCCAGCAACCTTCCAAAGTCTCATGAATGATATCTTTAAGGAGCATCTACGCAAATTTGTACTAGTGTTCTTCGATGACATACTCGTTTACAGTCCTTGTTGGGAGAGTCATCTCCAGCATGTCTCGACAACTCTCACTATCTTGAGTAAGCATCAACTAGTAGCCAAGGCTAGCAAATGCACATTTGGTCAAAGAGAGGTGGGTTTCCTTGGGCACATCATCAGCAAAGAAGGGATTGCAGTTGATCAAACTAAGATCCAAGCCGTAATGGATTGGCCAGAGCCAAGAACAATAAAAGAGCTTTGAGGATTCCTTGGGTTAACTGGGTATTATCGGAGATTTGTGAAGAATTATGGAGGAATCGCAGCACCTTTAACCCAACTTCTCAAGAAGAACTCTTTCAAATGGAGTACTATTGCTGCTAACTCATTCCAAGAACTCAAAGCTGCGATGACTACCACCCCTGTTTTGAGATCTCCTGACTTCACCAAACCTTTTGTTATTGAGACTGATGCATCGCAGAATGGTATTGGTGCTGTATTGATGCAAGAACTCCAACCTATTGCCTATATGAGCAAGGGTTTAAAAGGGAGATTACTGGTGCTATCTACTTACGAAAAGGAAGTATTCGCCATACTGCAAGCAGTGAAACAATGGAGGCAATATTTGCTGGGGGGAACATTCGTGATAAGAACAGATCAAAAGAGTATTAAGTACATATTAGATCAGAGAATTAGCACGGAGATGCAAGAGAAATGGTTGTGGAAGTTATTGAGGTATACATTCTCAGTCGAATACAAAAGGGGAATTGAAAATACAGCAGCGGATGGATTATCAAGGAGAGGGGAAGGAAGTGAAACCTGCTGCGAGGTTACCTTCATTGTTCCAGAATGGTTAGAGGGTGTCAAGAAGATGGTTGCGGAAGACCTCTACTTCAAAGATTTTCAAGAGAAACTCCAAGCTAAACCTGACACGCAGGGGTTCTTTAAACTGCTTGGCGGAATTTGGTATTATAAAGGTAAGGTGCTGATCAGTCCACAGGCAGAAGTGAGACACTTGATTTTTTTTTATCTGCACTCTTCAAGTATGGGAGGTCACTCTGGGTTTGCCAAAACTCTACAACGCATCAAACGGGATTTCAAATGGGAAGGAATGAGCAAGGAAGTTAAACTGTGGGTGAGGAATTGCTTAGTATGTCAGAAAAATAAAAATGAGACACTACACCCTGCAGGGTTATTAAGCCCACTGCCAATTCCCGATCGTGTTTGGGAAGACATTTCTATGGATTTTATTGAAGGTCTTCCGAAGAGCAATGGTAAGAGTGTGGTGATGGTTGTGGTTGATAGACTCACCAAATACTCTCATTTTGTAGGAGTAGCACACCCTTATACTGCCCAGACAATAGCCCAAATATTCATTGATAACATTTTTAAGCTCCATGGTATGCCCAAGAGTATTTTGAGTGATCGGGACCCAGTATTCATCAGCCGTTTTTGGAAGGATTTTTTCAAACTGCAAGGTTGCAAGCTCCACCATACGACAGCATATCATCCCCAAGGAGATGGACAAACAGAGGTAGTAAATAAGGCATTGGAGTTATACTTGCGTTGTTTCTGTTGTCAGAAACCTACTGATTGGGTTAGATGGTTAGCGTGGGCGGAGTTTTGGTTCAATACAAACTGGCACACTACCACTGGGATCACTCCCTTCGAAGGGGTCTATGGTAGATCACCTCCATCTCTAACTCAATATGTGAGGGGCACAGCTGATATGCCAGCAGTGGAGGAAGAGTTCTTCTCCAGGGATGCTACCTTGAAACTGCTGAAAGATAATATGGCTCAAGCTCAACAGCGTATGAAGTTTTATGCCGATAAGAAACACACTGAGAGGGAATTCAATGTTGGGGATTTAGTTTTCCTAAAGATTCAGCCTTATAAACAGCATTCCATTAGAGGTCATGCTTCGCAGAAGCTGTCGTCCAAGTTTTTTGGACCCTACAGGGTGCTGGAGAAGATTGGGTCGGTGGCATACCGCTTGCAATTGCCAGAGGGTGCGGTAATTCATCCCATCTTTCATGTCTCAAAGCTAAAAAAATGCCATGGCAATCATCTGCCCAATATCTCCTCTGAAATTCCTTCCTAGTGGGTGGGAGAGGATCTATCGGAGAAACCAGAAGCCATACTAGATAGAAGAGTATACAAGAAGAACAATCAAATGGGTATTGACTTGTTAATCAAGTGGAAAAATTCTGGAGTAGAGGAGGCTTCGTGGGTGGATATCGACACAATCAGGAGGAAATTTCCCGAATTCGAACTTGGGGCAAGTTCGTTCTTGAGCGGGGAGGAGTTGTCAGGATTGCCGTCCATCCAGGGAGTTCGTCGGAGTATGGGTGCATCGGTGAACCACCATGGGGGGTAGCAGAGATAGCTATGGGTTCATTTAGTGAATCATTCAGTAAGTCAGTCAGTAGGTACGTGCTTTACACACCTTTCTCAAATTCATATGTAAATGTTGGCGGGAAATGAGCAGGAAAACAATTCACGTGCTATGCACGTATTTTTTGTAATTTTTGTCATTTAGCGAAATGGTCTCTAACCGTATATAGGCTGAGCTGTAATCGAAGGAAGGGAATAACAAGAATTTCTAGTTTCTTCTACATCTCTTCTTCTCCTTCTCTCTTCTATTCATCTTCTTCACCCATAATCCTTCTCTATTTTGTAGCAATGGCGAGGTCCAGGAATCTTCGGAATCCGGCTTCTGACAAGGAGGAGGGTACTGTTTATGACAGCTGAGATGAATGCGACGGTCGGGACCGAAAGTTGCTACGGAAGACAGCGGAGATAACGGCCACGGTCGGGACCAGAAGTTACGGCGGAGGATGCAGATGACGGCTACAACCTAAAGTGAAGTGGATGGCTGCATGGGAATCGGCGGCGGCAGTGGTTTTGGTGTAAGGTTTGGGTTTTGTTTCTTGCCATCAGTGGAACTGAAATCGGGATCAAAACCCTAATAACATGGTTGGTTGATTTTGGGGATTAGGGTAAGAGATGGATTGATCGAATTTGATGAAGAAAGAAGAAGAAGAGAATTGTGGGAATGATCGAATTTGATGGATTGTGGAAAATTTTCTAAAGAGGGTTGTTGGTTTTTAGTTGGGTTTTGATTATGATAAAAAAGTGGGATGCTATATTTCCGGGATTGGATTTCGTACTCGAATGAACAGTAAGAAAGTAGGTTTTTTAGTTATGGGCCTGGCAAATGAAAAATTGAGATATGTTCCTACCGGTAATCCGCTCGTGCAATGCAGGTTTTATGGGTTAGAATGTGCAATTTGCACTGGGGATATGCACGTGCAATGCACGGATTCGATGGAGGTAGAGGAAGAGACGGTTTCGATTTTTGAGGGAACAAAATTTTATAGAGACTTTAAATGTGAAGTGAAAATTACAGAATTAACTATATAAATTTTTTTTAGCTTTTTATGTATATAAGGGCATGATAGTAAAAAGCCGCCAAAATAAGACTTTGTTTAATAATAGTATAGATAGGATTGGATTTCCTCCCTTAAAAAACGGACGTGAAGGTTTCCTCTCATCCGGCTCAAGTAGTTATACCAAATAAAAAGTGAGTGCTTTTGATTTTTTTTACTCTGCTCGATAAAAAGAAAACCCTAAAAAAACTACTCCTTACTCAAGGACTTGACCTTCTTCACTTTCTGGATGACTTAGTTATGACAAAATAGAAATATGAAATTCAAACTCAATCATAATATGAAATTCAAACTCAATCATAGCCATTTATTTATTAGATCAAAATAAATAAATGAATGACCTGAATTTGCTAATTAATGTTTAAATGATCAAGTTGTCAAACTCAGCGACTGAGATCGTCTATGGACAAATTTATTGTTGTTTTTATAATAGAAATAGATAGACATAGGATGCACAGATAGCTTGTTCTCTCCCTCTCCCTCTGAATTATAGTTGAGACTTTGCACGGCATTGAACACAAGCGATGCTCAAAATAACTCCAACATACAAGATTTGAAACCATGAGCACGAGTACATTAGAAATTCACAAAAATCCATTAGGAAACATCTTATATGAATTATATCGTACACCATAATTTCAGTTTCTCTCCTTAGCCGGCAAAACCTCCGTTAAATTATTTCATGGTTAATTATTTCATGGAGTCATTCGGTAGTTCTTCCTAAAGACTCCACTCCTTAAATAATTACATCGCACACCGGTTCAGTTTAAAACTATTTAGTACACGGGTTTTTGCCAACTATTTGTTATACAAAATAGGCCAAATATATGGCCCTTTCCTTATTAGAAGATGGTGAAGAAGACGCCTTATCATCCCGATCCAAAAATTTTAACTTCTTTCTTGAGGTTTGCAACCTCTGTTAATTATATCTTGAAGTGCTCTCTTAGCTTCTTCCAACGTCTCCACACCCTTTTCCACTTCAAAAGATAGCCTCTGAATGTTGAACTGCATATAAGAAATAGATCAAGATCAAGAGATGCCTGTCAACTGCTACTAAATTATAATCATAGTTAACCAAGTAGAACACAACAGTGATAATGATGGAGATTGCTGGGATAAAAACAAACTGGGTAAAATCTCTGATTAAAAGACCACTGCAGATAAAATAGATTGAATTTGCATATTTTATGGGTGAAGACCTATGATCAAGTTTGAGAATTTGGGGGCAAGGTGTGGTCAGACTGAGTAACCTAGATATTCAGCATGCAAAATATTCTTGATTTACCTGAAAACTTATAGCTTATAGGGGTGTACATGTGTAACAGGTAGAATCAATGCTATGTACCGTGATTATCAAGCCAGAAATGGGGACAGCATATATATGACTCTTTTTTAATAACTGTAAAGTATATATACAACTTGAACGTAAACAGTTGAATTTTATAGAGTATAAGGGAACTTTGAATTGATTTCCTCGTATAGTGTAGTGGTACACGCATGCACGATGGAAACCATTATTGATGACACATTTCACATTGATTAACATGTCATAATCTATGTCTATAAAGAATCAAGTTGTTTGGATGCTTGTTGATTGATCATGTTTCAAGTGGTAGCAAAATGAACGGTTTTCCAATAATATAACAGTTAGCACCATGCAAAGCATGGGTAAGAAATCTCCAAACAAGTTTATTTCTTGTACACATACGTCATACGATATAAGAAACATGATGCCGGTCATCCATAATGAGTCTCACCGTATATATACAACTACTTTATATGAGGAAATTTTCCTACGTACTCGGCTCTCTTTCCTCATTTTATAAACGACAACAACAACAACAAAGCCTTTATCCCAACTAAATGGGATCGACTACATGCGTCTGGTTTTCCATTCTGCTCGGTTTAGCGCAATATCTTCTGTAAGGTCACAAGCTATCATATCTTTTCTCACCGTTTTCACACAAGTAAGATTAGGTCTTCCCTACCCTTAACTCTACCATCAATACTTATCAAATCACTCTTTCTAATGGGTACACTACCAGGTCTACGTGTGACATGTCCAAACCACCTGAGGAGATTTTCTCTTGACTTATCTTGGATATGAGCTACCTTTAGTATGTCTCGTATATGCTCGTTTTTTAAATCTATCCTTCCTGGTTTTACCACACATCCATCTTAGCATCCTCATCTCCGCTACACTCATTTTTTAAACATGTTTCTTTGTTGACCAATACTCTGCTCCATACATCATTGTTAGTCTAACCCGTCCTATAAAATTTTTTCTTCAACTTCAAAGGTATACGTTTGTCACACAAAACATCACTGACACTTCTCCACTTAAGTCCACCTGCTTGGATCCTATGTATAACATCTTCACAAATCTCTCAATCTCTTTGTATAATCGAGCCTAAATATCAAGAACGATCTCTCTTAGGTACCTCTTGACCATCGAACTTCACTACTTCGTCAGTTGTGTTCCGAATATCACTAAAATTGTACTCCATATACTATGTTTTAGTTCTACTTATTCCAAAGCATCTAGCTTCCAAAGTTTCTCTCCACAATTCTAATTTAGCATTGACTCTTGCTCTAGTCTCGTTCACTAAGACAACGTCATCAGCAAAAAGCATACACCAAGGCACCTCATCTTGTATTCCGCGCGTCAATTCATCCATAACCAAAGTCAAGAGGTAGGGGCTTAAAGCCGAACCTTGGTGTAAACCTACTGTGATCCGAAAATCACTGGTCTCTCCTAAGGTTGTTCTAATTGTGTTCCTTTCCTCTTCATACATATCATTAATTACCTCAATATCCTTAATTCCTCATTTTATAAACATGTCTTTAAATTTTGTGAACAAAAGGGATCTTTCAAAGAGTTGTTAAAGCCATATTTCCCACTTCCTAGTACACTAGAATTTGACATGATGTCATCATTTACAAATGTTGAACTTTGTCAACGAAGGTGGATTTGCACAGAAATTGAGAATATACTGCGGCTGATGTATTCATATAGATTTGTGTTCTGTATGGTTCTACAAAATAATGATTATGCTCACAGCTCATATGAGTGTGACAGTGTCCTAAAAGGGCATGTAAATCAGTTCCCTGCTTACTTTCCGGTAACTATGTTCCAAATTTATCACAAGATTTAGTTGGATAACTTGTGCAAAATTCTTCCAAGATTTGTATAACATGGCTGGTGTTGCACCATCCTCTTAAATCTTATAAAAATAAAAATAATATATATCATCCAAATATTTTCTCATGGAACAACAAAGGAATACAATAATAAATGGAGAACAATAATATATATCATCCGAATAATTTCTCATGGAAGAAAAATGGAGAAACAGGAACCTTATCTTGTGCGTTACCTGGGCACCCTGCCGGACCCTGATGTCAGTACCCTTGCTGTCAATTGATATGAGAGCTGCATCATCTACCTCACCATCAGTGGATAATATTTTCCGAAGTGGCTTCGAGAAGATTGTGTTAAGTTCCTGAAGGAATGGAAACAACCATGTGGTTGGGTCACTAATCAAAATTAAAGCAAATAAACAATCTGTAAACTCTCCCCAACTTTTAATCCTACAAAAGTCCATATAAGTTAACCAATGAACCAGAAATTCAGTATGTAAAACTTAAAACTCACTTTCAAATTTTGTTCTCCGCCATCAGTAGCAATCTTGTCAGGTAGTATACTCTCGTATTCTTTCACATCTACCCACTGAACGGTCCCAAACCCACCGATAAAATATATGTCACTGATATTTATATTGTTAGTAATAATTAGAACCATTAATGATTATCAATACAATATTTCAGAAATGCTATAATAGTAACAAACTGTAGTTGTGAGCACAGTTTTCAAATATCATTTTATAATTGTTATGAAGTTATTTCAGTAAAAAATGTGTTTAGGACACCTTATATTCTGCATTCTGTAGTAATAAAAGTTTCCCCATTGTTGGGATGCCCATTGCTGGTGTTTCGCTACATACTGCTGGCGGGCCCAATCCTGTTGAAATGCAGATATTAATTTAAGAATACATGTATGGTTTCTACCTTATACAGAAAGTAACGAGTTTTTCATGACAGCAAACATTACATCTTTGACATAAGAGATTCACAAAGAGGCAGTCAACCTTGATTTCCAAAACACCTCTATTTATTTGAAAACATTTATTTAATTATCCAAAGATTTTTTTTTAACTCTTCTTCAAGATAGAATCAAAATTTTCATTGTTTTGTTTTACAAATCCAATACATTGAGATCTCTATGTAACTTTTTGCCAACTACAACAAAATTTAGATGCATATTTTCCTAAATCCAACTTCTCAGCCAAATGTCTTCACAAAATACCTTCTACTGTTAACAACTCATCTTTGCTTTCTTATCTTCTGTTTCTCAACAATAATATCATTTCCGTCTGCCACTCCACTTTTAATATCGTTTCTGCTCTCACCCCACCACTGCAGCCACCTTTTAAATCTGATATACTGAAACCATCATTGATGATATCCTCACCACTCCTGCCACCTTCTCTCTCATCATTGCAAGTCCGCAACCACTGTAATACCACCTCCACCATTCACTCCATCTTCCTAGAAACCTCCCCAGAGCTACCTAACCAACCATTGCCACCTAAGTCAGTCTATCACAACCATCACCATCCATTGCCTCACATACTAAATATCTAACAACTTAAGAATCAATTACTGTTATTTTGGACTTGTGTTTACCATGGAAACCACCTCCCACTCTCTTTCAACTAGATGGCCGAATAACTATGGAAAAAATATTCAGGTCCAATTTTACCTCATTCTCACTTCATAAACTGCATGCATTTGAATAAAACAGTTCTTTGTAAAACTTAATTCGAAAGATCCTCAAACCAACATGCATCAGTTGTATAATTTTACAACAAAAAGAATGGAATGGGTGTTCTGTAGGAGGAGCGCATAGAAGTAGATTTTCAGGAACAAATAATATAAACCAATGCAAAGTCCATGCCACTGTGAAGTGAGAACATAAAACTTATGATAATCGTTCTCAAAGTTGGATAGCGATATTTCTATATATCAAATTAACATCAAAATAATTCAACTCTTCAGGCTACATCAGTGGATAGTCCAAGATTCTTCTTACTAATTTTTTAGTTCAATCAGCTCTGTGAAAGGATCAGGCATGACTACAATCCTTGATACCAGATTAATGGAAGCATTGTGACAAAAGCTTAGATGGCAGAAAGAATACCAAAAATGGGGACTAGAAATCCTGTTCCATCCACCTAGCCAAAGTTATATTAACAGATGGAAACAGACAAGCTACAGGACAATAAATTCTGTTACTGGTTGATGCAAAGCTCCAGGCTGTATAAGTTCACAAGCCTAGTTACTTTGACCATGGACTGAAAGATCAGAAAAGAAATCTAAGACTAAAGGAGAGTCACATCATATTCTTCCTGAAGCATCTTATAAATAATCATCTCAAGAACTCAAACTATGTGAATACTTCAATGTTCATTAGTAAATTTCTAGGCCACATATTCAAAATTTATAAATAAAAAACATGGCATATAGGAAACAGAAAGCTACCAAATACCAACATGCCAAAGGACCATGACCTGACTTTTGTATACATGTTTTCTTTCACCTTAGTCAATTAGGATTTTTTTTAGTTAATAATTATCTATTAGTAAACCTTTCACAAGGCTGGAGGCTTGGAGTTTAGGGAATGCAGAAAAACAGAGCTCAATTGTGCTCTGCACTATTTTGCATACATTAACCACAGATTTACTGTACTACATTCTCTCTCTAAGTATGAAACTACTTATCATCGTCTTCTGAAGTGAGTTCTCATGTGAAGAAAATTTACATTGCTTCCACCATATTACTGCTGTCGACACTATAAGTCATGAATACTTGAGCTCTTCAATTTACAGAATAAAAATATGTTTACTGTTCTGCAGTAACATTTGTAGGAACAAAAAAAGAAGCAACCATGCATATATGAACGATCCTTCTTCAGGTCATTTAAGTTCTAGTCTTCATAGTTCATCTAGAAGGAATAAAGCTATGATTTCTATTGCTACTCCTACTGTTGCAAATCAACTTCTGTATACACATCAAGGTACTGTGATAGCTTGAAGTTGACAAAATACCAATTTGAGCAAAGAGGATGTGCAATGTACAATAAAAGATAGTAAATTATCCGCTAAAAGTTTAAAAACATGAGAAATAAATTAAAATTGAAAACATGTACTCCCTCCGTTTCAAAATATAAGTCATTCTAGCCTCTCTCCTTTTTTTGTGTCGTAATATAAGTCACTTAAGGTTTTCGAGGAGATGTCTTGTCATTCTTAATTGTCCATGAATTAATCTTTCTTAATATGAGATTTCCAATTTTACCCTTGTCCTTTTTTTGTAAGAGAAATAATAAAAAAAACTATAGAGGAGGGCAAATAGGACATTGTACAATTGATGGCTCATTTATGAGCTTTAAAAACCAAGAATATAATGTACTTTTACTCAATCCTAGATTGTTTCTTAATAGTCGTGTAGAAACCTAGAATGACTTATATTTTGAAACGGAGGGAGTATATGAATAGACACCTAGATTAGACAATGAATGAGAACAACAAAACAATGTAACTGTAACTAAACTAAATTGCATCGTATCCCCTCATGTTAAATCTTTAGAAGTACTAGTACAACTGTTGAAGTTGTAGCCAGCTCATGTGCCCATGTTAAAAAGGACAGTTAAAATATGGTAAAAGGTAAATAAGGTAAAGGATATATGTGATAAATTCAATCGATAGTTATATACGTGTGACCTAAGGATTTTATTCATTACACTAACCAAGTCGAGCCTTCTGAATCTTCTATTTATAAGATATAATACTGGTTACAAGTACTGGATGACGACAAATAGTAGGGTCAGAAAAAGTAACTATGATGTGCATCATCCAGTTAAGAGAATTAAGAGAAGAAACAAGCACATCTACATTCTACTATGAAAAATCTTTTGCCTTACAGGACAGTTCGATTAGCACCTGTTGGTTATCGGGGAGTGGAACAATATCACCGAATATTGTAACACGTGCATTTGATAATCCACTCCATCCAGGTATCTAAGAATAAACAAGATAATTGTAGCATCAATAAGATGTATGGTATTTAATAAGCACTTGCCAATAAAAAAGAAGTTATACCTGTACAACAAGTGTACATCTCGGATCTGCCAACAAATTCCGCGTGTGGATAGCCAATGGTGAAAGTGAAAATATTGGATCTGTATAAGAGTATAGTATGTATCCCATATGAGTACATTACAAATGCTTTCGCATATTTTCAATCAACTTTTGGTTACTTACGGCCCATCGGGTCGGGTGCGAAATCAACTAGGGAACCAAATGGGTATCCAGCACGACGATGATGCATCCTCGACATCACAGTGCACAAATGAGCAAATCTTGCCTGAATGAAAATCGAAACTATGAGAGCAATGTACCGTGAAAAGTAGCACAATCGGTAGTAGTCAATTCAAAGATAATTTTTTAGAGAAGGTTTTAGGAGCAGTTAACAATACTAGATAATAGTAAATGGTCTTCCTTAAATAAATAAATAAAATATTAAAAAAAAACACAAACAAAAACTAGATAGAAGTAACCTGCTCCATTAAGTTCCGAACAGCCAAGGCAGGACGAGGTAGATCATGAGCAGAGGTCGCACTTTGTACACCACCTGAAATGGGGGTCCTAAAAAGCCCAGCTCTTGATCCACTTTTCCCACTTGCATCATTAATAGGCTTGACTGTTTCTAGTTTTTCAGAAGTAAACAATTCTTGGATATCTTCCTCACTTTCGTCGAACTGAAAAGTACAAAAGAAATCATCAAGACAGTTATTTATTGTTATTATTATAAGCTGCTTATCTTAAAAAGACAAGCTAAGCAGCTAAAATCCCCGATTACGCCCGATTAATCGCTAATCGGAGGCTAAGCGATTAGTTTTTTAGCGATTTATAATATTTCAATAGTTAGCGATTTAATCGGGTATAATCGGCCGATTAGTGGTTAATCGACCGATTTTAAGTGGCCGATTAACCGATTAAATCCCCTCCTCCAATTTTCATACTCGTTTGCATTATTTAGGCTCAATCCAACTCAAACTCAAATCCAAATCCACAATCCAAGCCCTTCTGGTCCTCGCACAAATTCAAACCTGACATGTCGCCGCTCTTTTCTTCTTCCTCGCGCAAACCCAAATTCAAACTGATTCTCTTCTTCTTTCTCGAGCAAACCCAAACCTGACCCGTTGTCGCTCACCCTACGCCGTCGCATACTTGACGTGGTTTGCATCTGCTGCACCTCCTCCTCTTGCTGCTCGCGCTGCTTTACCTCCCCGATTATTTTTATTTGAAGGAACCGACCAACAAACCTGACCCAACCCACATCCAGAGTCCAAACTCAGCTCAAACAAATACTCTCTTCTTTTTCTCTATAACTATATATTCTTATTTAATAATCTCATAATAGTTTTATGTTAGGATTTAGAGTTACTACATGATGATTTATATATATATATATATATATATATATATATATATATATATAACGATTTTTCTGATTTAATCCCCAATTATTTTTCGATTAACCAATTAATCACTAATTGCTTCTAGACCGATTAGTTCCAAAAACCGATTTTAACTGCCTAGAGGACAAGAATGCATATCGATAAGAACGTGAACTTAAATATTATGAAAACTCTTCTTCAGGAAAATTGTGATAAAACAAGGTTTCAAATATCGGTGAACAACGAAATAGAAAATTATTAAGAATGATAATATACAAACCCTATCCCAATACCGAGTTTTCAGACCATGGATTAAAAATTAAAAATAACAGCAAATGTACCACCCTTCTATTTTCTTTTTCTTTCATCTTAGCTTCTGATTGGTTTTACTCTTGTGCATAGACACAAATTTTAGGAGTGATGAGATATACCGATATTGTATAAAATCTTAACTAATGGAGAGAAAATTAATAATAAAGCAATATGTCATATCCTTCACCAAAAAAAGCGGATGAATCAAGGACAAGAGCACACTGACAAAAGAGTTGCTTTGATGAACTTTTCTGCTAACAGGTAGCTAAACCCAGAATAATAATAGCAACAAAAACTTCTATCCGATATTTGATTTAACCTCGTAAATCATTTTCTTCATTATGTCAAGAGTAAGATATTCAGTTACAACAGTAACATACTACAAAAGTCTAATTTATCCACATAAATAAGTATTATATTGTTAAAGTAGATACCATACGTCGATATATATAATATTCCAGTTTAAATATCAATAAAACACTGCCACTAACCGAAGGTGTTCGTACCATCTTTATTGTGTGTCAAACTCTGTATTTTTGGAATTGAGAGCAAGATCAGAAATCTCTTCTAAAAGATGTTGATTGGGAGTCTTTTAGGACTCTTCATGGATATGGGAAGATTTTGATTTCATTTGCATTTCCATTAATTCAGGTTTTATCAATATAACTGTTACAACCTTGAACTTTTCTATAGATTTGCAGCACTCTGAAATATTGTTTGTAAATTACTTGCGGGGCGGGGTGCATAGCATTTTTATTCAGCATCAGTTTCCACATTGGACAATGAGATTTATATGCTAAAATAATTTGATGTTGGAGAATCGATCCTAATCAAGGATACCTTTTTTATAAATAGGTTTGTTAAATTTATTCTCCCTTCATTCTTGATTACCTGGGAAGCATGGTTCTCCTATTTGTCTTGTACGACTAAACACTTATAATTACTATTTCAATCAACGTTATACTACTTTGCATGCATTGGTACATCGTGTCGCCTAATGCCCATTTCAAAGCATTCATGCTTTCAGACAATTATTTTCATTCAACGCTAACCACCATTGTCAAGTTTATACCTTACAACATAATACAAATCTTAGTATTTGATTCAACACACTTACCAAACAATATTATGTCATAGTTTTTGAAGAATCTACAATCTGTGCCAACACAAAAACCACCACTTTCACCAGCACAAATCAACATAGTGCTTGCCGTAAATTCTCCAAACTGACCAGCAAATAATCATTAAAAAAGTCACCTAATTTCCTAACTCCAACGCACCAACATATAACCTTTTGTCTCCTTCACAAATACCCAACATGAAGTTAAACCCATAACCCACCTTCCGATACCAGTGATACACCCGTAGGAAATGCTAACGAACAAAAATAGGACAACAAATTTCATAAGCTATTAGCTAATACAAATTCGATTACTACCCTAACTATCACAAAGAACAAGAACAAGACATACCAAAACAATTCAATATTTAATCAACCCTAGTTCACTAAACCAAAAACAGGAGGAACAAAAAAACCTGAATGGAACTAGAACCCTCGTCTGGAATCAACCCAGAGCCATTGCCCAACTCGCCCTCTTCATGGGTTAAAGCCTGAACCCTCCTCCACCTCATGGAACCACTAGCTTCACATCTAATGGAAGGAAAATGGGGTTTTTTCGAAGGTCCGCATCGAAAATTTGGCGCTTTGATGAGGGCTGAGATGGATGAGTTGCGAGAGGGAGAGGCCTCAATAAATTTGGGAGGAAGTAGAGTTGAACTCGATATGGCTTCCATTAAAAATTGGAATTTTGAGGAGATTGAAACACGAAATGGAATTAGAAGGAAGAAGGAGTATAAATAGTGAGGGTTTATGACTTTAGGAGAAGGGAAAGTGGGATTTTTTTTATTGTTTTTTTAAAAGGATTGATTGTGAATTGTGTTTGCAATAATCTATCTACTACTTTTAATCAAAAAAAATATCTATCTACTACTATTTTAATGGGAGAATTGAAATTTGTAACAAACAAATTTAACTTTGTAATTATATAAATACGTATAGTACACATCCAAACTATATCCAACAAATATAAATGTGCACCGCACGTGTAGCTCAAATCAAAATAGACAAATATAAACTATTTTTTTCTTATTTGACATATATTCATTTAATTTATGACTTTAATTTTTTGACGTGCATTGCACGTACATTATACTAGTTAAATTAGTCTAAATGTATAAAATTGAGTTATTTGAAATTCATTTATCCATCTATTATGTTATTATAAAAAATAACGATATTCAACCATAAAGGAAGAGCCACCGGAGGAGGAGTAATTGGCAGGCGACGGTCGACTGATCTCAAGTAGAGATTGAGGGATATTAACTTTTTTGGAGGAGTCGGTATACTGATTACTGTTGCAATTATATGTATTTACATTATTTTTGGACGGGGATCAATCTTGTATGGGATGAAGTCTCTTTTTTGGACGATGAATGAGTATCATGGTCCGCTTGTGGGGATACATGAACATCGTTTCTCGTAGCTTGATTGCTCGTTTTGTTAAAATATTTTTAATGAAACACGGGGTCTTTCCGACCCATCGCTTATGATCCCCAAAAAAAAAAAATATGTAACACAATGGACAGACAAACAAATCTCAAATAACTTAATTTTATATATTTAGACTAATTTACACGTGTAAATCAATGTGAACGGTTCGGATCGTCGGTACGATGACCAGGATGGTTGTTTGCACGCAAAGATGTTTGCATTGGAAGATTTCTCTATATGTACTAGTAATATACTAGTAATTACACGTGCAATGCACGTATTAATAATAATAATAATAATAATAATTATTATTATTATTATTATTATTATTATTATTATTATTATTATTATTATCATTATTATTATATTTTATTTTTAAGTAAAAACTTCGATGTAGTTTGGCCTCAAACCTGAGATCTCCTGTCTATTAGTTATGCACGGGCGACGCTCGTGTTGGGTTGTATGCAAACAACAACTCCAGCTCTCCCATTATAATATTGGAGATTATGGATATATATGTAGAGCCATGAACGAGTGAGAACCACGTGCGAACCTTTTTTGGGATATTAGTTGAAATATTCAAACTGTTCATTTTGATATATACGACTAAATTAATCTATGAATGAGAAATCAAGTTGTTTGAAATCCGTTTGCACATGCGTTGAAGTGTTACAAATTGTATAACTGGAAAATCGTTATTTTTTAATGACATAATGCATGAACAAATAAATTTTAAATGACTTTATTTTATATTTATAAACTAATTTGGTTAAGTCAAACAATATGATCATCCATATGATGAATATGTGTAGAATTCTCATGAAGCTTATCGTGAGAACCGTTCTCATCCGATCGCTACACAGAGAATTGAATAAGGATAAAATCTGGGTTTTTAAGTATTGGGGATAGGGAAATATACATTTTCAAATTTTTTTCCCTTTTTTTCAGATGAGTAGTAATAATTATTAAATAGGAAATATATTTTTGAAAACAAATTATATAACTGAATGATTTATAAACTGGGTGAGATATTTGTTCCTCTAATTTTCAGATATTTTGACTTTTTGCCTAATTTTTAAAAGTGGTGTTTGGAAACAATGATAAAGGATTCATGAAATAAACGATGATAATTATAGGACAATGACTGATCATTTTTGACTATTTTATCAGCAGAGGTAAAATTTGTCTGATGTAAATATTTGTTGGCGCATTATAGAGAAGTGCAAATATATTTTCATACTTACGTATAACACAGTGCAGTCTAGTAGGACTGTTTATATTTTTCTATTTATTTTTTTAATACTGGGTGACAACTATCACAGGGGTCTACAATTACAACGGACTAGTAATTTGCAAGTGCGAATCATGTATTAATAAACAAAAATTTAAAAATAAAAACTAACATAGTGAGGACTCGAATATGAAACCGTCTTTATATTAATTATGTAATTCACATATATTGATGGATTTACAAATTAACCGAAGTCTTTCTTCCATTAGAATATTAGAGATGATATTATCCAGCAGAAAATTATAACTAAAACATTTAATTAAAAGTGTAATAATTTTTTATTTTATTTTAGTTAAACCGACAAAGACAGGTAAGATATGAAGTATGTACATAGACAAGTGCATAAGTCAATCAAAATTGCAGAGCCAATGGATTAACATTGACATAATGAAAAATACATTAGAGCATCCACAATCTTTTGTTATATTTGTCAATTTCTCATATTATGAGAAATGAGACTCTGCAGTCGTTTACTATTTTGCCATAAAATGATAAAATTGCTACAGTTCCTTCTCATAAATGAGAAACGAAATTACAATTCTCAAATTATAGGGGCCGAAACATGTTGTTTCGTCCTTTTTTTTTTATGTGATCAAGTTGTTTCGTCTGACCTTTTTTTTAAAATTTTTTAAATGATCATCTGAACAAACAAAAAAAAAAATCTAAAATGCCTCAAACAAGACATGTTGTCTCGTCCCATGCCAAAATGGCTTGGACGGGGTCCTAGAATCATGGACACTTTTTTTAGGGTTAATTTACTAATTAATCCCTTTTTATCCTAATTAATTACCTATATATTAATTTAATAATCTAATACTACTACTAATTACTAACTTACTTATACTAATGTAGTATTAGGGTTAAAAATATTAAAAAAATAAAGTGAGACGGGACATGTTGTTTCGTCCGCTTTAAAAAAAATATTGGCAAAATTATAGCAAAGCACCGTTGCATGCAATTTCTCTTCTTGCTATTTTCATTTGCCATTTTGTCATGATTTTTAGCAAACGATTGTGGATGCTCTAATAGAACACTACGATTAGCCTATAAATGAAACCCCAAATAAATGACAATATCTCTAATATTATAATAAAAGAATTGGAGTTATTATTTGTAATTTTTAATATTTTCTCACCATTTTTTTTTTGTGGAATTATACATCAACTTGGCTTATCTTGTTAGTTCATCTGTTTTTTTAGATAAGTTCTTACATGGTTGGTAATCCGGGAAACTGAAAACATTGAAACAAGATCCTTTGTGGTGGAAAGAAGTCACCAGCTCACCAGTTCCTTCAATAGGTCGTCGATGGGAAAGCGAGAGAGGGATGTTAAGGTTGACAGAGAGCACTCTCAACATGGCAATAAGGGGAGAGACTACGGTGCACCCTATAGAGAAAAGGGGCGTTGGGAGAGAAGAGAACCTCGAGAGGTCCATAGAGGACGCTCGAGGGAGAACACTAGAGATCGACTTGAGATTACCTTAGGGGTGGAAGTGAGGAGGCGCGATTCGGAGGTGAACAGAGATTCTGGTCGTAGGGAGCCTAGTGTTAAGAAGACGTATGCTCAGGCTACAGGGCCGCCAACACACGATGTCGGTGAGCAGAGTTATGCTTGGAGACAAATCTCACAAGAACTTGAGATTAACAAGATGAAAGAAGACGATGAGGGGGAATTGATTTTGGTAAGGCCTAAGAAAACAAGAAGAGCGGAAAACTCAGCTAAGAACGCTTGGAAAAGTTCACCGAAGCTTTCAAAATCTGACAACGGTCCACAGTGCCATAAATGCGCGCAGCGGGGACACTCCATCCTTGAATGTACTAATCAATGATTTTGCTACGCATGTAAACGCAATGGTCACATCTCTACAGCGTGCAAGAAGTTGAAGGAAGCAGGTCAATCGTCGGCGAGGCCCCTGACTGCTCCAAAAGTGACAGTGTTGCCAAGTTTAAGTCAGACTGAGGAAAGTGAAGCAGGAGGGAGGAAAATTATCAGGGCTTCAATTACGGCCATGCCGATTAGGGCAGATTTTGAAAGAAGGTATTCGACGTGTATCATGATCAAAGGTCAAAGTGGTAATCCTACCTCTAACGACATTGAGTTACTTCTGTCTGCTAACTCTAACAGCTCAACGGGGGGAGAAGTGGCTGGTTCAACAAGTGACAGAATGGTTTCTTTGCTCATTGCCAAAATGTTAATATAGTGCAAGAGATTCTAGACATTAAGGGCTTGGAAGGAGATGGTCGCGAGGAGTTTTTATTACATTTTCTCGATGGTCGAGGAAGGTAGGGGCCAAGAACACCGATGTGTTACCATCGGCTTGGATTAGATTATTTAATTTTTTGTTTCATTGTTGGGTCAAATCGGGTTACCAAAAATTGATAAAGAGCTTCGTCTATGTCATAGAGATTGATAAGAGTACGACATGCACGCTCGAAGGGATTTTGCGCGAATCATAATTGGATTTGAGGCGAAGGAGGACATACCGTCAATGATAATAGCAGACTTTGAGGGAGAGGTTTATGAAGTGAAGGTGGTCATGGAGTTGAAGAAGAACGTCACTTTTAGTGGCGATAGGTTTAGGGTTTTGGTGTTGGAATTAGAGGGATCGAAGGAGTAGGAGGTTGATGATGAGCGAAGGCCATTAGATCAGTTAACAGTTAATTAGGTCCCTCCATCAAGTGAAAAAGGAGTTAACTTTCAACAGTCGTATGATCGAAAGAGAGCGCATCAATACCGTCTATTTCAAATGGCGATCAATGTTGACTTGGAGCCTACGGCGGGACAACAAAGCTCGTGGTGGGGGATAGCTGTAATAAAGAGACTGGAGGAAAGAGCCAGGGGTTCAGAACTGAACCTGATGGCGACGTATCTAGGGGGGAGTCTCTAGGTCATCATCTTCTGCAGCCACATAAGGGTCTCGATCAGCACCTTTTGCAGTATCGTAAAGGGGGTCTACTTAAAAGTAATGAGGCCAGTGGTAAGGGGGAAGGGACAGGTATGCCAGTTGGCAGCGATATCATTTCGATGACAAGGGGGGAATTTGAAACTAGCGTAAGATCTGCTATGCAAGAAATGATCAGTAATTTGGGTGTTTTTGGCCCATCTAAGGCTGTGGGGCTTCCTTTGGGACTCAAACGACCCATGATCGAGCCAGGTAGCGCAGTTTCAGATCTGTTAGGTCAAAAGGAAAATGTGGAATTAGGTGGGAGTAATTTTATTAGGGAGGCCGGCGACAGCGAAAAGTTATTATGCTCTATACAGGATGGTAGACAGCTAGAGAGGTCGGTAAATTTTCTTACCGAGGATGATAGTTCTAAGGGAGGAAACTCAAGCGACGGAAGAGGAGCGAGAATTGAAGCGCTGGATGGAGTTGGTGATGATCACCTAGTCTCAGATTCCGATATTGACAAGGGGGAGACGCAAGTGGGGGAAGCGGGTGGAGGAGAGAGTGTTAATAAAAAAAAAGTTGAGTATCAGAGATAGAGTAAAAGGCAAATTGATAAATGGGGTTTGCAAGGTCCCAGTGAGGACGATTTAATCAGGGCGGCAGCTAAAGCAAAAGAACCGGTGTCCACGTGTGGTGGTAATCCTAGTTGTAATTTATTTATTTTAAATTATATTCCAGATAATACTCTTCTATATTATGCAAGCCTTTTCGGTCTAGCCATGAGTTCTACATGGGTCGAACAACTGCATAGGGTGAACATTTTGAGAGGCGAGATTAATAGATTGGATACGGTATCGGATTAGGTGTGTGACAAGATCAGACAATAAATGTAGACATCTAGAGAAGTTTTCTATGTTATACATCTTCTGGAATGTGAGACAAGGGTCTAAGAGTAGATTAATTAAAAATACCATTTGTAACACCCAGTAATTTTTATTATAATATTTTGAATTAATAAATCAATTTTAAATCAATTTATTTAATTATTTTGAATTTTCATAAAATTGACATTTTCACAAGTGCAAATATTTTTGAAGTGTGAATTTAGAATTATGAGTTGATCATCAACTTTTATTATTTTTTATTGTCACGCCCCGCTTCCCAAAATACGGGAATACGAGCCCATGACGTAGGCCCAGCGAATGATTTTAATATCATTCATAAGCTGTACCAGTCTCAACTCAACAATACTCAGAAAATTATATCACAACCACGCAAATAGTAACATCACAGAACAATAATTGAATTCAAGAAATTAATAACCCAACATGATAATAATACTGAGAAATAAGTAGTAGTTACGGGTCAAAAGCCCGGGATACAAGTTTAAATAACCAAAAGAATTACAATGAATGAAGAAGGACATGAAAAGAAATAATTTATTATCATGCAGTTGCTCCAATCTAAAAGTACCGCTCGCCAACTCATTCTGGTAGATCCTCAGGTTCACCTGTGGCTGGGTTAACTAAAGAAGAAAAATAAATGTTCTTAGAGCAAGTATGGACAGCAAGTAGTGAAAACAGAGAGTAAAGGAGTAAGGTACGTGTAGGAAATATGAATCAAGATCAAATTTGCAAGGACAATAATGGTACTAATAGCAATGGTCTTTATCAAGTATGTATACATGTCAACTAGGTCTATTATCAAGTTGTTTCACCTAACTAGTGCACGTACTACTGCATCCCATACTACAGGTTCGATGCACGCACAACAGTGTTCGTTTTAGACTTCATAGTGGGGTCAACAGAGCGTGTACTCGGTTATATCACGATAACAAGATAACAAGATAACAAGATAACAAGATAACAAGTTCACGTCTCCACAAGTATTCTCCACCTTCCATGTAACAAGTCCATGTAACAAGAGGGCCCTACCGAGTACATTTTCTGAGACTGTCCACTACTAGGTCAACCCTTCGAAACCCCGGCTTGTTTAGTATTTTGTTACTAAGTCATATATGTACATGTGGGTAGTTATAAGAATGCCAAGTGAATGGTGATAATGCAGCAACATGATATATTACACAATAATAAGCAAGAAGCAATAAATCTGAAATAGCTGGCACAGTCACACTAAAGCAAGTATAACTCCTAGACTAAAACTCCAAATTCGGACTTCTAGTAAGCTATGAACATCTAGACAGATAGGGCTACAAGTTATATTCAGGGACTTTCTGCTAGTTTTAACTGTATCTAGGCTAAAAACTCTATTCTTTGCAGATTAGCTGTTCTGGCAGCAGCTAGGTGTCAACTTCTAAGGGGTGAAAACATGGTATAAACATATTATAAAAATCTACAGAAATTTGAGGTGAACCCTTAAGCATGTCTATAAGGTTCCTGGGAAATTTCATAGCATTCTAACACTGTTTACATAGTATTACACTATCAAATATGTCGAGGTTATAGTAATTTCTGCAGTCTGAAAATGTAGACTAACAGGGACTAAAAATGTTATATCTCACAGCTCGTGACTCCGAATTAGGATCTGTCACTTGGGTTGGAAATTAGACTCAGTAGGCTAAAACTCTCTTTTATATCTTAAGTGCTAATTCTTAATTTACAGGGTCGAAACCTCTGTGCCAAACAATACATGCAACAAGAATTTTATAAAGACTATCACGTTTATGTTCATCAAGTGGGTAGTTATCGAGTTATTGTATCATACATATGGTAAGACTAATTTACAGCAAGTCATGTGAATTTCCCAGTAACAAGTCAAGTGAATTTTTCCAGTAACAAGTCAAGTGAATTTTCCCAGTAACAAGTCAAGTGAATTTTGTCAAGTTCAAGTCACAAGATCTCATGTAAATAACATGTATTTAATCACGGCGTGTTTTCTCATGTACAAATTTATTTATTTTATTCATGTCAAATATATGTCTAGGCTTGGGTTTGAGTGAATGGATAATAAAAGAAGTCAAGAGTACGTCGGGTTAGCTCGTGTAAACCCTCGATACTCCTAACGGAAGGGACACAAGGCAAAGTTAACGATAAATAAATTAGAACTACTTGCATAAGATGTCAACTAATCTTGAACTAGAATAAGTAAAATAGTTCAAGTGGACTTGCCTTTTTTTTCCTTGTAGACGGTTCAAATAATTAATAAGAATAACGGGATCAGAATCCCGGGGAGCAATCCCAAGAGTACGTGCAAAATGCGCGTGAAGAAAACTCAACAGCAACAACAGCAAATAGTGGCTATTCCCCCACACAAGATCAGCCAAAACAGCAAGTGGCGGTGTGGGATTCGGTGCGGGTAGAACACAGAACAGCGGTGGCAGCCAATCAGGATGCTTCCACGCAGTGGATCAGCCCAAAACACGGAACGGTGGCTGGTGATCCGATGCGCCCGAACACCAAACAACGATATCGATGAACCGCTGTTCGTCTCCTTCCTCAGATCGTAGAGAGAGAATGGCGCGAGGGGAAAGCGGCGAGAGGTTGGCGCGACGACTGAGATGCAATGCGACGGTAGCATGGCGACGACGGCAATGATGCTGCGGTCGGGAAGCGACAGCAGCGGCGACGACTCGGCGAGGCTCTGTTCTCGCGCTCAAAACAGGGGACAACGGAGTAGAGTGATCTGGGACTCCGACGGGGCTTGGACGGCGATGACGAGAGCGGTAGGGGTCTGCAGTGGATGAAGGGAGTGAGCGGAGAGGGGTTGATGGTGCTTCAAAGTGGTAGTCGGAGTGGATTCGTTGGCGAAGTTGGGTTTTGGCGGAGGTTCGATGGGTTCGAAGGAGTGGGTTAATGGGGAGGCGACTGCGATGGGGAAGGGGATGAGGTGGCTCGGTAATGGGGACGAGGTCGAGGATGATAATGGAGTTGGTGACGCGAGGCGAAGTGTTGGTATTGGGTTCGGGTGAGTGGCAATGGCGTTGAGTATGGGGTGAAGGATGGTGATGAGGCAGAGATGGTGGCGACGGTGGGGATGAAGGTGTGGTTGGATGTGTTTGTTTTGGGTGAAGATGAGAGGAGAGGGAGTGAGCGGGAGTTTTGTGAGTTTTGGGTTTTGAGAAGCAGGAGGGGGAGAAAGAATGAAGATGAGTTGGGGTTTGATTTTGTTAACAGGAGAGGGAGAGATTACGGGGGAGAGAGAGAGAGAGTGGTGTTTGTTGGGCAGTTTTGATTTGTGGGGGGAAGTGGGGTTGTTTTTAAGATAATAAAATGAGAGAAGATCATGGGGGAGTTGGGGAATCGTGGGATTGAGGGAGAATGAGTCTGAGTTTTAGTTAGGGGAATTGGGTTTGGGTAGATTGAGTCTTGGATCCAATATCCAATAAGAGTATGGGTTGGGCTTGAATGTAGTTGGGCTTGAATGTAGTTGGGCCAAGAATACAATAATACAATAAATAATTGAAATTAGTGAGCCCACAATATGACAAAGGCCCAAATACAATAAATCAGGGAGGAAAATACATCAATAGAAGTACAAAAACAATAACCCGTACAATCGGAAATAGGGGTTACATTTATTGAGTATATTTGAAATTTTGGGATTTTTCTGAATAAAGAAAACTAATGTTGTAAATTTTTGAAAGAAATGGGTATTTTTGTAAAAAGTTGTTTAAGGGTGAAAATTTAACTTAAAAATTGTTTGGCTACATTTAGGGACGACTATTCAGTAGAAGGCTGTAAGGAATTAGATTATTTTCATATTTGGTTGATTTTTATTGATTTAATTGAATAAATACAAAATTACACAATTTTGAGATTGTTGGGGACTTTATTGGAAATATTATTCATGGAGAGTAAAAGTCAGAAAATTTATTTGGAAAATCTAATTTTTATTTTAAGATATTAATTCTATTTTTTCTGTATTTTACGAATATTTTATGACATATTTGCAAATATTACAAGTAATGACTTATGTGCAAAATTGCCACTTAGAGTAAAAACTCCAGATTTCGGTTCTTGGGTTGAATATGTTGGTCGGCCAGATCTGGGATGTGAAGGGATTTAATTTTAATTTATTTTAAATTAATTTGATTAACTAACAATTAAAGAAGATCCATATATGTAAAGAAATAATTTCTTAAAGGATATTTCTATAAAATTTGTAAAACCCTAATTAAATCAGATCCCTACCTATTTATTGGCTGCTACATCCGCCCTCCCTCTACACAAAAATAAAAAGTTATTTTATTATCATTATTTTCTTGTAGTTTTTGGGATTGGATCTTGGATTTTTGTAAAAGGAATGAGCTTTTCATATTTTTCTTCTTCTTTGTTTGAATCTTCTTTGAAGTGAGTGATACTTCTCATCTTTTGATGTATTTTACTCATATTATCATGATGAATGAACTTATAGATGTTTACATGAACTAAAGATGCAATTTTTATAAGAGATGATCATGTTTTATTAATTTTGAGTGTTAAATATTGATGATGGATTGAAAAAAAAATTCTAACTTGGGATCTATGGATTTACTTGTAGTTAATAAAAATATGTAGGAATAATTAGAATTTACTCCATGCTCTTGAATCCATGCTTGATTGATTATAAAGTTGAGATCTTTCCATATTATTAGTTGTTTTTAATCATCAAAAATTGAAACTAAATATTAGGGTTTGAAAAATTGATGTATGGATCGAAAGTAATTTATTTTGAAGTGGCTTATGCATAAAAGATCAATATTCTTGCTTAAAGAAATAAATCTAATGAGAATATATGTGATTGTAGATGTTAGATCATGGTGTATGATTCAAGAAACATGTTTTGGATGATTAAAAGATGAGATTTTTATTGTTCTAATATTGAAGTAAAGTGGAATGATTCTATATAATTGTTGTGTATATAAGAAGTATTTTTGGCAATAAATATATAAAAAGAAACAATAACAAAAACTTAAACCGTACCCGAGGGTTACTGCTCATGGTGAACAGTACCGAGGGTTACTGTTCACGTTGAACAGTACCCGGGGTTGCTGTTGCTATCTTTTGTTTTTTGATTGGGTTTTGGAGTATTTTTCGAGTAGCTTTGTGTGTGTAGCTTGTATGCTATGTTAGGGGGACTCTAGTATACATGTGTAAGCATCTATATATGGGTTTAAACAAATATATGAGTGGTTTGATCGACTTTGGATGAGATTTTATAAACATTGCATGGTCTGGACTGTAGTCTATTTCAGTTTGGAACGAGATTTTGACTTAGTTGCTGATTGAATTACCTAAAACTTATAAAATAGAAATTGTAGCTCACTATGTCTAGTTTCCAGAACATCTAAAGGATCCTCAATCCGACTTATAGATTGTAAGATATGCAATTTCTACCACTGTACCGTCGTAGTTTCAGATTTTTAAAATAACGGTTAATTTTCAGAATTTATCAAGTATGAACCCTTCTATTTAATTTATTTGATTCCAGAATTTTATGGTGAATTCCTCGTTATGTGCTGAATTTAATATTTATTTTAGAATGTACTGTTTTGAGGAACGAAATCATGTAACTTTCAGAATTTTGGATAAAATATAGTTTTCAAAAATTATCGAATATGAACCCTTTAAATTAATTTATTTGAGCCCAGATTTTTATGGTGGATTCCTTGATATGTGCTGGACTTAAGTTAATTTTTCCAAAATTTAATATTGATTTTAGAGTGTACTGTTTTGAATGACGAAATCGTATAATTTTCAGATTTTGTAAAAATCTATATTTTTGTAGATGAAATGTGCTTCTAAACATATAAACGAGTTCTCATGGCAATATTGGTTGATTAAAAGGAATGTGATTAATGAAGAGTAGTTTGTATAATTAAACCAAGTTAAGTTTTGATTTGAGGATTTGGGTTATGATGTGAACCGTAGAAAGATTGTTGATGATATGTGGAGTTATAAGACTCTAGAGGTTGAGTGGGACCCTAACATACCGGCAGTTGAGATTTTGTGGATATTTGGCCAATGGGCCTTTGTTGTTGATTTAGTTAAGTCCGGCAGGGTACACTAACTCTAGGGAGGTTGTGATTTAATAAAAATAAACATAAGGACAAGCACTAGTGGAGATGTGATAGATCTTGGAAAACATAAGTAGGGGGCCCTGTATAGTGGACGGACGAGGTTCGGGACTATAGCCGTGGTTGGGCGGTTTGATTCCGAAGGCTATGATTATCATTGCCATCTCTCGAGTTTGCACGTTGAGGGTCTTCTACAGTTGGGTGGTTTTATTCCAAAGAATGGGACCTATTTGTGGAATTTCGGCATGGAATGTTCATGGCGACGCTTACATCATGCTTGCGCATTGAGGGTGCTAGTCTATCTGGTAGATACTAGGACGTAGGCCTATTCGCAGAGTATTCTAGATCTTGTTTCTATCAGCGTAGTAGGATTAGTTGCATAACGAGGAATTGAACCCTATAAAGTGAAGAACGACAAGGGCTTGCACCGGACCTATGTAATGTGGGCCGCATAAAATCCGACAAGTATGCAGTAGTAATCATCATGTGTATTTGTGTTTTCTTGACTTGTGTTATGCTTGCTTGTTTTTTGTCTTCTTGCACTTGACACATAGCCTAGCTTCACTTGATGATTTATACTTCATTTATTGTTATTTCATATTCCGTCTGTTATTACGATGTTAATATGTTTCACTTGTTAACTTATGATTTTATTCTTTATGTTTCTATTTAAGTTGTATTTCCTTTGAATATCACTCACACCGTTATGGCTGATCCCTGTAGTTTGGGAGTTAGGGATATCTCTAGCACCATGTTTTACAGGTAGGTACTATTAGCATGACATTGGGAGCATGTGGTAGAATGTTTAATGTTGTTGCATGATTGTAAAGAGAAACTATATTTATGGTGCTTTTAAATACCGTTGTATTGTAAAAAGAATTGTAATTCAAAGTGTTTAAATTCTATTGTGCTTTGTAAAGGAGTTGATGTAATAAAAAGTTTTAATTTTCCCTGTATTCGGTTGTTATGTTTATGGTTACAATTGAAGTGGATTCTGGAATTTGTGTCACGTATTTCTAATTATATTTATTGGAAATTCGGGGCGCTACACCATTGTCAAGAAGTTGCCGTCTATTTGCGCTTTGCAAGAGACTAGGATAGAAAATCCTAGGGCTATAGATTTTGAGAGACTGGGATCTGTTAGAGGGTTTAAGTGGAGATTTACATCAGTTATTGGCCTATCGGGGGGTATTGCCATAGGGTCAGATACGGCTATGTTCGAGATTATCGATGATTATGTTGGTATTTTCTCGGTCACTTTTATTGATGATTATGTTGGTATGGCAGAGTGATAACTGGGTGCATTTTGTTACCTCGATATACGACCCATACGACTCTAGGCATAGGAGGGAACTGTGGGATGAATTAAGAGAAATTAGATGTCAGTGGACGGATCTTTGGGTGCTAGGGGGAGACTTCAACATTACCAGATTTTAACACGAGCACAGAGGTCGGGGGGCGAACACGATCGATAGTTGTAACTTTAACCCCATCATTGATGAGCTGGAGCTCATGGAATTGAACCCATCGGATAGAAGATTCACTTGGTATAATATGCAAGCGAATCCGATTTTAGCGAAGTTTGATAGAGTTTTGGTGTCCGCCGACTGGGAAGATGAATTTCCTTTGGCGAATGTTAGATCGGTGACGAGATTTACGTCAGACCATATTCCATTAGCTTTAGACTGCGGCGATGAAGTCAAGACATATCAATTCACTTTTCGGTTTGAGAAAGCTTGGACATTGAACGTCAACATTTGGAAGATTATAGAAGAGTCCTGAAATTCAGGTTCAACTGCTAGCAATGCAATTTCAAATTGGAATATGAAAACTAGACGTCTTCGCAAGTGTCTGAAAGACTGGGCTAGGCAGGAGTTTGGACAGAAAAAAAGGAAAGGCAGAGGAGTTGTGCGAAATATTACAAGAGAGAGGCAACAGAAGAGGTAAGAAATTTATTGATCGCAGAGACTGAAGAGTTGGCTAATGGTAGACTTGAATTACATCAATATAGCGAGATGGAGGAGCAATATTGGAGGCAGTGGTCGAGGATTCAATGGCTCAAGGAAGGGGACGCAAACATGAAATTCTTTCACAAGGTTGCGAATGGAAGAAGGAGGCAAAATCATATTGGGGGTATATACGTGGGTTCGAGGTGGACCGTGGATGGGGGAGAGATTCGAAGGCATTTGGATGAAAAATTCAAAGACTTGTTGGGCAAAAAAATATATCAAAGATGTACGTTCATTCCTGACATGTGGAACAATTCAAGAATAGACGGAAGTGAGGGAATTGAAGAAGTGTTTACTGAGGACGAAGTCTACCAAGCTATCAAGAGATTAGGTCAAGACAAGGCTCCAGGCCCAGACGGATTGCCTATCTTCTTTTACAAGCAATATTGGAACATCATTAAGAAGGACCTGATGGATATCTTCCAAGAATTTCATGATGAAATAGAGGACATTGAGAGACTTAACTACGTCAATGTAACTCTTATCCCCAAAAGGAAGCAGGTGTTGAGGATGGAAGACCTCCGGCCTATTAGCCTACTCAATGGCTTTATTAAGATTATCACTAAAGTGTTGGCATTAAGATTGTCTCCGCATCTAAACGACGTGGTGGGGGAATCACAAAGCGGTTGTATAAAGGGAAAAGACATTATGGATAGCATTGCGTCCGCACACGAAATCGTGTATAGGGAAAGCAAGGAAAGTACAGACGGTTTTCTGTTCAAATCAGACATCGAAAAGGCCTATGATTCGGTTGAATGGGAGTGCGTGGATGAGGCATTACCACTCAAAGGTTTTGGAGCTAAGTGAAGAGCATGGATTAGAATGTGTGTGAGAGGAGGGAAGTCTTGCATTCTATTTAATGGAAGAGCAGGTAAAGAAATTAAATGTCAGAGAGGGCTACATCAGGGGGACCCACTCTCAGTGTTATTATTCATGCTTGTCGCAAACTGTTTAGTCGAAATGATAAAGAGGGGTAGGGAGGAACAGATCATTAGCGGGGTGTCGATAAGAGGGATTCTGGAAGTAATCTCGATCTTACAATACGCAGACGATACATTACTGTTCGGGTCAGCAAGAGAGGAAAAAATCTTAGCTATTGGCATCATGCTGAAGTGTTTCGAGGCTTGTTCGGGCCTGAAAGTGAATCTAAAAAAGAGCTGCGCTATCCCTCTGAGGAATGATTTATTTGTCCCGGTTACATCTATCAAGATTCTTATGGGATGAAACATGGTTAATTATCCGCTCACTTACGTAGGAACACCTATCAGACCGGGGAAATTGAGCATGGATGATTGGCAACCACTGCTAGAGAATATAGAAAAGAGGGTCGTTGGATGGAATGGTCGTTTTTTATCTCTCTGGGGTAGAATCACCCTGCTGAATTCGGTTATTAGCAGTTTGCCAGTATACCTAATGTCGATTTATGAGATTCCAAGATGGGTTATTAATCGAATTGATAAGTGTAGAAGAAGATTCTTATGGAAAGGGGCCGATGAGTCAAATAAAGGGTCCATTCGGTGAAGTAGGGAAAGGTATGTAAGAGGAAGGAGTTCGGAGGGTTGAGAATCCTCAATCTTAGAGATATGAATAAAGCTCTGATAAGTAAGTGGTGGTGGAAAATAAATATGAAGCGAAATAGTTGGTGGTGCAGCTACTTCAAAGCTTATCGGGGGAGAAAAAAGTTTAGATTCGATGGAAGAAGCAAATATGGGAGAGCATCGTTCCTCTGAAAAGGCGTGGCGAGTACTGGGGAGATGTTTCATGCGCACACATGTTGTAGGATAGCGAACGACAAGAATACAAGATTTTGGAAGGATAAATGGTGTGGTGTTAATACCTTGTTAAGTAGGTTCCCGGAAGCTGCAGCTACAACGTTAAATCTAGACACATTAGTCGAGGATGTCTGGCATAGTGGCCGTTGAAGATTGGAGGTGGTCGAGGAGTTATGCCAAGGTGGGGCTTATCAACTTCAGGATTTGAACAACTGTATTCGGGTTGAGGTTCAGTATACCAATGAGTAGGAGGACATCATATATTGGATCTTAGAGTCCAATAAATCGTTCTCGGTAAATTCCATGTACAAAAGACTTAATGATGATGGCATTCGATGCGGTTATGCTAAGTATATTTGGACCATCCAAGCTCTTTTGAAGGTAAATGTGTTGCTGTGGTTGGTGGCGAAGGATGCGATTCTCTAAAAAATCAATTTGCAGAAACAGAGTTTGCAGATCGATAGCAGATGCGCGAGATGTTCAATCACAGACGGAGACACGAATCACATATTTTTCCTTTGTTCTAGAGCTCGATTAGCTTGGGAGGCCGTCTGTTTAGGGTTCAGGAGTTTAGATAGTCCCACTTCGATCATCGGTGCATGGGTAATAGGGAGGAATGGTAGTATTAGAAAAGAGGATAGAGAGGCGTGGAATCTGTCAGTTGCTGTGACGATATGGGGTCAACGGCTAGACCGGAATGGATTGTGTTTTAGTAATATTAATCATGGATTTCCTGTGTTCATGCACAAAATGTTCAGCTTGATTCTTGCTTGGGTAGGGCATACAGGGACGAAGAAGATGCTGCGTACGTAGGAGGAGGAGTAGGACCATGAGGGGGTTGGTTGTTTAACTGACGACTCGTTCAGTTATAGCAATCTATGTATTTGCATCTTATTTCCCATGTTGTTGGTCCAGCTTGTTGATTAGTTGCCTTCACTTTGTTGGTTTATGTATGATAGGTTGTAACCATTCTACTATGTTTCATTAATTTTTCATTAATAAAGCGATGACGGAATCATCTTTATTTAATATATATATATATATATATATATATATATATATATATATATATATTGCTCACCAGCGGGTCCACTCACACTTGCACCAGATAAATAGTTATAGGCACAAAGAATAAGGAATAAATAATTATATTGCTCACCAGCGGGTCCCACGCCTCTCTTTTCTGTCTTTTCATGGTTCTTCTAGCAACTGCCCTTACTGGTTTCAAAGGCATTTGATCATAGCTCTATACTCATAAATGGTGCATTTTTCATCAGGCGACGACTCTGTACGACAGTATATAAATAAACATTATTGGGATTTAGAAGAAAGGAACACAGACTCATTTCCATTCCTCATACTTCTAAAAACCTGTTATGATAAATTGAACTCCTTGGTGATTCTATCGGTCCTCATTGGTACCACAACCTATACGTGCAAAAATTCCCTGATCGGTTAAGGTTAAAAAATGACTGGTTGTCCTCAACTTACGAGCATTACACAATGAATCTGAAATTTCGAAAAGATGAAAAAAAGAATGAAGAAAGGGGAAGAATAGAGAAAAAAAAGGAAAAAAAAGAATGAAGAAAAAGGAAAAAAAAGAAGAAATTTGATTATGAAAGGATAAAGGTAAAAATGTAATTTAATAATTATAACTTAACGGATGTGGTTAAGTTAACGGAGAAATGAGTTTAGTGTACTTTTTCAAACGTTGTATAAATATTTTGTACTCGGACCAAACGTTGAGGTACTTTGGTTTTTGCCCATAAATAAATGAGAAAACTAGAAGATGTCTCCTTGGTGGGTCTGGATCCGCAAGTGGAGAATGGATCCAAACCCAATAACTTGGAGACAGTTGGACTTCTCTCCTCGAGATTCAACGCTTAGGGCACGTTTGGGAACCCAAAAAACTAGGGAAAGGAATGGAATACTGCGGATGAGCCCATCTTATCCTATTCCACAGCCTGTTTGTTTTGAAAAAGAAAACAAAGGAAACAACTAAATTTCATTCCCTAGAGAAAGATCTCAACCGATTTCTATTCCGACTCCACCCCCTTGGAAAGCTGCGTAAAGGAATGGAGATATTAGACCTATTTGTAAAATCTGAAACAATCTCAAGATCTCATCTTTTTCAACTACTCATATTTTAACTTAACATTATAGTCATCAGTGAGTCGTACTAACCCCATTTCTTGTACTCAATACCAAATACAGATATAGCTTCATTTGCATTTGTGTTATTCGTCGATGTGCATTTGCATCACATCTGTCCTTAGGAATTTGTATTACACTCGTCCATGCACACGAGTGTATGGATGATATGAATTTCTCTAGCTAATAGAAAAACAAATGACCATGTGTGCAAACAGATGCACACCTGATTATATTGTTGTCAATATTACTGATATTAATCTTACATGTTAAGTTCAAAACAGCAAAATTCCTGTAAAATTTCATATTACCAGTATCTGTTTTTCAGAATTAATATCAATCCCCATCCCTCAATTCATTTCGATATATTCTCATCTCTGTTTTTAAAAAAGAATTCACACCAATCTCCGCTTTTCAACTTGTTTTGAGTGCTCGAGTTTGCTAAGAATAGAAAAGGGTTAGCTGATTACAGCAATGTGTGAATTACATTCTAAATCCGTGTTCGGACAGGCAACGTGGGAATCCAATAATCTTCTTCGGATTTCCTGATTAGAGTAAGTTAGATGGAACTCACCTGTGCAAAAAATCTCTTTGATGGTGGGATTCAGTTCAAACATACTGCCATTAGTTAAAATTATTTTTCAACACATAATTAGTGCACCTTTCTTGCTTGTGTTAGATTAGCTTCTTATTTTCTTTCTTAACCTTCATCTTCATATGAAACAATTGTTGGCTCCCAAAAAAAATCAAGAATGCGAAGGAGGCCGTAGGTGAGTTTTGAGTTTAAAAACATAGGTTCCCTAAGAACATAGGTTTTTTAAAATGCTGTAATCCATAGTATTCCAGTGTTTGCCAAACAAGACTAGGGAATGGAAAAAAAAAAAAAAAATCAATTCCATTCCGCCAGTTGCCAAACACACACAACTTATAAAGTTAATTCTTCCCTTTCCCTTTCTTTCCATTCCTCTCCATTCATTTTCACTCCATTCATTTCCATTCCCCAACTTAAATGTTTCCAAACAGACCCTTAAATCTCATTCTTCACCTTTCTGTTTTCTTTCTCACTGTAAAAAGGTCGGTTCTTTTTTATCTAGACCCCAATTTTGAACTATAAATTACAAAATACCCCCATTCCCTTCTCTTCCAAGTCTTTGCTGCTCTCCATTGAGGTCAGATTTCCAATCTCTTCTTACCCAATTGTTCTTTTTTCCCCCTTTTGTTTATCATATTTTTTCTTAAATTATTGTATCTTAGGTTTACTGTATATTTCTGCTACATTAGAAAGCCCATTAATCCAATAACCCTTAGGTTACAAACCCATGATTTGTTTGAATGATACTTTGCTTTAGGTTAATGGGTTTGATCAGCCATTCATGGTGGTTGCCAACTTTAAGTAATGATTAAAAGGGTTTAGTTGGGTAAAATTAGTTTATGAGATGATGATTAGGGATGGCAACTGGGCCGGGTCAACCGGCGACCCACCCGCGACCCGGCCCACCAACCCCGCCCGTTTAATCGCTTCGCAGGTTCGGGTCGAACCCGGTGAACAATACCGGGTTGACCCGGGTCTCAATTCTCGCGAATCGAATTCGCGAAACCCGGCCCACGAACCCGGTCCACGAACCCGGTCCAACCCACGAATTGGACCCGCCAACCCGTGGGTCGACCCGCGGGTTTCGACCCGTTCGACCCGTACGGGTCGACCACTGACCCACGGGTCGAACGGTCGAAAATACCGTTGCTGCCGCTGCTGATACAGAACGGCTCTTTGAGCCGTTGGTGAGTTTTTTTTTGTTTTTCACCCCATATTTAGCCTATAAATATCCCCAAAAATTTCCAAAAAAAATCACACCTCACTCTCTTACTCTCTCTACTATTATACATCATTTGTAAAGAATTTTTGAACAATTGTAGTATTCATCAAACAAGTGTACAAGGAGGCGTATTTACGATCAAATTTTGGTCGTATCGGAATCAAAATTCAACGTCTTCAACGTCTTCAACTCTCTTCAACCCTCGTCAAATCTACTTCAACATCTTCTCAACTCTTCAATTGCGGAATCGGCAAAGCGCTCCTCCATCTTTTCTATTCTATTTTTATTTTAACGGTTTTTTTACATACGCGTATTCCACGGTGAACGGTATCAAAATATTTCTATGTCTCTCGTTAATTTTTTTTGCGTTGTAGTTAAAATTATTGTTTATTTTTTCTTCTCTATCTTAACCCTCTTGTTTTTTAGATTTTTTTTGTATAATTCACCGCTCCTACATTGTATATTTTTTTTACATACTTTACTTTAGCACATTACTACATTATGTCTAGATCACGCGGTAGCGGTCGTAGCGGACAAGATTCCTCCTCTTCACGTAGGCTACCAATTGTCCCAACTAGTGAGCCCGCCCAAGATTACATTGATCCTACTATGGAACAATGGGGTACACACGACATGGATGTTGTAGGTGACATACAATTAGAAGAAGAAGAACAACAACAACAACCCGAAACCACACAACCGCGTAGTAGTAGGAAAAGTAGAGGAGAAACTAGCGATTGGCATAAGTTTTATGAGTATATCCCGGACGAACATACTCCGGGTATAGGTTTGAAAGTGTGTAAAACATGTAGTAAAACATACAAATTCAAGAGAGGTGACGCACCGGTACAATTAGTAGGCACATACAACATAATCATAAAGAACTTCTTGATCAAATACAAGGCCAACAAAAAATCAATCCTAGGACCGGTCAAGTAGATAGCCACCCTTATGATCCCGAACTTGTTCGTCGGGAAATGGCCCGATTAGTCATTAAGGAAGAGTTGGCATTTTCCTATCCCGAAAGTAGGAACTTGGAAAATTTTAATCAAACGGCCTTAAACCCTCATTTTAAAAGAATTCCGAGAAATACTTGCAAATCGGATTGTTTTAAAATGTATGTTGAAATGAAGGACGCGTTGATTGCAATTTTATGGAGTTTAACTTGTAGGGTTAGTTTAACTTCGGATTGTTGGACGAGTGTCAACAATATTCCAACGATGGGAATAACCTGTCATTGGATCGACAATGATTGGATTCTTCAAAAAAGAATCATATCACTTGCGGCGTTGCCGTATCCCCATAGTGGCGCTGAAATAGCAAACCGTATTATAGAAATTTGTGATGTTTTTCATATTCGCGATAAAATTATGGCTATTAGTTTTGATAATGCATCTAACAACAATGTAGTAATTACTACTTTAAAATCTGTATTAAACCCTCCATCTGACAATATTTTTCATGTTAGATGTGCATGTCATATTATAAATTTATGTGTTCAAGATGCATTAAGAATAGCTGATCCATATATACATAAAATTAGAAATTGTGTACATTTCATTGCATTAAGTCCAAGCATTTTACAAGAATGGAAAGCTTAGTGTAGGGTTAGAAATGTTCCTTTTAGAAAATTTCCAAAGGATGTTAGACACCGATGGAATTCTACTTTTGATTTACTAAATGTTGTCACCGATTATAAAGCAGTTGTAAATGATTTTTGTATCGCAAAAAATATGCACAATTTTGAAATGACTCCCAACGATTGGTTTTTTGCCGAATCTTTGTTGAAATTTCTAGAACCTTTTAAAACCGCAACTTTAAAGTTTTCAAAAACATATGAATTTACTTCTAGTAGCATTTTATTGAATTAGTTAGCATGATGCAAATATTTAATGAAATGTTAAATGATGCCTATATTAGTGACATTGTAATACCTGCATTTCAAAAATTTTTGAAGTATTATTTTCCTCCTCCTATGTTGATTTGTGTTGCTACTGTTATGGATCCTCGTATCAAATTAGAAGGTACGAAGAATTTGATACAAATGTTTTTTTGGATATTTAGAGGACAATGTAGAATTAACAATTGATTGCGCTACTTTTTTAGTTCAGTTTGAATCTACGTTAAATAACTTGTATGATTATTATGATAGACGTTTTGCTTCTAGTAGTACAACTTCTGTAGTTAGTTCTTCTTCTGGTAGTTCTAAAGGTAAGGGTAAAAGTAGAATTGGTGATAGAATATTTAGTTTACTTGAACAAATTCAATCTAAAAAACCTAGGACTAATCAACCAAATGAATTAAATTGGTATAACCAACAGGATACTGAGCCTACTCTTTTTCCACTAGATATTTTACAATGGTGGAAAGAACATGAACACACTTTTAGTATTCTGTCAATTATGGCTAAAGATTTGCTAACTCCTCCTGTCTCTACAGTTGCTTCTGAGAGTGCATTTTCTACAAGTGGCAGGATTCTATCTGATTATAGGAATCGGTTGAAGCCCGAGGCGTTGGAGATGCTCGTTTGCACAGAAGACTGGCTGAAGGCTGAAGATAGGACGCAAGGGAAAGCACTATCAAGTTCCACAAGTGGGAGCAACTCGCCCGAAGAACAACAACAACAACAACAACAACAACAACAACAACAACAACAACAACAACAACAACAATAACTTTGCTTGTTATGTCAAATTAGAAAACTTGTACTCAATTAAAATTGTATATAACAAATATGTTATTGTATAAAACTTATTTGTGAATTGAATTCTTCATTTCGTTATAAATTGTTCAAATTGTATAACTTAAATTCATATGAATAAAATTTCAAAATTTGTTGTCAATTTCACTCTTTCAATCTTATTATTATTATTACGATTTTTTTTGTTTATTAGTATTATTACTTACTTAGTATTATAATTAAACATCATTTGGGAATATTTGAAGAATTGTAATATTATTACTTATTAGTATTATTACTGAATTACATACTTAGTATTATAATTAAACATCATTTGGGGATATTTGAAGAATTGTAAATTACTTATTAGTATTATTACTTACTTATTATTATAATTTTTGAAGAATTGTAGTATTCATCAAACAAAGATATGGTTGTTTGTATACATCATTTGTAAAATTATTATTATTATTATTTTAATTTAAGCTACCAAAAAAAAAAATTATATTATTAAACGGGCCAACCCGCGGGTCGACCCGGCCCAACCCGGGTTGAACCCTAAAGGGTTCACGGGTTGGGCGAGCCACCCAAACGAAAACGTAGCCCGGCCCGGCCCGGCCCGTATAAGGGTGCAACCCGGCCCGGACCGGCTACGTATTTGTGCCAACCCGTACGGGTTGGGCCCGGCCCGGCCCGAACGACCCGTTCACCATCCCTAATGATGATCTAGTGGGTAGTGGGGGATATTTATGTATGATGATTATGATTAAGTTGTTAATTGTGTAACCTTTTGTTTTGTTCGAGTGTCTGTTTAGGGTTTTCATGTGGTTAAGAGCATCTGTAGTCGTCTGCTAAATAACCAAAAAATGGAAAAAAATGGGGAAAAGAGTGCTGTAGTCGTCTGCCAAATACCCAAAATTTGGGTGTCACATGAACACGAGTGTGCCAAATATAGGAGACGGTTTGGCAAATGCCAAATTATAGCCGACGAAAGATTATCTTTCGTCCATTAAATGAGAGGAAAGATAATCTTTCGTCTGAAACGTGGGACGGCAAACAAAACACCGTCGTTTCAATTCAGCATACGACGAATTCGACAAACGAAGGATAATATTCCGTCCGATTAATTAAATTTAAAAAAAAAATTTGACGGACGGTACATTATGTACCGTCCAAGACCAATTGTGCAAAAGCCAAAATGCCTAGGACGGGAGATTATCTTTCGTCCCAGGCATTTGGCAGTTTTCAAAATATTTTTTTTTTGGTCCTTTTGTGCCTTCTTTTATCTGTTTTTTTTTAATTTTTTTTTTGTCCTTTGTCCCTCACTTCAATGCATTTATATATATATATATATATATATATATATATATATATATATATTTAAATTTAAATTTCTGAGACGAAAGATAATCTTTCGTCTGAACCCATATTTTGGGTTTTGACGACTACAGCGCAAACCCATTTTTCCCATTTCTATTTGCCAAATACCCAAAATATGACTCAAGATGACTACAGATGCTCTAACCCCATTGATTTGGGATAAAGGCTTTGTTTTGAAGTTTTTATTATATCGTTCTTAAATAAGTAAAGTGATAAAATTCGCTAGGGAAAATAATTTTATTCGAGGAGTCATACATGTGATGTTGGTAAAGACAATGGTGGGTGTGAGCATGCATGATCTTCATGAATATCCATCTATACTACTGCATAATGAGAGGAGGGGTGTGTGTCATTGGCTTCTATTATGATAATGTTGCACCTTCATTATGTCAAGATCAGATATTGACTCTTGAAATTCGATCAAAATTCAGTGGTCTTTTCTCTTGATCTAGATTCCAGCTGTCAAGCTATTTTGAGCATCAAACTCTTAGGCACATGGGCGAACTGAGAGTCATACTTCACACAGAAGTGTGTTTGAGTCATACTTCACACAGAAGTGTGTTTGAGTCATACTTCACACAGAAGTGTGTTTGAATTCTTTAAAAAAGGATGATCATGTAATAGTTAAGTAGGTTGTTCTCTTACTATAAAGCCATTTGGTTTAGCATAAAGGTATACAAAGTTTGACCACAGCACAACATAGGTTGATGGCTTGAGACATTTGCACCAAGCAAAAGCAAAAAAGAAAAAAAAAGAAAAAAAAAGAAAAAGAAGAGGAAACTCTCTCTCTCTCTCTTTATATATATATCTATCTATCTATCTATCTATCTATATATATATATGAGAAAATGGAAGGAAATGTGGCATAGGAGAAAATTTTCTTCTACGACACCCTAAGAAATCCTACCCATTCCCGAATGCATGAGCCACACCATTCAAAATATTCAACATGACATTAAACATAAGAAGACAAACATTATTAAAGTTAAATATGTTTTGCCCATACATTAAGTGATGGCAAATGTTGCGTTCCTGAAAAACTGTTTGTTTGAAGCCTTTGATGACTGGGCAAAACATATTCAAATTTAGTGATTTTTCTTTACTCTATGTTTTATGATATGTAGATCAACTTGAACGGTGTGTACCATGAATTTTGGATGCAGAGAATGGGTTTTAGTGCGCCATAGGAGGAAATATTCTCCTATGGTGTAGGACCTTCCTTATCCTCTCTCTCTCTCTCTCTCTCTCTATATATATATATATATATATAATAGAGTTTCTATAAGACTGCCAACAAGATAATCATGGTTGGAAGACTTGAACCTTTACGGCAAAGCAATGGTAGAAAACTAAAATCCCTGTTTAATTTGGTCTTATTGGTTTCATTGATTATTTGTGGTAATTTGAGTAAATAAGGAATTTCGAGGGCATGCTCATCTAGTTATTGAGGTTGCCGATCATGGGTTTTGATATTGTGAAGGAAATTCATATGTTATGGAATAAGGTTTTTAAAAAAAAAAGCTATTCTATACATTAAGTTTAAGTAATTATCCAGAAAGGAAGATCCAGGGGTATTTACACTTTAGATCAGAGAGGGAAGAGGAACCTAACCAATTACTCCATTACTCAAGTGATTTATGAAGGGGGAAATTTTCTAATTATTGAAATCCATCCAAAAATCCAGAAATCCATCAGGAACTTTCGGAAATTGAATGTGATGCTGCATATAATAAGTGCATAGGTTTGTATCTTTTTCAGCTTAAAGATGGTGTCTCTGATCTGTAAGAATAGAGATGTCAATATCAATGCATTTTGGACTTTGAAAATATTAATCTTAGTCTTTTCGGGGGCTAATTTTGGAAAGACACCCCTCAACTATTCCACTCTTGAAAAAACACCACTTAACTATCAGATTCGGAAAAAAACAACTCAACTGTCAGATTTAAATCTAAACAGCCTCAACTTTGTTTTTTTCCTGAAAAAACACCCTCATCTTTTTTGGGTTGAATGCATGAAAGTGATTTTGGACAAGAATGAACCAAATTGCTGAAAGAAGTTGAGGGGTGTTTTTTTTTAAAAGAATCTGATGAGACTTTTTTTTTTTTTTTTTTTTTGGGGGGGGGGGGGGGGGGGGGGGGGGGGGGGGGGGGATTTAGCCCTTTTTTTAGTTTAGGTTTAATTTGAGGAAAGTTCTGTGCACCCTGGGGCATTTATTTGCTTTATGTTCTACCTTCCTACAGTATCGGGTGCTTTCCCTTACTGATACAAACCTCTCTCAGTATGAAGGAGCTTTATGATGGCTTTTGTTGGGTTAAACAAAGCTGAGGTGTTGCTCTCTCATTGAAGGCTTTGGTGGTGTAAATCATTTGTAGAATGTAACTGAAAAGGAACAGCAATTTTATCTATAGTTCATTCCCTCCTTGGGATAAAATTAGCAATGAGGAGTGTTTACAAGAGAAAGAAGTGATCGAGCTTTTATAAGAGCTACTCATATACTGCTAGATCAGAACATTATATACATTTCTTTGAGTTTTTTTCATATCTGTTCTTTTTTCTCTAGATATGGATTAATCAGCAAAGACACATTCATGTGATTGCATAAAATTTCATTTCGTTAAAGGCGGGATGCTCAGTATATACTTAGGTTCTAACTATAGAATGATTCTGATTGCACATATTCAGAAAGTATAGATGATTAGGAAGGAAAAAATTATGGTCCTCTTTCAACATCACCAATTCTGCCAACCTCCACTATCTTGATGATTCCTTATGTGTTAATATTATCAGAAATAAATCATGAATAATTGGTTCGAGTAATTAATCATTGATGTTTATATTGATTAAACATCTCCGCAAAAGCAAAAACTAATTTTCCAATAGAAAAAAATATACTACTGTTGTTATGCTTTAAAAGAGTAACCAGTAATGCCATAATATTATCCTTTCATCTCATGTAATTTTCTACTAAATTGACTACCCAACTGTACTGTGTACGTTTGCACTGATGGAGAAGAACAAATTAAAGGGGTCCACTCTCATGGGAAGTGTATGGGCTTTCTTTCGAAAATGCCTAGTCTTAGTGCTCTCTTATGGTCCTATCCCTAATCATATAGCATTTATAATGGATGGAAATCGTAGATTCGCCAAAAGCAGAGGCATAGAACATGGCGACGGGGGCCATCGAATTGGCTTTGCATCCCTCCTCTCTACTCTTCAGTACTGTTACGAAATGGGGGTGAAGTACGTAACTGTATTTGCTTTCAGTATCGAAAATTTCAAACGAAAACCGCATGAGGTTCAATCCGTGATGAATCTAATGCAAGATAAGATATATGAACTACTGGAGGAAGAAAGCATTGTTAACAATTACGGAATCAGGATTAATTTCTGGGGGAATCTGAAACTCTTGAGTGAGCCAGTGAGATTGGCAGCTAAGAAGGCAATGGCACAAACTGCCAACAACACCGGACCCGTTCTATCAGTATGTGTTGCCTACACTTCCACTGATGAGATCGTGCACGCCATTGAAGGTTCATGTGTTGACAAGAGCAGCAAAGTTTCTGATGAGAAGGATATGGAAGGTATCATTTCGGTGGCCGATTTGGAGGAACACATGTACACAGCAGATTTTCCTGAACCTGATATCTTGATCAGGACTTCAGGTGAGACTAGGCTTAGTAATTTCCTTTTATGGCAAACAACTTTTACCCATTTGCAGAATCCAGGCCCTTTATGGCCCGAGTTTTCATTTAGGCATTTAGTGTGGGCTATAATGAAATACCAGAACATTTACCCTTATTTAAGTGATTTAAGAACCAAAAGTAAATAGATGAATTGGATCGCAGTTTAAACCATACAATTCCTGTAACTTATCATATGTAATGTACACTACATTTAATTATCGTAACAGAAATTAGATTTTGGAAAGATGTATTATCTACTTCGAAGATTTTGTGAACATGCATACATCAGGTTTGGATGAGATTAGGGTCCTAGTTTTTTTTTAGCACCTACTTTTCACATGTTTGAAGAACGCTAGTAGGGGTATTACTTTCATGTACTGTACTCTATTTGCTTACTCGGTCTTATCCCTGAACTATTGGCAAGAAAAATGTTTCCTCCTCCTTTTTCATTTGTTATTGTTATATAATTAGACTATATGTGGAAACTGATACAACCAATCCAATTTGAATTTGGCTTCTCTTTTTAAAAATTGTTCTGTTCCTATGTGAACCTGATATGAATTCAAATAGTGATAAGATTGTTTTTTCACTTACATCAATATCAGTCCCTCTTCCATATTTCCGTCTCTTTTAAACCCTTCTTAAACCCCTAATTATCCCCCATCATTTCCTATACCAACAACCAAAGAAACCATGGAAGTCGCCTCCGACGAGTTAGATGCTGGCATAATGGGCAGCTGCACTGCCTACGAGTTGTCCAAGCATGGTCACAGTGTCCTCGTGGATGTATTCATTCGACTTCCTCCTCCACCCCGAATCCTCCCACGGCGTGTCTCTCACTATCTGGTCACTTACCCTATGCCCCCCTCCCCCCTCTACTACATCCTTTTGGTTTCTCTTGCTTTGGACCTCGGGGAATCAGCGAGTCCAAAATTGGATACTATGTACTATCCAGAACCAAGCACTTCGATTTCGGTTTCTGACTCTGCCTTCAGCTATGCCATCACCAGCCAGGCACATGGCGAGAACATCATTTCCGATAATCACAAGTTTTCCAATTTGTTCCAACTTGGAGAAGACTGGGTTGGACTGGTAACTTAAGGATGGATCATTAAAGCCACCCAAGGCAATGGCCATGTTTGGGACACTAGCTGCAAAGAATGGTTCGCATCTTAAAGACTGGACGGAAGTGGAACAGATCAAGAAGGAGGAAGATCGTTGAATTTTGGTACCACTTTGCACGAATTCGGAAGCAAGAAGTGTGTTGTCATTGCTGGTGCCTGGAATCAGAAGCTGATTCTTCGGTCAGCAACTGGGTTGCAGCTGCCAATCCAGCCACTTCATGCGTTGATAGTCCATTGGAAGGTGAAGCAGGGGTTTGAGAAGCTTCTGAGGCCAGAATCTGGATTCTTGACATTCACTTTCTACGGTGAGCTGCTTATATATGGCATGCCATTGATGCAGTTTTCAGGTTTGATCAAGATTGGGGTGTGTTTGCGGGGGGGGGGAGTGGATTGAGAGCGATACCGGGGTGCATGGAGGGGAAAATACCGGTGATGCTTCAGGGGTGTATGTATTCAATGACTCCGGATGAGGATTGTGTGATAGATTATGTAGTGGAGGAGATGGTGATGTTAATGAAGTGGTTTTTGGTGAGGAGATTTGAAGGTGGTGTTAAAGTGAAAGCAAAAGATTAGTGATGTGTTTCAGGATGGATTTATTTATTTATTTTTTTAATATTTATTTTTGGGGTAGGGGAGGGTGGAATATGACCATGTTTCATTCAAGATAAAGCATGGTTACCCTGTTTCAGGGTGGAGCTAAGTTATAATAACTGGTGTTTTGTGTAGTTATCTTGCATAACTACATTTTTCGCACCTCAGAGGTAGATAACCAGTGTCATTTAAACTTTACTTAGGATTAACAGAAAAAAAATCGAAACTTCAGTTAGACCTAATTTATTTTACTATTCGGTGCCAAACACTTAGTTACAAGATACCAAAAGTTATTAGGTATGAAAAACAAAGTTAGCATAGCCTTACCCCTCCGCTTTAAGTAACTTTGGTCATCCTAACTTTGTTCTTAGACGGTCTCAACAACAACTGTTTTTATAGATCTGCATTGTATAACCCCAATCGACGACAACACAGTTGTCGCCACTGACGTTGGAAGAACGAGAAACTAGATATGAGAGGTCACCATCACCGAAGTTCTTATGCCTCATCGCCAAGGAGAGTGGGCCATGACCACCGTCCCTCATCACCTAGGAGAGAGAGAGTTAGAAGGAGCCAAGAAAATCTTTTTTTTTGGGGGGGGGGAGGGGGGGGCAAGAAAATCTTTTTTTTTGGGGGGGGGGGGGGGGGGGGGGGGGGGGCTGAAAACGCAAAACAATGAACCACAACCCCTGCGTCACAACAAAAATCAGATCAACCATCCTAACACCCCCAAATGGACATCATTGCCAAGTTTGGTAGCGTAAACCACTTCAGGGCTTGAGAGGGAGTCTGGTATGGTAAAAAGAGATATCTCAATTAGAAATTGAGACAACTCAGGCACTGAAGACATGAGAATTACTCGATCAGTCGAAACAGGACATAGCATGGATCCCTGTCGCCAACAACACGAGAGAAAAAAACAAAGATTTTAGGGCCTGATAAGGGGAAGAATCAAGCTAGAAAACAAAGGAAGGGGAAGAAGGGGCTGATACCGTGCTTCAATTATGGCGACTTGGGTCACATCCACGCCGACTGATGAGTGTAATTTCTATTTGATTTTATTATTACTCTTTTTACATATTAAAATTGTGAGTTCTTTTTGAATTTCATCTTCCTTCTACTTAATTCTATGTATTTGTTTATTTTTGAAGGAATGAGATGCTTGTTAGGATTGTGCAGGGCCGGCCCTGAGTTCCGGGGGGCCCTAGGCGAACTTCCGAAATGGGCCCCCCCCTGCCCCATACATTTTTAAAAAACATGCAAAAAAAATTTTACACGCGAAATGCGTGCCTATATTTACAAGGGAAGTTTGAAATTGGGGGCCCCTAAAATCGTGATTTCGGCGGGGGCCCGAGGCGGCCGCCTTGCCCGCCTACATATCAGGGCCGGCCCTGGGATTGTGAACTCAAATACACAAAGTCATGGAGCGTGGAGTTGGAGAATGAGAAGAAACAAAGCAATGCAAAAAAGTAGCACTAGCATCACCTAGAACTTGAACAGATGTTTTGAACAAGAAGATAGACGAATATGAACTTTTGTTCTAAATCAAAGATATCGGTCGTTGAGTCTTCTTCGAAATGAGTACTCATACGTCACGAACGGATTTCTGTAGCTTCCGATTTTTTTTCCTTCTATAGCTACGCCCAGAAAACAGCAAGTTAGTAGTCGACCGCTAAACTCTTTGTTTGGATAATAGAAAGACGCAGTCGATCACTCAAAAAAACAGTTGACCGCGTCGGGGTTGAGTTATATTTTGAGTGCGGATTTCGGGTCCAATGGGTTGTATTTGTATATATCTTTTTAGGGATTCTTTAGGGATTATATATAGATGCTGATGTGAACTCTAGGAAAAAAAAAAGAAAGATCTTGGTGGCTAAGAGAGTTGGTGTAAACGACTCATCACACCGTTGGAGAGCAAGAGCCACAGCGTTCATCAAGATTGTCTATAGTTATTTGTTCATCAAGATTGTCTATAGTTATTTATTCTCTTCTATTTTTCATTATGTAATCCAATACAATATTTGTTAGTTTCAAATTTGCTATGAACTAATTTTATTTTTATAAGGCTTCGATGTAGCCTAGCTTTGAAAACACAATTTGGATTTCATATTATTTTATTCGTCTACTTTTTTATGGTTGTGTGCTTAATTTTTGTTCCTAATGCTTATAATGGTCTGTCCAACTATTATTTGATTTATTGTATCATGGGGGATGTCGAGATGTAACTTGTGATTTAGAATTCTAGAATTGAACACCATTACTTGAGCGAAATTAGAGATAATTTACCGTGATTAATATGACTTTACAAAAATTTAAAGAACTTAATGAATCTTCATATAATTAAATTCACATAGAGATGTGACAAATTATTAGTTGGAGATATGCTCGGTGTTATTCAAGAGAAAACATTAAATAATTAGGAAATTTTTGTCTACAACTTGAAAGAGTAAAGTTTTGAGTTTCATGAAATTATGAGTTGTGTGAGATTAGTTAGGTGAAATCGAAAATCCTAGAGTTAGTTTTGCTATTAATAAACCTTAAAACTTCAGATTTTGTTAATTTTGATTAATTTAGTTTTGCTTTTAGTTTAATTTAATTTAGTTGTTGTTTTTATCAAATTTTTGATTTTCTAAATAAAGATAATTTGGTTCGATACTCAATAAAATAATTAGTTCTGAGGTTCGACACTCTTTTCTTTTAAACTTTACTATTTGTTGCGATTTTGTGCGCTTGTAAATTATTCCATTATGTTTTTGACGCCGTTGCCGGGGACTAATTATTATTTTATTGATATCGATAATAGCTAAATTGTTACTATTTTGGATTTTATTTTGTTTAGAAATATATGTTTGATTAGTTTTTATGTTATTTAATAGTTACTAGGTTTGCCCGTTGAGACGTGCCTACAGCACGTCTTCGGAACAGTGCACCTGGTTTGATTATATAAAATAGTTTTGGAGGTCCAACAAATTAATTGAAGTAGCAAACAAGCTATATGAGGAAGCAGTATATCTACCTTTAAGCTCAACCATCGCCTTCTTGATCATTAGCTTGAACTTACCTGGAATGCATATAGTTTGTTAGAATCACTGCATAAAGTTTTTTTTCAACTTCCGCATCACTTTTAGATACTTGTAATAGTTATGCAGTGACATTATCATATAGGTTTTATAGAGCTTACTCTAATCCCATAACCACTATGAGCATGTCTAAATACAATGGTAACGCAAGTGCAGGTGTGAAAGTATCTACAATACCAATAATCTAAATATTTGTTTGTCTGAGACTTAGTTTGCAATTGAAATACCTCTTATTATTGTTTCAACCAAAATGAAATACATGAAGTTCTCAAAACTTTAAACCAAGCTAATCATATCTTTTATCTCCACTTTGTCTTCCCATAGCACCTTTATAAAAAAAAAAAAATCAAAATGGATAAATAACAAATTTACTTTAGCTGTCTATCTTGAGTGGAGAGTTCGCACCCTTCACTGGTAAACTCCAGTCATCCCAATCCTATATATCCAAACATATACTAAAGTTCTTATATGTTATGTTATCCATGGTTTCTAATAACCAGTGAAGAAACATTTCATGATAGTATTTTCTCTTGTAGTAAGGAATTAATGTTGCATATTTGCCAAGTTATTTTAGGTTGCTGGTCAGCTTACTTGTCCTGCTATGGTTTGGAAGACCAAATTGAGGCCACCAAATAATCAATCTCTCACTTGCGTACACCTTAAATCAAAACCAATAGGAAACTCATCAAATAAATCACCAAATTAAAATTTTTTAAACCCAGAAATAAAACCATCACACCTCTATGAAATTAGATCCCATGCACACACAAAATTCAAGTCAGCAAAAAATTGAGTAATCCCCTGCACACACAAAATTAAAAATTAGAATGAGAATTAGGTTAATGAGATAAAATTAGAGTCGTCGCATCGCATATAGAGGCTCTCGATACGGTGGAGTGGAGTCGCTTGATAATCGCGCTCGATTTGGTGGAGGAGAGTTACCGATACGGAATCAGCAGCGGATCAGATATCGACGATGACTTCTTGTTTGGGGTTCGACATTGGATTTGGAATTGGATTTGCTTTGAAATTTTCAAATTTTCAAATTTTTGAAATTTTCAAACTTTCAAAAATCTAAAAATTTAAAAATTTTTAAGATTTAAAAATTTTAATTTTTTTTTAAATTTTTTAAATTCTTTTATAAGTTTTTAATTTTTCTGAATTATTTGTAAAGTTTTTAAAGTTTTAATTTTAATTTTTTAAATTTTAATTTTTTTAAATTTAAAAAAATTTAAAATTTAAAATTATTTTTTGTAAAAGTTTTAAAATTTTTAAATTTTTTATATGTTTTTGATTTTTTTGAATTATTTTAAATGTTTTAAAATTTTAATTTTCTTTAGTTTTTTAGTTTTTAATTTTTTTAAAATTTAAAATTTTATTTTCTTAATTTTTTTGAATAGGGGAGAGAGAGGGGGAGAAGGAGAAATAATCAAATAAATAAAGGAGTTGTTTTGGATGGGGAGAATTTGAATTTGAGTTTGGGGGGGGGGACTTTTAGGGGGAAAAATGTGTTTTGTAAGGTTAGATCCGGGCCTTTAATTTTTGGGGAATTGAAGGAGAGCCACTTGATAGCTTTCTTTGTGTTTTATTATATAGATATTTCAAACTAGTATCAGACACGTGCACACGTGCACGTGGAAAAAATTGAACGATAATGAAAAGGGTAAGAAGAAATAATTTCCAAACCGATCCACTTTCGAAAATATTTACAAAACAGGTCCACTTTCTAAATTATTTACCAAAGTTAGTCCATAATTAAAAAGAAAATAATTTTCAAACTGATCCACTTTCGAAAATATTTACCAAACAGGTCCATTTTCGGAAATATTTACCAAAGTAACCCAACCCGTGCGTTGCACGGGTTGGGTTATTGACTAAGGGGTTCTCCCATTATAGTATTAGAGATAGAAATTTCAGGACATAGAAGTGTATCATCATTGCGAACGAGGGTAATGTAGAGAAAAATAAGGTTTTGAGGGACAATGTTATGCCTCGGTTATTGGAGCAACATCAAGCATAAAGAGACAAACTATACAAGCTAACAATTTTGAGGTAAAACCGGCGGTCATTCAAACGATTCAACAAACTGTTCATATTTCAAAATTTTTAGAAATTTACGTCACTTTCAAGCATCATGGAGTGTCAGACGATGCTATCCATTTGAGACTATTTTCTTTTTCACTTGGAGATAAGACGAAAGCTTGGCTAAAATTCTCTACCACCATATGTCATCACTAATTGGGAGGGATTAACACAAAAAGTTATGGCCAAGTATTTTCTTCGGCAAAGACAGCGAAGCTAAGGAATGACATTACCAAATTCACTCAATTTGAGACCGAGTCTTTGTACGATACGTGAGAAAAATATAAAGATTTATTGAAAAAGTGTCATCATCATGAACCTCTGAAATGGCTGCAAGTGCAAACATTATATAACAGTTTGGAAGCTACAAAATCGGTCTATGGTAGATGCAGCAGCTACAACAACTCTTATGGACAAAATCCATGAAGCGGTCTATGAGCTTTTCGAGGAGATGACATCTAACAATTACCAATGGCCTTCGAAGAGAGCAATGCCAAGAAAGGCGGTTGAAATTTTTTAGTTTGATTTGTTGCACAAATGGCTACAATATCTAAACAATTAGGTAATATGAATGTAAATGTTATTTAAATTAAAGTTGTTTAATTGTGATCATTATGTTGACTTCTAGTTTGGTGTGCACAAAACGTGCTTACAAATACTAATAGGTTTTAATTGAGATTTTCAGATTTTCAGGAATAAATAAAATCAATAAGAGATTCAAAGAGATTCAAATATAAGTAAAGAAGGAAAGCAATAAAAAATGATTGCAAAATCAAGCAAAAGAAGAAGTCATTCAAAAAGAGGACATGTTGATTAGTGCCCAAGAAAGCCAACAAGATCAGTTTGTGTTATTCCATATATATGAGATTTTATATGTAATTGATTGATTATTAATAGTATATGGTAAGAATATAAAGTGGTTTCGTCAGAATCAGCACGATTGCGGCGACCGTACTGTAGTGTCGGTCGACCGCACCACAGTCGACCGCCCATTATAATTAATATGATGAAGCAGTTGACCATTCATCTTCGACTTTTCGATTAAAAGATGAACGATCGACTGTCACCTTTTGCAGTCGACCGTACTTCGTGCAGATTTCTTTTTTGGAATGTATCGTTTCTAGTTTTTAGAGATACACTTCCTAAGTCTATATATTTGGACGAACCCACTATGTATTCTTCACCTATTGCTCTGAGAAAAATTGTCTGAACTAATCAATTCAACAATCAATCCGAGTGTGTGATACTTATTTATTTTCTTTAGTCAGGATCATTAAAGATCTTGAGTTTTTCTTTTCTTCCACTTCGGTGAGATTGAGGGGGCTTATGTTAGAAGTCCTGTGGGTGTAATAGGTCTCTCGGCCTGAATCCGAGAATCACCGTACAAGGGTTTGAGTATAGTGGAACGCTTGTGGCGGAGAATTGCTACAAGTAGGTGGTGTGGACGTAGACCTGGGGGTCGAACCACGTTATATCGCTGCGTCACTTGTACTTGCTGTGTTTGCTTTTTCAATCTATTCTTATTTAGTTTGCAACTTAATTTTATTTTTTTTTAATTCCGCACAATCACCGTATTCACCTCCCCTATGGTGATTTACAGTGGTATCATAGCGAGGTGCTTACTAATAGCTTAAAAGCTTAAGCAAAAGGTCCAATGGTCAAAATCTCTCATCTCGAAAACTTGTACTCATCGGAGCCATTTATCTCCAATGGGACAAGTCTAACACGCTCACCATATTTTGATGGAAAATGCTATGATGTTTGGAAAGTTCGTATGTCTCATTACAGATGCTTGGAGAAGAAATATGGAATGTGTGCATAAACAAAACAGATATTCCGGTCAGCAATGGAAAGAAGGCTTTCTCAAAAGCAGAGCTAGCACTAAAAACTGCAAATTCCAAAGCTATGACGGCTCTTTATGCAGGATTGATCAATGAAGAATTAATGTGATGCGGGCGAAATTGCAAGACGACATACGAAATTTGGAACAACTTGCTGAAACAGCATGAGGAAACCACTTCTGAGGTAAAAGCTAAAGTACATTTATGTTTTTATAAGTTTGATGTTTTTCGTATGTTGGCAGGAGAGAACGTAGATCAAATGCTTGTCCGTTTTGATATTATTGCACATGAGCTTGAGAGCTTAGGTAAGTGGTTGGATGATGACCGAAATGTCGAAAAACCCATAAGTTGTCTCATGCTGGAATGGGATGTAAAAGCTGCCGCAATGAGGTAAACCCTTGAGAAAAAGGGATTCGATTACTACATCTTCCAAGGAAAACGGAAGACATACGATATGGAGATGACCGAAACCAAAAGATACATGCAGAACATCGGGATTGAACCAAAAACCGAAGAGAGGACCATCGCCTTGAAAGCAGAAAAATCTCGATCATCAAAAGCAAAGTCAGATCGTAAGGAGTCAGACGAAGATATCGCCTTGCTGACTAAGCAATTTCGTAAATATCTTAAACATAAAAAATATGGTAGTACCAAGGAGAAAGAGAAAAAGATAAAGACGACATATGCTACAATTGCAAGAAGCCTGGACACATTCGAGTAAATTGTCCCATCTCACAGGATAGGAATAGAGACTACTACCACTCCAATCCAGGACTGAGAAAGAAGGCGTTGAAGGCAATATGGCTAGACTCAGATTCAAGCGAGGATGAGCAGGATCACAACAATGTTGGTTTCATGGCTCTTGGGAATGGTGAGGTGCAATCACCATCTCAAGAAGAAGTAATCGAAGAACCCACTTACGATGATTTAGTAGACATGTGTAATGGACCAAAATATTATGCTAAGAAATTGAGTTGTAAATTAAGATAATTTAAACAAATTCCAAATGAATCACATGACTCTTGCATCGCTAAAAATCAAAAACTGAAAAATAAAAATTCTTTGATTATGGAAAATTCGAGTCATTTAGAAAAGATCATGATGTGTTGCTAGAGGAAAATGAGTATTTAAAACAACAAATTCAAGAATCCTTAGCAACACATGATGAAAACTTTAGAGCATCCACAGTCGTGTGCTATTTATGCATTTTATAGCAAACAACCAGCTGCAGTCGTTTGCTATTTATGCATAAAATGCATAAATAGCGACAGTAGATTGCTATATATGAGAGGAAATTTGAGAGAAATGCATACTGACAGGACGCAACTTCACTTTGCGTCTGACGAAAAAAATATTTTTTTAATTCGTCAGACGCAACTTGACCTTGCGTCCGACGTCTTTTTTAACAAAAATTGAATTTTAAATGTGTTGGAATTCTGGCCACTCCTTGGAGGCAAGGTGATGTTGCGTCCAAGGAACGACCAACCTTTTTTTTTCTTTCCTTTTTTTAAATTTATTTTAAATACTTAAATAATGTTTTTAATTAATAAAAAAATCATAAAAAATAGTTAAAAATCATGGGACGCAATGTGAAGTTGCGTCTGTTCAATTTTGTTTTTTTTCTCTTTCGACGCAATGTGAAGTTCCGTCTACCTATTAAAAAATAATTAAATTCCTCCGACGCAACTTCAAGCTCCGTCTGTTCTGAGATTTTTATTATTTTAAATTAAATTGGTAAAAAATACCATTCGACGACTGCAGCAAATAGGCAAAATGCTATATGCATTTATGCATCTTTTAAACAATCACGACTGTGGATGTTCTAAGAGAAATTCATGACAAATCTGTTTATATTACTAAATTTACTGATGATTTAAAAGAATGCAAACGAAAAATTGATGAGGTACTGGAAAGTTGTAATGAAGCTCTTGAACAAAATAGATTACTTGATGCTACACTAGACACTCTTCGTTGGAACACAAAAGATGATGGGATGACTAGGAAAAGACTTTTAAAAGAGTAACTGAGCTCGGGAAAATTGTTGAAAAATATGAAGGGCCCAGTTACCTTATTACAAAGAATTCAAGATCTTATTATGATAATCGTGACCTTGGTTACGAAGAGCCAATACACCATCAAAAATCTAACTCATCATGTCATACACACATGCACAGTCATCAACATGATCACAAATCAACACAAAACTATGCAAGTGTGCATGGCCCAAGGTATAGTCGTATCACATGTCACTACTGCTGTAGACTAGGGCATATTTCTTATAATTGCTCGTTAAAAAGGAATACTAATTTTGTTTGGGTAAGAAAGAATGTAAATGCAGGTTCAAAACAAACCTGAGCACCCAAATTATACCTACTAATCTTAATGTAGGTACCTCAGCGTATAAAGACTAAAGATCGGTGGTACTTTGACAGTGCATGCTCAAACCATATGACATGTAATAATAGATACTTTGCATCACTATCAAGGGAAAGAGGGAAGGGCATTATCATTGGAGATAATAGCACTGGTCAAACCATCGGTAAAGGTAAAATAAACTTGGGTTCTTCATGCTCCATTGAGGATGTTCTATTGGTAAGAGGTTTGAAACACAATTTACTTAGCATCAGTCAATTATGCGACAAAGGTTATACTGTTATTTTTGATAAAAATGTACGCACTGTGCTAGATAACAATAAATCATGTTTACTGTTAGATCAAGATGATTAATTAGGGCTAGGATTTGTATCTCATAGTCGCTTAAGATATTATATCCTGCTTATCAGTATTGGAATATCACAAAGCCCTACCTCTAGACCAGCTTTTATATGAGGTAAATTGGGTTTAGGGTACTGGGCTTTATGCCTATTCAACCCGGTCCAACAATTAAACAGATAACACGTGCAAAGCATGTGTTGCCCCATAGAACGTTATACACAATAATATTCTATTATATTAAGAATATACCTATATATCCAACAATCTCCTCCTATATTCTCAATATATTAGGCAATGCCCCGTTAAATTACTGGCTCACAAAAATAATATAGTTCACAGACTAAATCAATTATAACTAGAATAGTTCAAATGAGACTAAACCAAAATAATCAAATAGTTCAAAGACCATATCAAAACAGAATAGTTCACAATGACTAAACCAACTAGAAAAATCAGTCATAGTTTCAAAACCAACCAAAGCAAATAAACTTGAAGAACAAAATATGAGTTTTAAGCTCATGAACACAAGAGTCTTAAACTCAACAGATGTTTTATCAAGCAAGTGACAAATTTATTCTTTAGATAAATAAACCAAAACTATATCTTTGCAAACTGCTTTATGTTTACTCCTCCATTTTGAGCAAATCATTATTCTGAAATCTATGTTGACAGATTCAACTCCTCCATCTTTGCTAGCTTATTGAAACAAGAATATCAAGAGACACATCTCTAAGAATTTTAGCAAATTTCATAAAATATCTGGTTCTACTAAAGAACTTAGTACAATTCAACGATAGCTTAGCAAAATGTAACGCAAGCATCACAATCAAGTTTCTTTAACAAAATAAAGAACAAGAACTATTATAGTTTCTGCACAAGAACTATACTATGTTTCATATTGAAATGATAGAACAGTCAAATCAATTATGGTTAATTCTGAATCATCAAAATTGAAATGAAGCATGAATCCATAAAAAAATTATATCATCGAAATTGGAATGATATAACAACCATTCTAAACATCGGAAACACATCGACAAGTTTTCATGCTTTCTTTTTGAATAATGAGATGATTCTAAGTAAATTATGAAAATATATAGCATCATCAGAATTGGAATGAAATTATATATTAACAGAATTTACATAGAATTTTTCAAATTATCTAAAGCATGCCAATTGCCTAAAATTGATGCTTCAGTTTGAACTTCTCTATGGCTCCAATTGGATTCTAAATCTCAAAACAACTTGAATGTTAAAGCTTTTGACTCAATAGATTTTAACTCCATTTTCCCTACAGTTTTGATAATTAGATCACTTTCAAGTCTGTTAGCAAGAGCATTAGCCATACTTGTTGCAATTGCACTTTATCTATGAGAAAGTTCAACTAGGCTTCTTTCAGCCTTAATATACTACTCTTACTGCTATAAAGTGAGTTATGAGCTACAGTGCATTGTAGCTTGATAGTCGCATAACAGAATTAGAGAATTTACTTTAAACTTCTCAATGGATGATTAGCAATAAGTCATTCAATCCACTCAGCCTCTTCCCCTGCAGAGGATAACATATAGAGGTCTGATTTCTTGGATGAGAACGCAATGCTTGTTTGCCTTTTAATCTTCATAATTTTTTTCTGCTCCTCCTAGTGTGAATTTGTCGACTTTCACTAAACTTTGAGTAGCACAAAACCAACTCTTGAGTTTGAGTAGCACAAAGCAAACTCTTGAGTACCACTCAGGTATCTCATTAGCCTTTTAAGGGCACTCAAATGTGTATGAAATTATTAGTGAATCTGCAGATCATACCTACCTCAAAGGCTATGTCTGTTCTAGTGCAGATCTTTGTATACATGAGACTTTCATTTCTTTTAGAATGATCTACATATCTCATAGTTGCACCATCATTAGGTGTCAACCTTTTATCATAATCATAAGATGTTTCAAAACACATTTTCAATCACTATATCCCCACTTTTGAAACACATTATTGATTTATCGAGTTTGACGAAGGGTTATCCTTTGCCAACCAAAACTCACTCTTATACATAATATGGTGTCCACAACACTTAGGTGTTTCATGCTAAATTTATTTGGATAGCACAATTTAACTCCATTTATAATAGAGATGTCATTTCCAATCAACAAGTATGTCAATAAAACCAAGCAAATAATAGCCATTATATTTGACACACCACAAAGTTAAAGGCACTGATCTGAATTACTTGATTCATATACTAGGCTCTTTGAGAAATTTGTCAAATTATTTATGCGTTAGCTATATAACATGTTTTAAAACATACGATAATTTTACAAAGTTGTAAATCTTGTTCACTAAACACATTAGTACAAAACTAATCAGTACAAAACTTTTCAATATAAAATGTTCAGTACAGAACTTTTCAGTACAAAACTGTTTAAAGTCTTTTATGAATAACAAAATTTTCAAAAGATGTAAGGGCAAGAAGAATCCTTATTATAGCAATATGACAAACATGTGAGTAGACAACAAATCAGTCTATCCCATTTATCTCAGTCAATTTTTAAGCTACTAGAAGTGCATTAAAATTGCTACTGATCAATCAAAACTAACTTTCTTCTACAGAACCCCACTTGCTATAGTTTTAGCCCATTTCGGCAAATCAACTAATTTTATAACACAAATTTATCTCATTGTCTACTAAAGACTTTTCTTGGCCCATTTGCCATTGAAGTATAAGTGTCAGTAGGACTGATTCTTGATCCCAATTGTGAATCATAGATCGTGACAGTAGGACTGATAATTTCATAGATTTGTCTTTGATGAACACATCTTCAAAAAACTTTGCAAGTCCAGATTCTACTAACCCAAATTAGATAGATCCAAAACCGTCCATAGAACCATATTCTGCACTTTCTAAGTATACACAAATATTTATTGTAGGTCCTACTTTAGGCCTTCTGGGATCATGTACTTTAACAAATATATCATACCATATTTTTCACTTTGACAAAATTATTTGTGTTTTTATACCGTTAATCTACAAGGTGTAAGTAACTTAGAGTGTTGTAACAAATTAGATTTATGATTAATAATGTAACATCACTCATAATTACTCAAAGTCAAACTAACAGTCAATAACATAGAATTCAATATTTTACTGAGTGTTTGATTCTAACTTTATCAATACTGTTTGACAATGGTAAATATAGTACACTAGAGATTATGTCAAATGCAAATGACTCTAAAATTATTAAACATATTCACCACCTCCATCAACACTGAACCCTTGATTTCTAGCATTTAACTAGATTTTAATTCATCAAAATAACGAGTGCTACATTCTCCATATATGTATGACAAACATTCAATAATCATCTACATAGGTGATTAAACACTTCTGACCAATTATCGTCTCAACTAGTCACAAAGCTACTGAGATTACAAATATCATACTTTATTGACTCAAGAAGTTGTGTGCTCCTAGAGACCATACTAAATGATTTTCTAGTGATCATAATCTGAGCACAACTTTCATATTTGTCATATTTAATGGAGTGTCATTTAGCAGAGTTATGAGTTTTAACAAGAACAAACAATTTAATATATAGTTCTCAAATCCTAGCTAATTTTCTATGTTCAGGAACTGATATGGCTAAAAATAGGGTTAAATCGGAACCGTTCAAATTGGGTACGAATTTTAAAACTCAGGGGTAAAATGGTAATTTCACCTACAAACGGGTTTGAAATGGGAACTGGGTCTTTTTCCAAAGCCCAATAACCAATAAACAGATCCGTCTTAATGGGTACGGGTCCCAACCCGTAAGAAACCCAGTCCAACTGGATAGGAAAGGATTCAGATTTATGATTAGCCTTAATCAGCAGTCTTAACCACTTCTATCCATTTACATCGGGAAGTAGGGATTTAATCTTATCCTGAAACTGATTCTTAAGGCGGCTATAAATACCCCCCACCCCCTACTATTACCAGGTAATCAATCTTTTTCCAGTGAAAGCTCTTTCTTAATCATCCAGATTACTGACAAGAGCATCGGAGGGTGCGTCGCTGGGATCAATCCCGGTGTCTCGCACTTTTTGCAGGTTAACGGCGAGAGGATCTTGGTCAAACTCTGGTAAAGTCATTCAGGTTTGACTATTCAACTTTCCTCGAATCTACAAATCTATCTGTTTGCCCCCACACCGATTTCAGTGGCAACAAATTGGCACCGTCTGTGGGAAACGCGAATAGCAGTCCAACCTCTTCCATCGGTCAATACCGCCTCTAGCCATGCCACCAAGGAAAGTAAGATCCAGAGGGTCCAACCGTGGGCCCACTCCCATTCCACCTCAACCACAACCAGAGGCTCCCCTCCAACCCATTCAGCCACAAGGACAGCTCCCTTTTCAACCTGATCCACCGCTACAGCCAGGGCAGCCTCCTCTTCAAAATCCTCAACCCCAGCAGGCTCAACTCGGGCCCCAGAACGCTAGTATAGGGACCTCTCATCCTTATCCTCAAAAGCAACCTCTTCACCGCGATCATATCTCGGTACATAACCCTTCCACCGACTCCATGGCATCCTATAACCCTTGGCCTTCAGAAGATCTCCGCAACATCATAATCAACCGGCAGAAAGAGGAAGACCTTCGCTACCGTTTGGATGAGAGGCGGTCCCGAGAGGGAGCCTCCTGCTCAGAACGTCCAATTGCGCGATCTCCTTGCCGCTGCGACCGCAGGAGGTCCCCTCTTCATAGGAGGTGGAGGGAGTCCCCCGAGTACCATCGAAGAGGGCACTGTTCTCCCACTGGTCGACAGCCCCAGAGGGACCAGAACGGACCCATCACTCGAGCAGAATTCCAAGAGTTGCAGGCAACAGTCTTGCGGGTCCTCAATGTTCCGCCAAACAACAACAATAATATTCAGAGGGTCCCCACTCTTGAGCCGGTTCGAAGCCCTCGCCATCGGTCCCTAAGTCCTCCTCAAGCTCCGAGCCACCGCCATCACATCCCTAATCCTCACCAGTCTCCAAGCTACCATCGCCGTACCCCACGCTCCCATTCGTACGAAGACGAGTCCAGAGGCTCACCAAGATATCATCGAAGGGATGATGCTGTCGACTGCCGTCTCCATGAGATGGAGAGGCACCTCAGTCAACTAGATAGGGATAAGGAGCTAAGAGGGAGGACCCTTCGTCCAAGCAGACCTCTGTTCTCCCGAACCATCATGGAGGCCCTAGTCCCAGCAACATTTCAAGCCCCTGCAGTTCGAGACATACATGGGAGAATCAGACCCCATGGATCACATCGAGAGTTTCAAAACTCTCATGATGATCCATCAGGCCTCCGATGCCCTCCTATGCAAGACCTTTCCAGCCATTCTCAAAGGCCCGGCTCGGGAATGGTACTCCCATCTCGCCCCATCCTCCATCTTCTCTTTCGAACAGTTCAAGACTCTCTTCATAACCCATTTCGTGAGCAGCCACCGCTCCAAAAAAACGAGTATTTCACTACTCTTCCTTAATCAGAAGAAGGGCGAGAAACTGAGAGACTATGTCAAGCAGTTTACCGCAAAAGCCAGGTCCATCGCCTCCCTCGATCAATCGGTCACTGTGGCCGCCTTTCAGTCCAATGTCCTCAACTCGAACCTCCGGTCCTCCGTAGCCAAGAAGTCCCCGCGAGACTTCTCCGACCTTCTTCTCAGAAGCGAGAAGTATATCCGGACGGAGGAAGCTGAACATCGCCCCACATTCGAAGGATCCTCTTCTGGAAATAAGAGGAAGGCCATTGAAGACGAGGGAGCTAAAAAGCTCCAAAAGGACAATGGGGGTCAACGTCGTCACCTCCTAGATTTGGAAAGTTCACCCCTCTCAACGCCAATGTCTCAGCCATTCTAATGGAGGTAGAGAAAGAAGGGACTCTACCTCCTGCCCCGAAGATGAATACTCCTGGAAAGAAGAGGGATAAGAGAAAGTGGTGCCGCTACCATTGAGACCACGACCACGACACCAATGACTGTCGGGCTCTGAAAAATGAGATCGAAGCCCTCATTCAGAGAGGGAAGCTCGCCAAGTTTGTAAGAAAAGACCGGGTCGATCCTCCTCCACCTCCCAGGGGGCTAACAAGTGGCCCAAGAGAAGCGAGGAGACTCCCGACTTCGAGGAAGAGCGCATCTTGCACCTCATCCATGGAGGTCCAATGGGGGAACCTTTAACTCCTCCCGAAAGACTTTCATCAGGGAAGTCAATTCGGTGCACAGCCTACTCCCTCCCAAAGGTCTTGGAGTCCCAGTTACTTTCTCGAATGAAGATCTAGAGGGTGTCCGAACCCCCCACCGTGATGCACTGGTGATTAACCTCCACATGGCTAACTTCAAAGTATAAAGGATTCTAGTGGATAATGGCAGTTCTGTCAACATTCTCTTCCTAGAGGCTTTCCAAGGGCTCAAATTATCGCGGGACAGGCTTAAACCCGCTGGCTATACTCTTCATGGGTTCACGGGAGTGCCAGTGACGATCGAAGGCATTATAACCCTCGGCGTGACCGCTGGCAAAATTCCTACTACCCGAACGGAGCCAATGGATGTTGACGTCCCAGCCGCCTATAATGTGATCCTAGGTCGACCGGGTCTAGCTGCTTTAGAAGCCGCCCATCAGCTTACTATCTAAAAATGAAGTTTCCCACCAAGGCAGGCATAGGAGAAGTAAGGGGGAGTCAGGAAACGGCCCGCAAATGCTATATGACCTCAACCGAAGGACCCGTCCTCTCCCTCGAAGTCCTTGAAATTCCCCAGGGGAACATCCAGTCTATGTCGGAACCGGTAGATGAGCTGGAGGAAGTGCTCTTCTCGGAGCAAGATCCGACCCGCAAATTCTTCATCAGCAAAACCCTCCTTTCTGCCCTCTGCTCCGATATAGTTCAGTGCATAAAGAAGAACCGTGACCTTTTCACATGGACAGCTGCCGACATGCCGGGGACTTTCGAAGAGCTCCTCGTCCACCATCTGAGTGTCGCCCCGGTGGCCCAGACCGGTCCAGCAGAAGAGGCGTAAGTTCGCCCCCGAGTGCCAGCAAGCTATAAAGGAGGAGGTAGAGAAGCTCCTCAAAACCCGGTTCATACAAGAGGTCAACTATCCGGAGTGGCTCTCCAACATCGTGATGGTCAAAAAGGCCAATGGAAGTTGGAAAATTTGCATTGACTTCACATATTTGAACAAGGCATGCCCCAAGGATCCCCTCCTACTCCCTAGCATCGACACCTTGATTGACGTCACTTCGGACCACGAGCTACTAAGCTTCATGGACGCCTTCTCCGGATACAACCAAATCTGAATGTTTCCCCCAAATATCCCGAAGACATCCTTCGTCACAGACCAAGGTCTCTACTGCTATAGAGTGATGCCCTTCAGGCTAAAAAATGCTAGTGCCACCTACCAATGTCTCGTCAATAAGGTCTTCAAAAATCAGATCGGGTGGAACATGGAGGTTTACGTTGACGATATGCTGGTAAAAAGCATCCATGGGTCTGACCATGTCACCGACCTCCAAGAAGCCTTCGGCGTGCTAAGGAAGCATAACATGAGACTAAACCCGAATAAGTGTGCATTCGGGGTCTCATCGGGTAAATTCCTGGGCTTTATGGTCAGCCAGAGGGGGATTGAAGCCAACCCTGAGAAGATAAAGGCCATACTCAATATGGCTCCTCCTTCAAATATGAAAGAAGTGCAAAAGCTCACCGGGCGCCTCGCTGCTATAGAGCGCTTCCTCTCCAAGTCCGGGGAAAAGTGCCTCCCCTTCTTCAAAGCCCTCAGGGGGGCTAAGGGCTTCGAGTGGGGCCAGCAGCAACAAGAGTCGTTCGACCAACTCAAAGCCTACTTGGTTAACCCCCCACTCCTCAGCAAGCCAACACCCGGTGAAACCCTCTATCTCTACCTTGTTGCCTCCGAACAAACTCTCAGTGTTGTCCTAGTAAGAAAAGAAGACAAAGAACAGAAGCCTATTTACTATGTGAGCAAGGTCCTTAGAGATGCCGAGCTTCGCTATCTGAGGTTGGAAAAGATAGCCTACGCCTTGGTTACGGCGGTCCGGAAGCTTCATCCCTATTTTCAATCCCATTCAGTGGTCGTCCTTACCGACTAGCCGCTCAAGCAGGTCCTGTATAAGTCCGAGATCCCCGGACGTCTAATGAAGTGGTCAATTGAGCTAAGTCAACACGACATATCTTATCAGCCTCGAACTGCTATCAAGGCTCAAGCCCTAGCCGAGTTTATAGTGGAAAGCACAATCCCGGAAGTCAGTCAAGCGGCAAATGGGCCACCTATCTAGACGGTGTATGTGGATGGGTCTTCTTGCACTGAAGGAAGGGGAGCCAGAGTTATTCTGGCAAGCCCAGATGACTTTGTTCTCCAATACCCCCTCTGCATCAATTTCAAGGCTTCCAACAACGAAGCTGAGTACGAAGCCCTAATAGCAGGCCTGGGCATGGCTCGCAAGGCAGGAGCGCAGCGTGTTCGAATATTCAGTGACTCTCAGCTTGTGGTGAATCAGGTCTTGGGAGAATACGAGGCACGAGACGACCGAATGGCCAAGTACCTAGCTAAGGTCAAAAGCCTCATGGCTTCGTTCGAAGAAGCGCAACTCCAGCAAATCCCTAGAAAGGAGAATGCCCAAGCAGATGCCCTCTCAAAACTAGTCTCCTCTTCCCTCCAAGGCCTCGAGCAGACCGTCCTGATCGAAGTTCTACTAAGGCCCAGCATCGAAGAAGAAGCCCCCGACTCGATGGAGTCGCTACCTGTCCAACTCGAGGATAACTGGATGAGGCCTTTAGTCGAATTCCTCAGAGACGGGAGCCTTCCCTAAGATCCCAAAGAAGCTCGCCGAATCCGAACGAGAGCGGAGCAGTACACCCTCATTAAGGGAGTCTTGTACAAACGCTCCTACACCCAAGTAGATGGCCGACCCTACTTGAGATGTCTCTATCCAGAAGAAGCCTTGTATGTCCTGAAAGAACTCCATGAAGGGATAGGCGGAGCCCATTCGGGATCAAGGTCCCTCGCCAGAAAAGTCTTGAACTACGGGTACTTCTGGCCTACCCTACTTCGGGATGCCGAGCAACATGTCCGACAATGCGGCCCCTGTCAACAATTCTCCAATATCCGCCGCCTGCCGCAAGCTCGACTCTCTTCCCTCTCGAGTCCAACTCCCTTCGCAATGTGGGGAATAAATCTGTTAGGCCCATTCCCACCGGTTCCAGGCCAGCTCAAGTTCCTAGTCGTGGCAATCGACTATTTCTCTAAATGGATTGAGGCCGAACCACTAGCAACTATTATTGAGAACAGGGTGCAACAGTTCTTTTGGAAGAACGTGATCTGCAGGTTTGGCGTACCTCGAGTCTTGGTGACAGATAACGAAACACAATTTGCAGGGGCAGCATTCCGCTCCTTATGTGAAGATCTCGGCATTCAGCAATGGTTCTCCTCCGTCTCTCACCCTCAATCTAATGGTCAAGTAGAGAACGCCAACAGGAAAATCCTCTCGGGCATCAAGAAGAGACTAAGCAAGTCGGCTAAAGGATTGTGGGCAGAACAGCTTCCTAACGTGTTGTGGAACTACCACACTACAAAGAGAACACCCACAGGAGAGTCGCCCTTCAACCTTACTTACAGTTCTGAGGCTGTAATCCCCTTAGAAGTTGGTTTGCCATCCCCTCACCTAATTGCATATAGTGAAGAGCAGAACGCTAGAGATCTCCGAGCCAATCTGGACCTTATCGATGAACTCCGCGAAAGAGCTTCGATTCGCCAAGAGAACTATCGAAGAAGAATCGAGCAGTCCTACAATAAAATGGTCCGTCCCACAGATCTTAAGGAGGGGGACTTAGTCATCGGGAAGCTAGCCATCATGTTCCCCAGCCAAAAGAGCAAGCTAGCCCCGAATTGGGAAAGACCATACAAGGTTTCCAGGGTAGTTCGGCCAGGAGCATATCGTCTTGAAGACCTCGAAGGCAGGGAGATACCAAGCACATGGAACGCCGACCATTTACTGAAGTACCAAGAGTGTGTTTGAACACCTCTCCGAGTACTATCAAATGTTGGGCTATTCTATCTTTTTTTTATCATTCTTCCATTGTAATAACAGCCCGCAACTTAGAAGCGGTCGATTAGCAATAATTAATAAAGAACTTCTTTTGCATAATAATTCTCTTGTGATCGTTTTATCTCTCTATTTAAATACCCCAATTGTGTTGTTTTAAACGACGAGTTCGAAATCCAAAACTTGGCTCGATTCCGCTTCGCAAACTTGCTTGTAAGTGAGTTAGAAGTGGTTCACCATTCGGAACTGCTCCCACAACCGTTGAAACTTACTCAAACGACGAGTTCGGAGTCCAAAACTTGGCTCGATTCCGCTTCGCAAATTTGCTCGTAAGCGAGTTAGAAGTGGTTCGCCATTCGGAACTGCTCCCATAACCGTTGAAACTTACTAAAACGACGAGTTCGGAGTCCAAAACTTGGCTCGATTTCGCTTTGCAAACTTGCTTTTAAGCGAGTTAGAAGTGGTTCGTCATTCGGAAATGCTCCCACAACCGTTGAAACTTACTCAAACGACGAGTTCGGAGTCCAAAACTTGGCTCGATTCCGCTTCGCAAACTTGCTCTTAAGCGAGTTAGAAGTGTTTCGCCATTCGGAACTGCTCCCACAACCGTTGAAACTTACTCAAACGACGAGTTCAGAATCCAAAACTGGGCTCGATTCCGCTTCGCCAACTTACTCTTAAGCGAGCTAGAAGTGGTTCGCCATTCGGAACTGCTCTCACAACCGTTGAAACTTACTCAAATGACGAGTTTGGAGTCCAAAACTTGGCTCGATTCCGCTTCGCAAACTTGCTCTTAAGCGAGTTAGAAGTGGTTCGCCATTCGGAACTGCTCCTACAACCGTTGAAACTTACTCAAGCGACGAGTTCGGAGTCCAAAACTGGGCTCGATTCCGCTTCACAAACTTGCTCTTAAGCAAGTTAGAACTGGTTCGCCATCTGGAACTGATCCAACAACCATTAACGCTCTCAAAACCACAAGCCTGGAGCCAAACAAATGGTTCGACTCCACTCCAAGTATGTGCCAAACAAATAACAAGTGCCAACGATACGTGCAAGTTTACAAAACAAATATCATTGCATTAAAGTTTGAGGGACAAATCTATTTATAAGACCAACTTCTCGTACTTATGACAAGATGCAAAACTTGGAGAACAAAAAGAACAAAAACACAGACAACTACTTCAACGCCTCCTCAGGGCAGGAATGCTTCGGTTTAAAGACACCCGGGGATGGCGAATGCTGTATGGCAGACGTCTGACTTTGGTGCTCGTCCCTAGACCAGCAAGCTGAGACGCATCTTCAGCACTGCCTCTGAAGGTAGCCCTAACGGATGCTCCGCTCGACGAAGCAGCCACCCCACTTTGTGCATCACCGGGGCTCCGCCAAACAACGGGCGAGCAATTCGCAAGCTCGTAAAAGGAAATTCTTCTGTCGCTCTCTTCATGAGTACATGAGGTGCTTTTGACATTGACCTGTTCAGATTGGGGCTTGAGGCAAGTGACCTCCGCCTCAAGTTCGACAATTCGTTCATTCAGAGAGTCGTCCTTTACAGCTATCTTTAAGCGAGAAAGCCGAGCAGAGTCTGCAGCACCAGAGCAGTCGGCAGTAATCCGACGGAGATGAGTAACCTCGATGCTCTTATCAACAGTAACCCTCTTCAGCTCGTCTATCTCCACCGCCACCTTATTCATTGCTGCTGACAACTTATCTCGCTCCGCCGTCAACTTGCCCATCTCTGCTGTTAGTTCTTCTCTCTCCGCCGAAAGCTCGTCTCTTGCTGTCGTTAATTCGTCCCTCTCAGCTGCCAGTTCGTCTCTCTCCATGGTCATCTTCGTCAAGGAGTGGCGGAGTCGCCTAAGCCTTAGGCCGAGATTAAAGGCTATTGACGAACCATCATCATCACCTTCGGGGGTCGTCTCCCCGAGCCTCTCTTCTAGCCTCCGAATCTCGATATCTCGACGACCTACAATTAGTTGCAGATGATTCCGCTCACGTTTCGCTCTGCGGAGCCCCAACTCGGCTTCGTAAAGGCGCTCTCGGCACCTAGCAAGGCATAACTTCGTCGCCCCTAGGCCAGCCTCGGGACGAGTCTCCTCAGCTACATAAGGTGCTTCGACGAGCTGCGTCACCTCGACAAGCTGAAAAGTCAAAGGCAAGACGACGAGAACACATAGCAAAAATTCGCAAATTTGGTAAACACATAGCCAAAACTCCTGAACAAGGCGACGTGAATACTTATCAAAATTTCAAAAATTTTGTGAACACGTAGCCGAAGCTTATAGGCAGGGCGATGTGAACACTTAGCCAAATTTCAAAAATTTTTTGTAAACACATTGCCAAAGATTCAAAGCAGAGCGACACAAACACTTAGTAGCTGTTCGAAACAAGGTTCGGTTGGAGGTGCAGCCGTTGAACGAGTCTCATTCCATTCCTATCAGTCGCCTGAGATAGCAGTCAAATTCAAAGAAAAAGAGAGATTTCATTCATTCAAAAGTGCGGTGGCCAGTCCGCAATTAGGCGATACATCAAAAAATCAAAAAACAAAAAAAGAAACTGAAGTCAGGGGGCGACCTCTTTCCCAGGGCATCTGGAAGGGACGGGGTCAGACTCCCCCGAAGGCGCGACGGTCGCTAGAGGGGTCACCTCAGATCTTTGACGCTCGCCGACTATCTCGACCTCGGCATCCGCATCTTCGTCCCCAACTTTCCCCTCGGACTCGTCATCAAAACCGTCGACGTGGTCGGGGAAGAGGCGCCAACCGGCGCAGTCGACCTCGGGGAAGCGCTCGGTAACTTGCTCGATGGCGCGAGCGTATGCCTTGGCCATGTTAGCCGCGAGGAAGCCTTGGGCCTTCTCCATGGTCGCAGCTTCGGCTTCCTTCGCCGCCGCAACCATAGCAGCTTCTACGGCCTCGGCCTGCTGCTTTGCCGCCTCCTCCTTCTGCCGAAGCAGATCACCCTCTAGCTTCCTGACAAGGTCGTCGAGGTACTCCAACCTCGTCGTCTTCCCGTCCGCCTCGACCTTCAACTTTTCGAGCTCGTTCGCAATCCGAGCTTTCTCGGCCCGAGCTCTGTCGACCTCTTTCTTCAGGTCCTTCTCGAGCTCGGTGATCTTCTCCATGAGATGGCCAAAGTGAACGGTTATCTGCGGCCAAAACACAAAGTTGAAAAAGTTAGTAAAATAAATGAGTAAGTCGTCTAAAAGTACAAAATCAAAAAACTCACCGACACTGCCGATCGAGCGATCTCGAGGGCATCGTCCCCCACGCCTCCGACATCCATGGCGGCTCGATCCTTCGGCGTGCCAAGTGCTTGACGGCCTGCATGCTCGACGTTGAGTCGCCGAGGAAACCGTCCAACTTCCGAACTTGCCAGTCCGGAACAAAAATTTTCTTGTGTTCCTCGATCAGGAACACTTCGGCCTCCGCCGTCAACGGGGCTGCCTCCATCTCGAGAGCAGCCGCCATCGGGAACTCGCCAGCCTCGGCCGATGCCGAGGTCGCTGCTGTTGCCACCCTTGGGGTCACCGTTGCCGAGGCCGCTGCCTCCTGAACGGCGCTGTCGACTGTTTTGGCTTCGGAGCAGTCACCTTCGTGGCGACCCTCTTTCGCTTCCGAGGAGCCTTGCTGCTGAGCACCGCCCGTTGAGCCAAAATCGCATCGTAATCCATAGTTTCTGCAACAAAAGAAAGTTCGGTTAAAACACAAGTTACAATCGAATTAGAAAAGAAAAACGAACAAAGAAAACCGCATATTAGGATCTATGCGGCAGAGCCCTCCCCTGAAGAGCGCCTCCTCTGTCAGGTCTCTCCAATCGCACTTCGGCCGGTCGAGGAGAATTTGAACCATCTCTTCTTCATTGGGGTAGAGCACCGGTAGCTCCCTTACCCTCTTCGTCACTTCTTCGACCCAATCCGAGGGTGTACACCACGGCTCGCTGCTCCGAACAATGAAGTATTTGTCCCGCCAGTGCTTTATGGAGTCAGGGCAGCTGACGAGCCGAGCACCGTGCCTCGAAGCCAAGTAATATCTAAACTCTGACTTGTGCTGCTGATGAAATCGGTACAACGTCCGAAGCACCCTCAAGTCCGGCTCGATCTCGGCTGCTTGACAGTGGAGTGCGAACCCATTAATGACCCTCCACGAGTTCGGCATTAACTGGATGGGGCTGACCCCAAACCACCTCAGCACTTGGACGGCGAAGGGGTGGAGTGGCAGACGTGCTTCGGCGTTGAAGGCGTCGACCGGCTAGAAACACATGTTCACTGGCATCGGCGAGTTGGCCCTCACTCCGGGACCCGGCAGCATCAGTTCGAACTCCTCGGGATCTAAAAGCACTCCCGGATCGCCACCAGGTCTGCTTCGTTGAGGATCGAAACAGTGTCGTCCGCTTCTGAAGTCTCCCTCACAGCGTTCTCCTCGAAACTCTGCCCTCTCCCATATATAATACGTACGGCGTGCTCCTCCGGAAGCTCCCGAACCCTATGAAGCCCCGTCAAGATGCCTGGCAGTCTCCCGAACTCCCCTATTCGCTTCGGATCCTCCACTATGGTCTCCGTAACTACCGAATCATGACCCTTGGCTCTCTTGCCCCTGTCGACGCGAGGAACCTTGCTCGGAAACGGCTCGTCACCAGCAGAGGGTGAGGGCTCCGAAGTAGGGGAGAAGGAAGACATTTTTTGACAAAAAATAAACTAAGTATAAGTTACCTTGAAGTGACAGTCGCGCCTTACCGAGCGTTCTTGGCACCGACGCTCAAACGTGAGAAAAAACTCACTTTGGACTTCGGCACGCCTTACCGAGCGTTCTTGGCACCGACGCTCAAACGTGAGAAAAAACTCACTTTGGACTTCGGCACGCCCTGCCGAGCGTTCTTGGCACCGACGCTCAAACACGAGAAAAAACTCTCACTTTGGACTTCGACATGCCTCGCTGAGCGTTCTTGGCACCGACGCTCAAATGGGAGAAAAAACTCACTTTGGACTTCGACACGCCTTGCCGAGCGTTCTTGGCACCGATGCTCAAACGGGAGAAAAAACTCTCACTTTGGACTTCGGCACACCTTGCCGAGCGTTCTTGGCACCGATGCTCAAACATGAGAAAAAACTCTCACTTTGGGCTTCGGCACGCCTTGCCGAGCGTTCTTGGCACCGACGCTCAAACGTGAGAAAAAACTTCCACTTTGGACTTCGGCACGCCTCGCCGAGCGTTCTTGGCACCTATGCCCAAACGGGAGAAAAAACTCTTACTTTGGACTTCGGCACACCTTGCCGAGCGTTCTTGGCACCGACGCTCAAACGTGAGAAAAAACTCACTTTGGGCTTCGGCACGCCTTGTCGAGCGTTCTTGGCACCGACGCTCAAACGTGAGAAAAAACTCTCACTTTGGACTTCGGCACGCCTCGCCGAGCGTTCTTGGCACCGATGCTCAAACGGGAGAAAAAACTCTCACTTTGGACTTCGACACGCCTCGCCGAGCGTTCTTGGCACCGACGCTCAAACGGGAGAAAAAACTCTCACTTTGGACTTCGACACACCTTGCCGAGCGTTCTTGGCACTGACGCTCAAACGTGAGAAAAAACTCACTTTGGGGTTCGACACGCCTTACCGAGCGTTCTTGGCACCGACGCTCAAACGTGAGAAAAAACTCTCACTTTAGACTTCGGCACGCCTCGCCGAGCGTTCTTGGCACCAACGCTCAAACGGGAGAAAAAACTCTCACTTTGGACTTCGGCACGCCTCGCCGAGCGTTCTTGGCACCAACGCTCAAACAGGAGAAAAAACCCTCACTTTGGATTTCGGCACGCCTTGCCAAGCGTTCTTGGCACCGACGCTCAAACGTGAAAAAAAACTCACTTTGGGCTTCGGCACGCCTTACCGAGCGTTCTTGGCACCGACGCTCAAACGAGAGAGAAAACTCTCACTTTGGACTTCGGCACACCTTGCCGAGCGTTCTTGGCACCGACGCTCAAACACGAGAAAAAACTCTCACTTTGGGCTTCTGCACGCCCTGCCGAGCGTTCTTGGCACTGGCGCTCAAACATGGGACAATGGCTTGTTTGGACTTCGGCAAACCTCGCTGAACCACTTTTGACACGTGTCACCACCCCGAGGTACCCCTGGACCTCGGTGAGGGACCCCGAACCTCCCTCGACTTCGACCTTCTTCCTGACACATGTCGGCTCCTCGAGGTGATGGGCGGGGGTCGGCAACATGGCCGAAGCTATTTGCCACTGACCCCCAGATAAGGGGAAAATCCACCTTTGTGCAACCACAGACATTAGATCTCCCCAAAATTCGCGCACAAAGCCGATGGAGAGCTCAGATCGTGCCACGTCATAAATAGGATTAAAAAATCTGTTTTTTATTTATTTAATTCGAATTGTTTATTTAAAAATTGTGAAAAAATAGTTAAAAATTCAAAAAAATTAATTAAGAATTCTAAAAAATAATTGTAAATTCGGGGTAATATTTTTGAGCCCATGGGTAAATAATTATTGCTTAGAATGTTTAATTAGTGCCCTCGAAAAATAAAACATCGCCCCATAAAATTGAATAGATGATCCGAAAAATAATTAAAAATCGAGAAAAATCCCCCAAAAATCCAGAAGATCTCAAAAACAATCTTGAGTTCACTACCAACTCAGAAAAACACCATAATGCCTCGTTTAAGATCCGAAACCCCCCATTTGGACTCCGATACAACTTCGCAAGCCATTAAATCAGTAAAACTACTCCTCAAAGGCTGATCAAACTCAGTCTTCGGGAGTGGGGGGCTCGTGATATGGCTAAAAATAGGGTTAAATCGGAACCGTTCAAATCGGGCACGAATCTTAAAGCTCAGGGGTAAAATGGTAATTTCACCTACAAATGGGTCTGAAATGGGAACTGGGTCTTTTTCCAAAAGTCCAATAACCCATAAACGGATCCATCTTAATGGGTACGGGTCCCAACCCATAAGAAACCCAGTCCAACCGGATAGGAGGGGATTCAGATTTATGATTAGCCTTAATAAGCAGTCTTAACCACTTCTATCCATTTATATCGGGAAGTAGGGATTTAATCTTATCCTGAAACTGATTCCTAAGGCAGCTATAAATACCCCCCACCCCTACTGTTACCAGGTAATCAATCTTTTTCCAGTGAAAGCTCTTTCTTAATCATCCAGATTATTGACAAGAGCGTCGGAGGGTGCGTCGCCGGGATCAACCCCGGTGTCTCGCACTTTTTGCAGGTTAACGGCAAGAGGATCTCGGTCAAACTCTGGTGAAGTCGTTCAGGTTTGACTATTCAACTTCTTTCGAATCCACAAATCTATCTGTTTGCCCCCACACCGATTTCAGCGGCAACAGGAACAATATACAATTAGAACTATTATTATTAATTGTCTCATTTGTTAAACTCAACTTATACATGCGATTGACAATATATGCACATTATAAGAGTTAAAATAAAATTACTCTATCACATTTTACAAAATTGTTTGCTTTCTCTAGTGATTCTAATAATGTCCACTTGTTCAAACAAATTAAGCTATATTTTCCTTTATTCGTTCTTCATCATCTTCGAAATGCTAAACGAAATAACGACCAATATTTTATAATTCAATTTTGCACACATAGTACAATGAACGAGAAAAAACAAAACGTAACTAATGGAGTCATATTCTGCATTACAGGATGCTTTTATCTAAGTTACGGACATATATTACAGATCCTATGCATCATTTATTTATTTTAATTAGAGAAGCAAATATATAATCTCACACAAAATGCAGACAATGGATTTGTCAAAATATTTATACACATAGTATGATAAAGCACTTAACAATCCTAAACATGCTAGTTTTCAAGGTGAGAATAACTATGATCTAAAACTCCCAATCATGTGATCAAACGCACAAAACGTTAACACATTCATTACATGAAAGTACTGAAAATATTAGAGTAGATCATATCGACACTTCAAGTTAGAAGTGGTTTTCAAATTCGATGGAGAAGCCTACGTAGTGCAGACTTATTCAACCGTGATGCATATCCATCATCTCCAACACACACAATTTGTAAGTAACTTTGAAGTTCCTACATTCATCAAATTGTTAAAGGTAAGGCAATTAAACAAATTATTAGCACTATCTAATTCACAACAATTTAATTGGAGATTCAATTTTATAGTCAAAACCTATAATTTATCAAAATAAATATTTGATCCTTAGCACGCAGCCAAAGCATATGTTCAACTTGTATTTAATTAAACAAATGATTAATACAATCCTAAACTTAACCACTTAGCATCATAGTAATTCTATAATTCAAAACATAAACTTACAACGAATATTTTGAACTTCCAGCATATAGCAAAATATTTGTTAAAATTTAATACGAGGAAAGTAAAGAACTTATCTTTCACAATCTATTCCTCTTCAATTGAGTAGACTCAAGTCTGTTTGGGAACAAATCCAAACAACAAACCATCCAACGTGCACATCAGAGAAAAAGGATGAGTCAACAACAACAACACCAAAGGATTTGAAGCTATGGTCAAATACCAACTACCGAAACTGATCCAATCACAAAAATCAGATCAGATCTGACTACTCTCCCACTTGAAGTGGCACATCACCAGCAGCGAGTCATACTCCAAGATTCTCCCAAATAGGCCAAGTCACCACTTCAAAACCACGCCGATGAGGGGGCAACGAGATCCAGGCGCTATCTGGAGGTTGAACTAGGCGAAGAGCTGGGCATGGCCGTCGTACGAGAACTGAAGTCCAGTCACCTTGATCCCTGCCATTTTCGCTGAATCTCGAATCTCAAATATTGAGATCTTCGTATTTTGTTTTGTCTTATTTAGAGGTGGAGATCTGAGATCCAACTAAGAGGAAGATGACCCCGATCTGACCCCGATCTGACTAAGACGGTGACTCGATTTGACGAAGACGGCGACCAGATCTGACGAAGACGGCGATCAGACCTGGCGCCGCTCGATTTAGGAACGCGACCTTCGGTCTACGAGTGTAGAGATGACACTGACGACAATAGCGGCGGCGGCTCTAGTCGACGATGGTGGCGGCTTCGTGTGGTGGCGTGCGGCGTCGAGCGACGGCGAACGACGGGTGGTGAGATTCTGACGAACCCTCTCTATCTCAATCTCAATATTTTTATTTGTGTAATATCTTAAGATTATTAGATCAAGATGAGTAATTAGGGCTAGGATTTGTATCTCATAGCCGCTAAAGATATTATACCCTGCTTATCAGTATTGGAATATCACAGAGCACTATCTCTAGACCAGCTTTTATATGAGATGAACTGGGTTTAGGGTACTGGGCTTTATGCCCACTCGATCCGATCCAACAATTAAACAGATAACACGTGCAAAGCATGTGTTGTCCCATAGAACATTATACACAACAATATTCTATTATATTGAGAATATACCTATATATCCAACATTTACTTCTCGCTAATAGATGTAACAATGTATATGTTATAAACTCTAATGAATTAGCACAGGAAAATATGAGGTGCTTTGTTGCTAGAAATGAGGATGGTTGGTTTTGGCATCGGCAACTTGGACACACATCCATGGATAATCTCAACAAACTTGTGACCAAGGAGCTTGTGTGGGAGATCCCCAAAATAAAATTTGAGAAAGATACACCTTGTGAGTCATGTCAGTTCGATAAACAAACTAAAAGTTCTCACAAGCCAAAGAAAATGGTATCAACTTCTAGACCCCTTGAACTCTTGCACATAGATCTATTTGGACCATCACGAACACGTAGTAATGGAGGTGCACGATATGCTTTTGTAATTATTGATGATTATAGTCGATTCACTTGGGTTGTCTTTTTGTCACAAAAAGATGACACATTGTATGTTTTTCAAAAATTCCGTCGTAGAGTGGAAAATGAGAAAAGCCTCACCATTGTTACATTTCATAGTGATCATGGTGGAGAATTTCAAAACGAACTCTTTGCATCATTTTGTGACAAAAAAGGAATAAAACATGAGTTCGCTTGTTCTCGAACTCCCCAACAAAATGGGGTTGTTGAAAGGAAAAATCGATCTCTTCAAGAAATGGCCCGAACCATGCTTAGTGAAAAAGATTTACCTAAGTCATTTTGGGCAGAGGCTGTCAATATAGCATGTTATACAATTAATCAAGTAATCATTAGGAAATATCTTGAGAAAACGCATTTTGAATTATATTATGACAAAATTCCTAACTTAAGTTACTTTCACGTCTTTGGGTGTAAAGTGTTTATTTTAAATACTCTTGATAATTTGGAAAATTTTGATCGTAAAAGTGATGAAGGCGTATTCTTAGGATATTCCTTAAGTAGCAAGGCTTATCGTGTATTTAATAAAAGAAGATGCACCATTCAAGAATCCATCGATGTTATATTTGATGAAACTAATCCTATACCAAAGAAATATTGCATGTTGTTGATGATAATGAGACAGGTGTTCATGTTGAAAAGAAACAGGTATTCATTGACCACGAACCAAATGTGGATTCTCAAAATCATAAGCCTCCTCAAGATGAAGATGCATCCAAATTCTAAATAGAAGAGATGCCTCCACAACAAATTCATGCCATGGAAGATGAACATATATAACATCAACTTTCCACCAACGAAAGGCGTCCTGCATGGAAAATCATGTGTCACGCCCTGCTTCCCAAAATACGGAAATACGAGTGTATGACGAAGCCCAGCGAATGATCTTAACATCATTCATAAGCTGTAGGATCGACTCAGCATCACAACAAGTATATAACAAGAGAGATATATAAAACCAAGCATGCATGAATACTTTATTAGCAACAGAAACAACTGAAATATGATAAAACATCCAAGTAGTTTCAAGTCTGAATCAAATTAAACTCGGGAACATCAGCCCGTTACAAGTTCTCAAATCTCAAGAAATAATAATCCAAAATAAACAAATAATGCAAGAATTAAATATTCTAGTCAGGTCCTTCTCCACTTGGAAGCTAGAACTTTTGCTCACCAATTCCTGCGGGTAGCTCGTCTCCAAAGTCTGTTTAATAAATATAAACAGGGAAACAAAGGGAAAACAAGGGAAAATGCCCTTAGTGCAAGCTAGGGCCACAAATAGTGAAAACATGTACAAGTAAGGAAAACAAGAATCGGAATCAAGAATATAGCAGAGTTATAAGAAGTAGTGGACAAATTCAAGGACTAGCTAGCAAGAGGGAACATTTTAATAACTAGGTTGGATAACAACTTCTAGTGGTGAAACACATGTCAGGTACACCTATAGGGGTATTTAATATCAAGCGCCAAATCTCAAGTCTAGTGTCATATGTTATTTCAAATGTCAGGTCTCAAATGTCAAGTTGTCAAGTTCAAGTATCAAGTTTTCTAGTTCAAGTTATCAAGTTCAAGTCTAGTTCAAGTTATCAAGTTCAAGTTATCAAGTTCAAGTCTAGTGGTGATTACTAGCTAGGTAGCACGACATGCATCCATACTTTTACTACATGGTTGCTACAGTCAAAGCAATTTCGTTTAGATCTAGTAATGGATTTTATAGGGCGGCGTACTCAGGTATCAAGTATCAAGCAAGCCATGGTTCATGAATCGGAAATTAAATAACAAGTTCACGAAGCAAGTTCGCGAATCCACAAGCAAGTTCAAGAACCGCACAATGGGTTCAAGAATCAAACAAGTTCATGAGCCAAGTAACTGACTCCATGAATCGAACAAGATACAACAAGTTCATGAACCAAGTATTTGGGAAACACGGGCCCCCTTCCGAGTACACTTACCTATATTGTCCACTCTATAATCTTTCCCAAAACCCCGGCTTGTTACCTTTATTAATCCTTATCAAGCAAGCATATATGTAAAATGTTGTGATTTAATTCTAGGAAAAATTAGGGATGTCCTATATGGTTTCCAGCAGCTACATATAAAATTTGGGGTCAAACGCTCGCTGTTTACACAGCTAAAATAATTCGCAAAGTAAATATATACAGCAGTTTGCAAAACTGCGTCCACTGACACAGCTGCAGTATAACTGCCATAACTCCTAGACCGTAACTCCAAATTCGATCATTTTGGAGTCTATCGATATCTACACATCCGGATCTACAATTTCTATTCAGGACTCGGGCCCATATTCAAATGATAAAAGGGTCGAAACCGCAAAAGAATATTCAGACAGCAACAAGCATAAATAATTTACTAGCGTAGGTTACATGGGAAAATGTTATTTGGCGTCTAAATTATTATGTGGCATAAATACATGATAATGTGGATCAAACAGCAAATAATAATGTTTTTTTTTTCAAGTTATAGGGTCGCAAGTTTGTCCAAAAATTAAATGTGACATGTATCTATAAATTAGGGCTCCTTAATTCATATGTCTATATTTTCATGTGTCCAAGGGTAAAAGAGTCAAATAATTATAAATTAAATGCAAGGAAATTTTGTGACTCTTAGAATTGTGGGTTTGAAGATTCAAAATTGATTTACAATGATATTTCAAAGGGAGTCACAATCTAACTATATGTGGTATTTTCAAGAAAACTTGTACTAGAGCAATAAAATGTACAAGATGAATACTTGCCTTTAGGGGAGAAGACGATGAATCCACTTGTTGTAGAAAAAGGGATCGAGAATTCCCGGGCGAAGTCCTCAAAAAGCGCGTGCGAAGATTGACCAAAGAGTGAAGATTCCCCCACACCCGATCAGCCAAAACAGCAAACGGCAAGATCGGGATCTGCTGCGCCAACACACCAAACAGCGCAACCAGCCAATGGGATCGCTTCTACGCAGCGGATCCCTCCCGAATAGCGAACAGCGGAGACGGATCCGCTGTGGCAGAATAGCGCACAGCGATCAGATCAGGTCCAGAGTAGCACGGATCTTGATGGATCCGATGGTCGAGATTCAATCCCGCCAAATCGCTGCCTCCTTCTTCGTTCTCTTCTTCGTCGAAACGCAGTGCGAGAGAGAGAGGCGCAACGTCGGCGGGGGCTTCGATGTGGCGACGCGACGGCGCGACGACGACGATGGGGAGGACGGCGGCGGCAGAATCAACGGCGCGACGTCGAGAATGACGTAGCGCGCGGCTCTGTTTCCTGGGTTCGAACAGGGGAGCGATGGCAGAGGGAATTGCTCGGAGGTGTGGCGGCTGGCTAAGGTCGAGGGAATTGAGGGGCGATGGTGACGATCGGAGAAGTGCTGGAGGTGAGTTTGGATTGGTTTTGTGGGTTGGGGACGACAAAGGCGAGATGGGTTCGGTTGTAATGGGGCGAAGGCGATGGAGGCTAGGGTGGCGATGCGACGGTGGTTGCGAGGCGAGAGCGACGAGGATGAGAGGGCGAGGGAAGGTGCAGTGGCAATGGGGGTCGAGAGTTCGGTTAATGGCGGTGGTGGATTTCGGGAGTGGGGCTTCGATGGGTTTGGTGAAGTTTAGTTTCGAGCGAGGCTTGGCGACGGGGAAGAGGGAAAGAAAATGGTGGTTCGGGGGGGGTGCAGTTGATGATTGCGGAGGTCATGGGATATGGCGTGCGAAATCGAAGGAGAAGGAAACGGGTGAAGGAGAAGAGTAGCAGCGGGTGGTTAGATGAATAGTAGGGGGTAGGTTGAAACAGTATATAGGAGTTAGGGTTAGAGTATTAACCGAGTTTGGGTAGTATACACAATGGGTATTGGATTTGGGCCTAGTTAATAGGTAGTGGAGTTTATTGGGTGATTGGGATAAAATCCAATGGAGAAATAGGGTTTATAAACAAGATATAATTTGTATTAAAATATAGAATTTATTCGAAACGAGTACAAATATAATTAATACATAGAACTAGGTTTATAATAATTAATCAAGTAGCAATAATAATAATAATCATAGTAAAAAAATGTTCATGAAAATAACAGTAATAATAATAATAATATTTTCCTTAATAATCAATGCAATAATAACAATAGTAATAATAATAATAGCAAATTTTAAATACAGAAAAATACACAGGAAATACGTATTTGGAGAAACAGGTGTTACATCATGTCTAGCCATCCACCAAATCTTATACGAAGCGATATGTCGAAAGGAAAATTCTCTAAGAAAATGTAGGATGAGTTCAAAATGAGTATGATGGGTGAACTAACTTATTTTCTTGGACTTCAAATACAATAAAGAAATGATGACATCTTTACAAACTCAATCCAAATATGCAAATGAACTGGTCAAAAAGTTTGGCCTTGAGAATGCAAATGCTTACAAAACACCTATGGCAACTACCACTAAGCTTTCCAAGGATGAATCTGGTAATAATGTTGATATTTCTACCTATCGTGGTATGATTGGTAGTTTGCTTTATATTACTACATCTCGTCCAGATATCATGTTTAGTGCCTGTTTATGTGCGCATTATCAATCGTGTCCCAAAGAATCGCATTTGGTTGTTGTTAAGCGTATCATTCGATATCTTAAAGGCACACCAAATACTGGACTTTGGTACCCGAAAAATAGAAACTTTTCTCTTGTAGGGTACTCTAATGCATACTATGCCGGTACCTTAACAGACAGAAAAAGTAGTAGCGGCACATGTCACTTCTTGGGCAATTGCCTTGTCTCATGGGCATCCAAGAAGCAGAATTTTATAACTCTCTCCACTGCCGAAGCTGAATATATTACCACAAGATCCTGCTGTGCGCAAGTATTGTGGATGAAAAATACTTTAGAGGACTACAAGGTATTCTTTGATCACATTCCGATTAAATGCGATAATACTAGTACTGTTCATATAACTGAAAATTTTGATTAACATAGTCGCACAAAACATATAGATATTCGGTATCACTTTATTAAAGATCATTTTCAAAAGGGAGATATTATTCTTGACTATGTTTCCACTGGTTCTCAACTTGCTGATATCTTTACTAAGCCTTTAGATGAAAAACAATTTCATTTTTTAAAGGGAGAATTGAACATTATTGATATTTCTGCTTAAAATTGCTTTTTCGGTCGATTGGATGGTTGACTTGTCGCCTGTGAAGGTGTACAGTTGACAGAGCGGTCGACCGGTTCACTCTCGAATTTTTTATTTGCCAACAAAAAAATGTGTTTACAGGATTTGTGGTCAACCGTGCGGTCGACCAGTTTGCTCTCGGTTTTTTTCCGTTTATTGTCGAAATTGGGTTTACAGGATTTGCGGTCGACCGTGTGGTCGACCGGTTCACTCTCGGGTTGTTTGTTTTTTTCACTGTGAATTCAATTGGTTTTCGGTCGACTGTTCGGTCAACCGGTTCTTTCACTGTTTGTTCGTTTTTTTTGTTGGGTGTTTTTTTTAAAGAAACATCTATTTACAGTTCTATGATTTCTGATCTCTTGAAATTCATAATTCTTCATCTTTTGCTCTATGTCATGCCTTTGTATTGGAAAAATCTCAAATCTATGGTACCATGAAGAGCTCTCACTGTATATCAAAGAGTCTCGCGATCAACGGTATCATGTAAGTACATTTTCCTTATGTTTTCAAAAATATTTTATTCCCCGAAATATTCTTTTGCATTTCTTAATGTATGTTCATCTATCTTTTTCAATGCATGAATTTAGGGGGAGTCTGTTGTACACTTTGTTTCTGCTATTCTTTCGTTCCCTCTTGGTGTGTTCCAAAAAGGGGGAGAATCTTTTGAATGTTTTTACTAAATATAAATGTCTTTTTGAATGTTTTACTAAAAATACATGAAAATATCTTAAATGTTCTTCATCTATGAAAATCTTTAATACAGAAAGTATTAGATTAAGGGGGAGTATTTATATGCCTTATTCTTTATTTTCAACATTCAAATGCATGTTTTGTTCACACCAAAAGGCGGAGATTGTTGACTTCTAGTTTGGTGTGCACAAAATGTGCTTACAAATACTAATAAGTTTCAATTGAGATTTTCAGCTTTTTAGGAATAAATAAAATTAATAAGAGGTTCAAAGAGATTCAAATATACGCAAAGAAGGAAACCAATAAAAAAGGATTGCAAAATCAAGCAAAAGAAGTCATTCAAAAAGAGCACATGTTGATTGTGCCCAAGAAAGCCACCAAGATCAGTTTGTGTTATTCCATATATGTGAGATTTTATATGTAATTGATTGATTATTAATTGATTATTAATTGATTAGTATATGGTAAGAATATAAAGTGGTTTCGTCAGAATCAGCACGACTGCGGTCGACCATGCTATAGTGTCGGTCGATCGCACCACAGTCGACCGCCCATTATAATTAATATGATGAAGCAGTCGACCATTCATCTTTCGATTTTTCGATTAAAAGTTAACGGTCGACTGTCACCTTTTGCGGTCGACCGTACTTCGTGCAATTTTTTTTTTGGAATGTATCGTTTCTTTTTTTGAGAGATACACTTCCTAAGTCTATATATTTGGACAAACCCACTATGTATTCTTCACCTATTGCTCTGAGAAAAATTTTCTGAACTAATCAATTCAACAATCAATCCGAGTGTGTGATACTTATTTGTTTTCTTCAGTCAGGATCATTAAAGATCTTGAGTTTTTCTTTTCTTCCACTTCGGTGAGATTGACGGGGCTTATCTTAGAAGTCCTGTGGGTGTAATAGGTCTCTCGGTCTGAATCCGAGAATCACCGTACAAGGGTTTGAGTATAGTGGAACGCTTGTGGCGGAGAATTGCTACAAGTAGGTGGTGTAGACATAGACCTGGGGGTCGAACCACGTTATATCGCTGCGGCACTTGTGATTTCTAGGTTTGTTTTTTCTATCTCTTCTCATTTAGTTTGCAACTTAATTTTAATTTTTTTTAAATTCCGCACAATCACCCTATTAACCCCCCTAGGGTGATTTACACATTATGCAGGAAATCACTCTAGATTTGATTTCCAAGTGGGGAATTCTTTTGCTTAACAAAATTCCGATCAAGTAAATTACGTGTTCAACTTCCAAAATCGAAACAATCCTTATTCGAGCACGTATAATCCATGATGGAGAAATAACTCCAATTTTTCATGGAACAACAATCAAGGGGCAACTAGACCACCTCAAAATTTTTCACAACAAGAAAAGAAGCCGACACTTGGGGAGATGATTATGCTGTTGGAATTAATTTTTACAGTTTTCCGGGCCGGATTTCGGTGAGCTCTGGCCACCGGCGGCACCGGAAAATGAGTGGATTGCGATCCTCTCGACGAGTACTATTCCATAGTATACTCACTTGCTAAAAACGAATTCCGTATGAATGAGAAATGTTGATCCAAAGTTGGGTACTTGAAATGTACTAACTTGGCAACTTGGAGAAAATATATAGTCCCATATCGGAAATTGGAAATGATTTTGTCTAGTATATATACTAGAAAACTGGACTAAAGGGCGTGGCCCAGGGGTTACACAACCTCTTCCCCTACTGAACTGAAAAGGCTTTTCAGATTCAGTAACTGGGGCCATTACTCTGTAACAGCAGAGTAATGGCTCACCAGTTATGAATCTGAAGAGTCCCCATTACTCTCCTGTTACAGAGTAATGGCAGCTGCTGAACAGTCTCAGTCCAAGTTTCCTCTATAAAACCAGACAAGAGCTTACTTACAGATACAGATTTTTTACATTTCTTTTCTTCTTCCTCTCCTCTGTGTCAGAGTCTACTGTTAACTGAGAGTACAACACAGACAGCAGTTCGTTGTCTCTGAAGTAAGGGTGCTGCATTCTTCAGAGAAGGTACAGTTGTATCCTGGGAAGCAATTTGCCGGTAACCGTCACACTACGGGGCAAATTCTGCTTTAAGGACAGAGATTTCAAATCTCGACTCTGTACAAATCTTTCTACTTACTGTTTTTCTTCAATTGATTTTGATTTCTTCACAAATTCTGTTGGGATTTTTATTATTTTATATTCAGGTTCTAACATATGCAATACATGCAAAAGACAAATTTGGCTATCCAAAATATCACGGCTTCAATTCGCAACCTCGAAGGTCAAATTGGTCAGCTTTCAAATATTCTTACATAAAGGACAACGAGAACCTTACTCAGTAACCTTGGGGGGGGGGGGGGGGGGGGGGGGTTGAGTCATCTTAATCAACTCAGTACTCTCAAACCTTCCAACCTAATATTTATCATTCTTTGAAATGCCAAGATGAGTTACTCAAAGGATCGACCGAATTCGGAATAGATTATTGTGGAAAGAGACTGACGCCAAGAAAGGAAGTTCTCACCTTATTAAGTGGGAAAATGCGTGCATGAAGAAAATACATGGAGGACCAGATATTATTAATTTGAGAGACATGAATTTGGCCTTCACCGAAAATGGTGGTGGAAAAATTCTACCTGAACGGTGAAGGCTGACGGGAGTTTATCTGATCATACCTACAGGGGAAGGGGACACGAAATAGGGGCTTTCGTGTTGGTCCAAGAGTCTTTTGGTTTTGGAAAGGAATTTCCAAAGTCTATGACCAGTTTAATAGTTATGTAACATCCGTGTTTGGCAATAGTCTCTTGACCAAATTCTAGTGGGACAATGGTGTGAAGCTCACATCCTCAAAGAGTTGTTCCAAGATCTATATGAGCAGACTATGCAACCACACATCACGGTCGTAAAAACATGGAAAAGAAGGGCATGAAGACCTCCTTTCATAGGTCGTCTAAACCAGGTGTCACAACTTCGATTGGAGGAACTGTAACAACACATTGCACAATCCGAGGTGAAGTGTTCTCAAGGCCCAGACCGCAAAGCATGAGAATTGGAAAAGAATGTCACCTTTATGGTACGTTCACTATATAATCGTATCCACTTCCGAGGGTGTAGACCGCTATGGGAGTCAATAATCTGGAAGGCCAAAACTCCTCTTAAGGCAAGGGTCTTCCTTTGGCTAATACTCAACGACGCGATACTCACAAATGAAAACCTTGTTAAAAAACATTATAACATTGCGACCAATTATAGATTTTGCAACACGACCATCGAGTCTAGAGAACATCTATTTATAAAGTGTTATAGGAGCAAAACAGTTTGGGAAGCGGTCCTAACGACCCTCAGAGAAAATGGGTATCCCCTGAGCTATGAGGACTTGTTGATACTAGGTTTGCTAGTATCTGTCATGAGATGAAAAAGCATGGTATATCGTCACCGCCGCCACGACTTGAGTTTTATGGCTTGATAGAAATAACTTTTCCTTTCGCAAGACTAGTAATATTATTTCTAGTATTTTAACTCAGATTATGCAACTTATGTCCTTTTGGACTACCGCTGCTGCAGCAAGGTGGAGGATCATCAGAGCGTTCCAAGTCGACAAGTATGATGCCGAATAGATTGAGATCGGGCCGAGACTTGATTGATTGGGCCAACATGTAATAGCCGTATTTTTATTCTACAAAATGTTGCACTATAAAAGAATATATTATTATCATAAAAATAGAGAATTAATTTTGTATCTTCATAATCAGATCCATTCCCAGGGTGCATAAAGACTGGCATTTTACTTAACTATGAGAAAGAAAACTTGATTTAACAAGGTGGTACAAGATGGTAGAGATTCACTAGAAATACTGAAGAAACCAAGATGCGAAAACCTTACGATCTTAATTTACTGAATTATATCAATATCTTATACTAATAGGAGAGAGTCTACAATCTCTCTTATTTCTCTATTTTGAAATAAAGAAAGGAGAAGAAAATTAGTGATTGCTATTTAACTGACACATGCGCTACGCACGATTTTATTAAAAAACCAAAACAAAATAAAAACCTCAATTCCTTAAACACAGTCTCTTTCCTCCCACTTACTCAATCTTACAAAATCTCACATCTCTTCCCGAACCCACCTCCATCCCCTAGCTTAGAATTAGATTTTAAAGCAAACACATTTCATAAAATTATTCTTATATGATTTTCTTAGTCTATTATTTTTACCCTAGCATGTACTATAATACATGATTTATAATGTATAACCTATTTACTCAACGTTAATGATGTTGTAATATACCTGTTAACATAAATTAATTGAATTTGCGACATCTTTTGATTACATACATTTTTTAGCTTTAGTAATATTCAATTGGATAACATTATGGTTTGACAGTGATTTTCTAAACTATTTCTAATATTATAATGGGAGAAGATCTTAGTGTCATTTGTAAATCTACCACTTTACGTGTATTGCACGTGCAACTCCAACTCTTCCATTATACACTTTATTTAAATCTACCAATTTACGTGCCTCAAACTCTCTCATTATACTCGTTATATTACTTTAAAAAATATATCTTTATTAACACGTGTTATATTATATTATATTACTTTAAAAACTATATATTGATTAAAATGTGCATCGCACATGTTAAATACTAGTATGCTTATATGAGAATGATAATGAAGATTTTAGTAATTACAATAGGCATGATATTCATAAGTTATTCCCAATTCTCTCACCTTTTTGGAGTTCTATATAATTTTATAAGTTCCTCAAAGCTATTTTAGACTATATAATTTGCACAGGGTAATACTAGTTGTTGGTAAATAAATATATATCACATTAGTTGGTCTTACGTATATGTTAAGAAGTAGCATGATACAAATGATAATTGGCCAGACCATTTTATCCCGTAAAGAAATCAATCAGCCCCCAACACATTAACATACACTAGTAATTAATAAATATTTTTTAAAACTAAAATTTTTGATGTAATTATTCAAGACATCAGTTGTGGAGAGTAACACCAAACATCCTGTCCCAGCAGACCTCCACTAACACCCATTCCAAATAAATATGGTTTGGCCAACATACGTAACTCCAGTTGCAAGTACCCATATGACAAACACACATTATGTAAAAATTTGTGCACTAATTAATCACAAAATACTACCCATGAGTTATACTCTAGCAACTAAGCAACATTAAAATTAAGAGCCAAAAATCACAAATTTAAAACAAATGAAACAATTTCATCAACCAATCTCACCTCGCAAGCTGCGTATAGAATACCTTCTTTGAAAGTTCTTGGCATTTCTCAACAGTTAGTGGATCAACTACATACTGCTTGTTCTTCTCCATCAACTCCTTGTAGTAAGTCGATCCATTCTTCGACCTGAATGTTGATGCTTGGCAAGCCTTGGATTGAAGCTGAGCAAGCTTCGATGCCATCTAAACCACAAAACGGAACAATTTTGACAACGAAGTTACTAACTATTTGAAGGGAAAAACTGAATTTAGTGAAGATTATGCATTTTGATTGAGATCGAAAGAGGAATTTGGGAAGAGAAAAAACCCATAAAATCTCGCTTTTTGATTCGGTTGTCGATTTTGATTTGGTGAGAAATTTAAAACGGAGAGGTTTTACGTTTGTGGTTTTTTTTTTTTTTCATTTATATATGTAACCCATGTTTCCGGTTGTACGGATTTTTCTTGTATTTTTGTAGTGTTCTCTATTCTATTTTAATGTATTTTGGGTCTTGAACTTGTTGTGGGCCTTCTGTTGCAATTTATTGTTCTTGTATTATTGTTATTATTATTATTATCCTTATTATCTTTTGTTAGCCTAATCATTTTTCAAGCCCATGCTATTATCTACACAAATCCATTTCCTTATTGGATCCTAATATCAAATCCTAGTCTACCCAAACCCACAAACCCATACCCCCCTAACAACCAACCCATATCTCCTCAACTGCACACTTTCCCGTATCTCCTAACCACTCACGTTCTCATCCCCACTATCTCGTAACTACCCCCCCTTAATTAATATTATATTATTACTCTAATTTCTCTCTCCTTCTCTTTCCCCTCTGTTTCCCAAGCCCAACAGAACAGAACACCCCACTTCATCTTCCTACTCCCTCCATTTCTGTCGACCTCGACCATCGTCGTCGTCTTCGGCTCCTCCCCCGCAACCGCCATAGTCGTCTCCATCTTCCTCCTCTTCGCGGTGCGGCGCTGAAACCCAATGACGCTTGAGCCCCACTCGTCTTCATCCTCTCGCTGAAGTTGCCGCCTTCCGCCAGACGTCCCGACCACCTGCACCTCCGTCCTCGACTCCGCATCGCTCTCCCTCCATTGTCACCGCATCCCCTTCGTCGAGCACCGTTTCGTCCTCTCCATCTCTCCTGAGCCCTCACCCCATCAAAGCTCCCCTCTGAATGCATCCCAGCCATCGCCGGTGCCTCGCCACCGCATCCCGTTCAAACCCCGTCATCGATGCCCTCACGTTGCGTCGTCGTCGAGCCCGAACACCCCCTGTTTCGTCTTCCCCTATTTTCGAACGAAAACGGAGTTCGCCCTCGCCGCCACGCCGCCAGCCTCGCCATTGCCGTCGCTTCCCGACCGCACGCTGCCGCCTCACCGTGGTGTTGTTGCCTTCGTCATCCTTCGTCGTGGTCACCGACCACTCTACGACCGTTTTTCTCTCTCTCTCTCTCTCTGTGTCGCATTTGGGAAGAAGAGAAGGGGTTGGTCTGTTCTAGTGTTTGCTATTGTGTGAAGAGGGATTGGTTGTTTCGGTGTTTGGGGTTGTGGTGTAGAGGGATCCGCTGTTTGGAGTGCGGTGTTTGCTGATTTGCACGTAGAGCGCACGTGCTTGTGCTTTCCCGTGTTCGTGGTTCATCGCCCGGGATTCCAATCCCGTTATTCTAGTTATTCAAATCTCTCACACAAAAGTCAAGTCCACTTGAACTCGGTTTATTTTTCTAGTTCAAGATTATTGATCTCCTCCGCAAGTAGTTCCACTTCGATTATCTTAATATTGCTTTGTATACCTTCCGTTGGGGATATCTAGAGTTTAACGAGCTAACCCAAAGTATCCTTGACTCGTGCTAATATCTATTGATTCAAACCCAAACTTGCATGCACACATGACATGAACAAATTGACTGGAACTTGCATATGAGAAATATATAATGATATGGATACATGTTGATTGATTGAGATCTCGTGAATTGAATCGTGACATGATAATCTTGCCTTGTATACAGTAGAATTTCATCTCAACTTGCTGTACCTTAATGTTAATGCACTTCATGATAACAAAAACATGTTGATTATTCACTTTGATAAATATATATGATGACATTTGTTATGTCTTGTTGCCTATTCTGTTTTGTACTGAGGTTTCGACCTTGTTACAATAGGAATCTGTCAAAACCATATAAAAGAGAATTGTAGCCTAATGAATCTAGTTTCCAGAACACTTGACGGATCTCGATTCCGATCTGTGAGCTATGAGATATCGCAGTTTTAGTCACTGCTTGTCTGTACTTTCCAGATTGCAAATTAATGAAATACCGACACAACTTTCAGTTGAAACACCATGATAATAGTAGTGTAATGACTTGAAACTCTCCAGAAACTTAGTAGACATACTTAGGATCCATTCCTAAGTTTTGTAGATTTTTATATTGATTTTACACCTAGTTTCCACCTATAAAATTTTGATTGTAAGCTGCTCTCAGACCAGTTAACCTGTAAAGATTAGGATAATTGACCTAGTTATAGTCAGAATTAATAAAAACTTATTGAATATAAATTGTAGTCCCAGATGTCTAGTTTACTTTTCCTTTTGGCGGAATCGAATTCCGAGTTATAGTTTGTGAGTTACTTCTGTTTTAGTACTGTCGTGTCTGCTCTTTTCAGATTTACAATTATTTGTATTTTATCATGCATTGTATCATTTTGTTGCATCTTATCGTCACCTTGATACTCGTATACACACTTGCATGATCATGAATGAAATAATAAAATATTAAACAAGTCGGGGTTAATAAGGGTTGACTTAATAGTGGATAATCACAGAAAATGTACTCGGTAAGGCCTTATGGTTATATCGTATTATCATGAAAGGAGGAGTATCGATTGTGAATTATTGATTGTTAATTGTCAATTATAAATTATTGTTACCGATGCTGAGTATACGCTCTGTAAATCCCACCACGAAGTCTAAAACGAACACTATTTTGCATGCACTGAACCTATTGTATGAGACGCAGTAGTATGTGCATTAGTTAGGCTAAATACTAATAGACTAGATTGACACTTGCATCGTTGAATCATGACTATCGACATTGACATTGTTTATCGATTATTGTTATTGGAAATTACATTGTTAAATCTAGACCTTTCATCAGCCCCTGTTAATGTTTTTGAATTTTGATCTTGCTTCATATTCCTTGATGTTCCATATTCCATTACCCTTCGCTTTTCACTGCTTATTGTCCGTACTTGCTCTAAGAATATTTTCTTTTCTACTCTAGTTGATCCAGTTACGGTGTACAAGGAGATTTACCAGGAGGCATTGGTGAACAGTTCTTCTAGGATTAGAGCAGGAGTTGCTTTAAAATAAATTATCTTCTTCCATGTTATTCTTTTATCGCATTGTTATTCTTTTTGTTGAACTTTATATCCCGGGCTTGTTGACCCGTAACTGTTGTTTATTTTTTTCCAGTTGTTGGTTATTATGTTGACTACTGCATGTTTTATCTCAGTCATTGTTTATGTAATTATATTAATCTGTGTGGTTGTGATTATTTCTTTTATGTTGTTGAGTTAAGACTGGTACAACTTATGAATGATGTTAATATCATTCGCTGGGCCTTCATCACGGACTCGTATTCCCGTATTTTGGGAAGCGGGACGTGACAATATATATCATTGAGAAAGCATAGAAAATATAGATAAACACCTAATTAGAACCAGAAGTAGAGTGACGACGCCGCGGAGCGACGGGGTGGTGGCATGGCAAGACGACAACGGTGGCGCGGCTGGGCAGCAGTGGTGTCTATGGATTGAGAGAGAGGGAGAGGAACAGTCGGGGTTTTAAGAGAGAGAGAGGGAGATGAACAGTCGGGGTTTTGAGTTATAGAGAGAGGAAATCTAATTTGTACAGGTAGTTTACGAGTTTGATGGGTTTATGTTGGGGAGTCTAATTGTACGTGTGTCGCACGCGTTGATAGATTCACAAATGACACTATGGCATTCTCCTATTATAGTATTAGAGATTTGATAAATAGGGGATTATAAGTCTTTCATAGGTTTAGTTCGATAAAGTTAAATTTAAGAGAGGGAGAGCACAAATGCTACACATAGCTCAAAATTTATTCCAAACTTAACTTAACTACTAAATGACAAACGAAAAAATGATTAAAAATTTACCCAAATCTTGTGTTTTTGTGGTTGGGGTAGGTTTGGGAGTTTTGAGCTATGGATAACAACAAAACAATCACATAGTATCTACTTCCTCTACTTTTGTTGTTTCATAAATGGCTAGTTAGAGCATCCACAGTCGTCAGCCAAATATGCATTTTATGCATAAATTCGCACTGTAGACACCACACTAGTCAGTTATTTTGCCATTTTTCTCTTTTTTCTACTGTAAAAAGGTAAACATAGCAGCCGATATAGCATTATGCATATTATGCGTGATGAAACATCACACATAATATGATGTTTCGTCTGGATTATGTTTCGCCTGTTTCGTCTGGATTATTTAAATATTTTTTAAATTATCTCATGTTTCGTCCGTAATATTTTATTTTATTTTTTCCATCTCCGATGAAATCCTGAATTATATATATAAAAAAAAAATCTTAAGCCTCCTAATTTAGTTAATTAATTAGTATAGTTAGTATTTTAATTAAACTTTTAGTTAAATAATTAGTTAATTAATTAGGTTTAGTTAATTAAAAACTTAATTAACTAAACCTTAATTCCAAAAACACCCATTCGGACGAAACATGCATGTGGGTCCCAGCCTTTTTTTAAAACCCTTTAAAAAATTCCCAGAAATCCAAAAAACCCCAAAAAAAAAAATCAAAATTCACTTCGGACCCAACGTGAAAATTGATTTTTTTTTTTTTTGACGAAACATTATGTAAACATCTTGTTTCGTCCCATATACTTTATTATTAATTTTTTAGTTTCTGCCTATGTAAACATGATGTTTCGTCTGTTTCATTTTAAACAAAATTATGCATTTTTTAATTTTTGACGACTATAGCATTCACTCGAATTGCTAAGATAAAATATACATATATGCATATTTTACCTCAGACAAGTGTGGATGCTATTAGCCAACAAATGGCATCTGCCCCTTCTTCTACCTTATTCTTAATGGCTGGCAGATTAAGTGGGTCCCGCTTTTCTCCCAACAAATAGGAAGAAATGTGAATGTTTCCAAATCAAACAAACAAAATCAACAAATACTTTTAAAGAAGAGTGTAATTCTTGTAGCAATAACACATCAATGTAAGAGATTTTTTCGTCAAGTTATTTATTATTATTATTATTATCAGATTCTTAATTGTGGTGAAACACTTTGAAAGCTAGAGGGTTTAAGATAAGCAGAATTAAAACAGAGCATATGAAATGTAATTTTAATTATATTCGGAACACAACTGAGAAAGTAGTGAAGGTGAATGGTCAAGACGTACCTAAGAGAAACCGTTTCCGATATTTAGGCTCGATTATACAAAGAGATAGAGAGATTTGTGAAGATGTTATACATAGGATCCAAGTAGGGTGGCTTAAGTGGAAAAGTGCCAGTGGTGTTTTGTGTGATAAACATATATCTTTGAAGTTGAAGAAAAACTTTTATAAGACGACTGCTAGACCAGGAATGATGTATGGAGCAGAGTGTTGGGCAACAAACAAACGACATGTCCAAAAAATAAGTGTAACGGAGATGATGATGCTAAAATGAATGTGTGGTAAAACAATGAAGGATCGAATTAGAAACGAGCATATATGAGACATGTTAAAGGTAACTCCAATACAAGATAAGTTAAGAGAGAATCGTCTTAGGTGTTTTGGACATGTCACACGTAGGCCTAGCAGTGCTCCTATTAGAAAAAGTGATTTGATAAGTATTGAAGATAGAGTTAGGGGTAGAGGAAGACCTAAACTAACTTGGATGAAAATAGTGAGAAAAGATATGATAGCTTGTGATCTTACAGAAGATATTGCGCTAAACCAAGCAGAATGGAAAACTAGGATTCATGTACCCAACCCCAACTAGTTGGAAAAAAGACTTTTTTTTTGTTGTTGTTGTTATCAACTTCTTAATTGCACTATTCTTTGAATAATATTTATATAATGCAATTTAAATATAATAGTTCCAAATGAGTTGGACAGCCCACTTTGGTGGAGAAGTCCTAAAAGTATTTTAGGCAAGGGACTTATCTCTAAAAGGTAGAGTGGTAGTGCTTTTGGTATGCCATGGTAATACTTAAAAGAATTAATAGGCTCAATGTTCATAAAAGAACTCTAAAAAACTACTCTGTTTTTTAAAAGAACCTTACTGGACAATTCGTTCTCATCCCTTTGACTCGCAGTTTTAGGTTTACAATATTAAGATATGAGCATGCATGTTTATGAAGTACTATCAAAGAATCACAAATAGAAGTATATTTTGTTAGTTAAAGAAAAATGTTTGTGTAATTGTGTTTTATAGAATAATATGTAATACGAAGAAAGTTTGTGTTGGAATTGGGGCGTCAACAACCGCCCTCTGATCGCAGCAGAACTAATTAGAGTAATGAGGAAGTCGAAGTAGACGATGCGAATAAATTGAGAAAGCAAATAGATCCACCAAACTAATACAAACACAACAACGATGACTTATCCCTGTTAGCTTTTGCTTAATCCGGGGAAAAATATAGGGAAATCTGATATTCAACTAGAAGACATTACAAGGAGTTAGTGATTCACTTGACACAAGGAATTAAACTCACCCACCAAGAACTATATCTCTCTCGAGTCTCTATTTGCAATGGAGAAAAAAATCTATGAAGTACTGACTCTCATATTGGCGGAGTTTACAATATATATAGAAGAATAGAGAGAAAACCTATTTCTAATCTTGATCCTTAGTCGTCCGATAAAACCTGGAAAGAAGTAACTGAATAGGAACCGTACGATCTAACTTGGAGTTTGAGATTGGGCTGAACCGACCTAACAAATCGAGGCCCCAGAAACGAATCAGCGCCGCGAGCGGTTGACCGTCCAACAAAACCGGTTGACCGTACCACTCTCTGACTTCCCAGTACAACGAGCGGTCGGGGGTGCGGTCGACTGTCACTCAGACCGGCCGGTCGACCGCAACTAGCCTGCACCTGCTGCTGCTGCTGTTTTCCTTCTACTTGCTTCGATACTTCGACTTCCGTACTTCATATTACCTTCTTTTAATTTGAACAACGAGTATACAAGATACAACCCTAACAGTTTGTACTTTTTTTATATATGAATAAAATTAATCTAGAGCTGTCTGATGACAAATATTTTATCTGCAATGTCTTATGACACGTCAGCATACAGGTCATGGGCATTTCAGATAATTTGGTATCAGAGCCCATAATAGTAATGGTAAAATATATTTTGAGAGAATAATAACAAATATATTTTTTAAAAACTAGTAGGCGACATATTGGTCGTAGTAATTTTGCATGCATACATGCATATATAGATTTTCTTTCTGAAGGGATAGAAATAATAATGTCCATATGTAGACCTAGATAGTCTCTACATTAGTACTATGCGTACGATTTAGTAAGTGTATAGTAATACATAAAATACACGTATTTTTATAAAATAAAAGTTGAACCCCATTGGTTGCATGCAGTTCCTTTTGGATTAAGTTTAAGATTATGAAATCAATCCCTTTTGTTTCTAACTTGTTAATTTCGGAATTATTTTAATTTTATTTTATAGTAGTACTTGTCTTCACACGTTTACTGTTTATGTTGTTTTTATATACGTAAGTTGTGTGTTACATATCAAAATATGTTCTCTTTTAATTATTGATAACATAATCTCTATCTCTAATCTCTAATATTATAATGGGAGAAGGTTTTAGTATCATTTGTAAATCTACCAATATGTGCAGTTCACGTAAATAATTAATATGAAGAAGGTTTTAGGTTCGAATGCTCACTACGTCAGAATTTCTATTTTTAATTTTTTTTTAAAACGTACATCGCACGTGTAAATTACTAGTTACAATAATGCAAATGAGAATCCTACGACTCAGCCAGGGCGAAGCAATACAAATTTAGCTAGCTTGTTTGAAAATTGGTTTAAGACCTCTATTTTCTACCCAGCAAATAACCATCATGAACAAAAAATCACTTTGAATCAATTTAATAAACAAAATTCCAAGTTAAATCACTCCCTACCATTGATTTCGGTTATCCATGCTAGCAAAATTTTTAAGGGTGTCAAGGATTTTTGGCTCATGTGTTGACACTGAAGAAATAAATATAGAAAACATAACTATAGTTAAGGAATTTGCGGATATGTTTACTGAAGACATTCCAGGGCTCCCTCCAGATAAAGAAATAGAGTTTAATATCGATTTAATTCCAGACACCAAACCCATATCAAAAAAACCTTCTCAGGTGGCTCCAGTTGAACTGAAAGAATTAAAAGAGCAATTACATGAACTGGATAGAGAATATATTCTTCCTAATGTTTCTCCATGGGGTGCTCTTGTGTTATTCTGTAACTCCCGTTTTCGATTGTACGAAAATTTTCGTATTTTGTATTTTAATCTCTTATAAAATGTTTCTGTTTTCTCAAATTTATTTTGAGAGAAATTCATTTAATCCTATATAAGCCCAACTCAAAAATGTTTTTTTGATCTATCTGTACGTATATTTTATTCGTGTATTTGTATCAATTCTTCTCATTTTTTATCTCATACACATACATGTACATACACATACATAGTTATCACATCTCTACTGTTATAATGGGAGAAGGGCTTAGTGTAATTTGTCCATCTTCCAACCCGTGCAATGCACATACAACTAAAATCACCAATATAAACTCATGAAATACGTAAACTTTCCGTGCATTAAAATTAATCTCTCTCTCTTTCAAAAAAACACCGACTGCTCCTCTCCCCTCCCTCTCTCTCAATACCCAGCAAATTCACTCCGTCTGTTCCTCTCCCTGCACCGTCGATTCGCCACCCACCACCGTCGATACTCCACGCCATTGATCCGCCCAGCGCCGCTTCACCTAGCCGTCGATTCGCCCCCCGCCGCTTCATCACGCGTAGCTCCGCCCTCACCGCTTCACCGCGCCGTAGCTCCAACCCCCTGCCATCGCCGCTTCACCGCGCCGTCGATTCATCCCAGCGCCACCCACCGCCGCTTCATCACGCCGCCGGTACGCCACAACGGTGATGACAACGCTGCTCCAATTCCTGATAAGGCTAGGGTTTGAGCTGTGTTTTGGGATAATGTGATTGAGTTTATTTAAGTTGGTTTGTGGACAAGTAGGGTGTACAAAATTTGGATGGAATGAGTTGATGAATTTAATAGTTAGATGGGTGTCTTGAGCTACGGTGACCGCAAATATTTTTCGTGTATTAGGATTGATTATAGTGTGTCAGGATTGATTAGAAATAGAGATTAGGGATTAGAGATTAGAGATTACACAAATTTATGGTCAACTTTCAAGTTCAGTATTAGGGTTATACTATTATAAACAAAGGAAGGCAATGGAAGGAGGCGAACCTTTTTGACAGGGGATACTCAAAATAACTTACTTTTGCTTTTATCAACAGGTTCCGAAAGATGATTGCTAATGTAGCTCACTTTTCAGGTATGATCCTTTTATTTTCTTCTTAATAATTTTAATCATCAGTTTTGTTTGAATAATTCATTGTTGAACTCTATATAGGTTTCCATTTGATATTAATTTCTAGCCAAATAAACAAGTTAGTGAAAGCAAGAACTTACGTTCCATGTCTTTTTTAGAATAAATAAAAGTAATTTGCAATTCTGCAGTTAGTTTTACACCCATACACTACAACATATTTTTTGTTTCTGTCACAGGAATGTGTTGAAGGCAACCATTAACATCCCCATAGTTGGAGAAGTAAATTTCCACTGCACCCATCTTGATCATCTGGATGAAAATTGGAGATTGAAAATTAACAAGGATTCTTCAAAAGGTATATGGGGAAATTATTCATGATTAAAGCTTTCTTTTTCTTTTTTTTCCTTATTTTTTGGGCCCCCTTAATCTTTGTTATTTGTTATAAGTTGATGTGTATAGCTCTGATAATTGATGGAATGGTAGAAGCTATAGTGTAATATAAAGACGCCATTCAAATGGGAATTGACTGCAGGAGGTATTCATGTTTGGCATATGCCTGCCCTAACCGAAATCTTTGGAGATGATTCCATACTACAGTTTGGTGGAGGAACTTTGGGACACACTTGGGGAAATGCGCCTGGTGTGGTAGCTAATAGGGTAACTAAAAATTTGTGGTCGTATATGTGTATGATTAGCCACCTGCTCTGGTGAACTAGACACCAGTCAAATTGGAATTCCAACCCTTTAACAAGGAAAATGAATTCTCTGTTTTCAAAAATTTTATTTGGGATCTCTGTATTTAAAATTTGAGAGTTCTTACATAGATTTTTTTTCTAAAAAGTGGTTTTACATAGATGAAGATCTACTGTTATTGGTGGGAAAATATCTGAAGAGATAAAGATGAGGGTATAGTGGAAGACATGATTTTGTTACCTATTATACATATGTTTAGGTCAAAGGTAGACAATGAAGAGTGGTGTAGATTTAGCTTGCAGATTTGAGGGCAAGGTCAAAATTTAGTCAGGGTGTGTTGAATTTAATGAGGAGAATTATAGTTAGTTGTACAAAATTTTGGTTTGAGTTTGAACATATTTTGCATACATACATGATTATTTTGGTACGAGTTGTATATTAAGATTCTATCTTAATATACCCTTCATTGGTGCCTACACCCAAACAGCCCTATCTTATTCATTTATTTTTCTTTGCCACAAATTTGGTATCAAGAGAACAATGTCATCAGTCATTATCATCGTCGCTTAACTAATTTGTCACTTCTAAGTTGAGCCTCTACCTTGACAAACAATCCCATCAAGAGAGCAAAGTCATCAGTCACTATCATCACCGCTTTGCTAATTTGTCACTTCTAAGTTGAGCCTCTACCTCGAGAAACAATCCCATTTAAATGTGGGAAGGATCAACTTTTTTTATAAAAAAAAATTAGGTACAATGATGGGGAAACATTTAGATGATGATGATGATTTTATTTCGACATTCATACATAAATGACACTCTTATGTTTAGTCTCTACATTCGCTATTGCTCCCAACATATCTTTGAAGAAAATTTAAGTGATGGTTATTGTGTATTCTTGAAACTTTATTGTGGATGACGATGATCATTTTATTTCAACATTCACGCATGAATGAGACTCTTATGTTTACATTGTTTGATCAAGAAAAATGGACAGTGAACTAACAGCAACACCTCAACTATCAAAGACTCAACAAGTTGATGAACATAGAGACAAACGTAGAGAATATGAAGTAAACAGAAGAGCCAACATGACTGCAATACAGTTGGAAGAGTTTAGACGAAGACAACGAGAATATGTTAGAAATCGACGATTATCAATGTCTGAAGATCAATTAGCTGAACAAAGAGAGAGAGATAGGCAGTATAAAAGAAATCGACGCTCCAATATGAATGTGCAACAATCGGTTGATGAAAGATCGAGAAATCAACAAAATATGTAGAGGCGAATATCAACAATGAACGAACAGCAAATAGCTGAACATAGGGAGAGACTTCACAAATATCAAAGGATCGAAGAGCTAATGGGAACTCTAAATTAAACGAAGATAACAATTATCAAAACAATTTTTATATTTCACTTAAGGTCAATTTATCTCTCGAAGGGAAAACTCGAATCAGTTGATCGATAATAGATGGGTGGTTCCTTACAACCCCTTTCTTTTGAAAAAAGTATAATTGCCATATTAATGTTGAAATTTGTTCGAGTATAATTTCTGTTAAGTATATCTATAAGTATGTTTACAAAGGACCCGATCGCGTGTCTTTTCAGATCCGACCAGGTGATGCTACAGATGAAATATCACAATATGTTGATGCCCGTTGGATATGCCCGCAAGAAGTCGCCTGGAAAATCTTTGATTTTCCTATGACTCGAATGTATCCATCAGTTCTCCCATTGCAAATTCACTTGCTGAATCGGCAACAAGTTTTATACTATGCTCATTAGTCAATAGACACTACAAGGAATTTGACATATAGTGACAGCAAAAATCCGTGGGTAAAAGGCGAAAAACCATAGGTATAGCCCGTAAAACCTATACCAACGGACATATTTTTCTGTCGTTTTTAATTAGCTATACCCACGGCAAAAATGCCATCACTATAGCCTATAGCGACGGTTTTTTTACCCGTTGGACAAAATCTCGGTGTTATACCCACGGTTTCGTATCCGTTGGTATAGGTTTTAAGGACACCACTTACTTTCCTATACCCACGGTTGAAACTCTATTGCTATAGGTTTTAGTGATGGTTTTCGCATCCAAATATTTGAATATATACCCATCGCTCTATGCACAATTTTTTATATTAATTATGCTTATGATAATTTAATATTTTCTTTTATAATATTAATCCAATTATAAACTAAATACACAATAAAATAAATAAATGTGTTTATGAAACAAAATTAAATAAAATTAAACTTCAATCATGTTAAAAATTAATGAAGTATTACAAGCATGTCAAATTACAAAATAAAATTCACTTTGTTTAACACCAGAAATATAGCTCCTTAGCACAGAGCAAAAAGCTAGTTACAATAATGATTGGGAACTCGTGTTCCCATCAGAATTAAGCTTTAGGCAACTTTAGATAACTGCCCAGACCCCCTCAGCGAGCTGCTTGCATAACCGAAGGAAGTTGACATCGCGAGTGGAACCAGTGGTGAGAGTACCTGGAACTTGGCGCGCATCTAGTAACACAGGAACAAAAAATAAGATTGTTTTTTAGTATGATAAATATATACATTTGCATAGAATTAAGTTCATTATTTGACTCACCAACTGGAGCGCACCATTTCTAGTCCCGGCAACACCGCTACAAATTATGTCAGTTGTAGCGGTTCTTGCAATCACGCCGGAGAACATATCAGCCCAACGGTTCTGGTGGAAAAAAAAGATCATTGCAATATCAAAGCTTTTTAAACTTCACATACATAACCAAAAGTAAAATCACATATGCTTGTTTTAAGCATGCTAAAAAATGCAAAATGTAAGGTGGAGATCATCTAAAAAATGTTCAACCAAATCGATTTAACAAACTCTTCTACCAAATAAATCTCTTCTACTATATTATAGTATATTTTTTATTTTATGAAATTGAAGTTTTGGAGAGTGAATTGGGCTTACAGCATCCATGGGTCTCGACAACGGCGGAGCTATTGATGATCACAGTTGCAGAATCCTTGGTCACCTCTGAAACAAAGTCAGCTGGCTTTGGTCCGATAACCCGAGGGAAAACATGCAGGTACTCATCATAGTTGAGCGTCTCCTTCTTTCAGACGGGCATTCTCGATACTCAAACAGAGGACCTTGTCAACCAGTGACTAATGAATCTAATGAGTGCCAAAGACAAAAAATGTACCTAATGAATCTTGCAATATATGCATCAACTTGGAGTTTCTGGATATGCATTGAAACAAACACATTAGTCCGAATTATAAGCCAAAAAAGTAACTATTTTCAGTTCGGTATTTGGTTTGTTCCACACCTATATGGTACATGGCTGTTTTTGGTGGCAAGAGCAGATATTACATGTCTAAGAGCTGAAAGTGATCTATTGATGTTCTGAGCTTCTTTAAGCCTCTCTCCTTGCACATCCGTCTTTGCAAGCCTTTCTTCCTGCCAAATCTACAAGCAAAAGTTTGCTCTTTGTAAACTCACCACTCATCAGATTCTTTTCCTTCACCATGATACAAAGCATGCTGACAATTTTAACAAAATAGAAAGGATAAAATTGTGAGAGACATTAGATAAATAGGAAAATGAAATAATGCACAAACAACTTACTAACCAATGAGATCGACTACTATGTTCATTGACGTTATTAGAACCAACCGCTCTAGCATTACTTCCAGCTTGCAATACATCCCAAACCTCCTTTATGTTTCCAACTTCAGCCTCTAGTATGCTATCTAAAGAACCTCTTCAAAGTAATCATAAAATTTATTTACAACCGAGAACTAATTGTGATCAAAATACAACTTTGGGAACCAGAGTGGTTTTGCAAATTCTTAGTGTCTCACTTATGAACATTACTCTAGCAACCAAACTTAAATGCATTACCAGGTAAGTGGGTTACATGTCACTATATTTATTCAATTAATATAATCAAGTAAATTTCTAAGTGGCTTTACAAATTGTAAGTGTCCCGCTAAAGAATATTATGAATATTACTTAGAAACCAAGCTTACAAGTATAATTGAGTAAGTGGGTTACATACTTACATGTCACTGTATTTATTTGTGTATGTGTTTCCTTTTACCATTTTTAACAACGAAGGGAAAAAACATTATTATCTCTTTGATGAAAGAGGAGGTAACTACCATTGACACTTAACTCAAAACAAAATAGCCTAGTGAGTTTGTCACCATGATTGATAGTAAATTTAATAATGTTCACTAATTTCAATATATAATTGGAAGAAAGTTCGCTCTCACACACATGGAAACGAGGTTGGCTTCTCATGACCTTCTCTAGCTATAATACAAAAGAAGTCACTAAGTAAACAGTTACCTTGATTATCCTTTGGGGTGTAAACCCGATCAAATCTGAAGGCTTTCTTTGAAGACCCACCGGACATTATTCCAAGATCACCATCCTTAGTTGCATCAAAATCTACAACCTTCATGTGCCCTGATAAGGTCTCTTCATTCGTCAATGACCGACGCCTACAAAACACTGTAATATTTCCTACAAATAGAATTTTTAAGGTTTGAGCTACTTTCATCAACTAAAAAAGCTTTATAGAAAATCTCAAAAGAACAAAGCTGGGTAGAAGGAAACAACAAATACTTGCCTTTTGATTCCTGGACTTGGTTATATAATTTTTTTTCTCTTGGCTACCTCTTTGTTATACCTCAACTTCAAATCTTCACATTGTGCAACTGATATATATAGAATGATATAGAATGATCAGATATAGAACGCTATGATATAGAAAGATGCTACATAGATAATTCTAAAGCAATAGGATTTGTCTTTACCCAATGCCTGCACTCCATCAATCATCTTACTTAAATCAGGAATCGAGTTGGCACATTCATGTGCTTCTTGTGAAAGCAAAGAGTGCTCTAGCTTCATAACCAGAATTTAAGAATCGATATACTCATCAAATAAAGTGGGGGAAGTGTGGTATAACCCATACCACCATATTAAAATGACAAATTACCTTTATCTTCTCTTCTAAATCCTTTATAGCAGAATCCCAAAGCAATCTATCATGCTCATACTGCTTTGGAATGGCTCTGAACTTGTCCTTTTGTTGTTCAATAGTTAGTTCTGCAAGCAACAGACCGACATATATATTACTCCCATTCGATATAGGAAAAAATACTAATTGCAAAATCAGCTATATGCATATGCACCTACCAAGATTTTTGGAGTGGAAGAGTTTATTATCATGTTCAATCTTCAATCTCACTAACTCCTCATTTGTGGCTGAAAACACTCGTCAGATTTTAGTTTACACTGTTTGACAAGGTCCTCTATTTTCTTCTTAAGCTCATCTTTCAGACGAGCATTCTTGATACTCAGATGATGATCTTCCACTGATAACTGGCCCAAGATTGCAGGCCCACCGCAGCTGTTGCACATTGGGTTTCTCAGCGCATCCCTGATGGTCATGTTCTCGAGGCAAAGCTTCTCATTCTCCTGTTTCAGTAGTGCATTCTCATGCCTCTCTATTTGGGCATATTAAATCATACAAAGAACAACAAATCAGATACAATTTCTATATGGAACAAGAGAAATATACACCCAAAAAATGTGAATAATTTCTTTCTATCTAACCTTCATCTGAGTATGGTGATTCTGGAACCAAAATTTGACCTGTCGAGGCTCCAACGAAAGACGTTGACTCAATTCATTCCTTTGCTTCTCATCTGGGTGAGGGCATTCCTTGAAAAGCCTACATCATCACTTTCCATAAATTACAACTCCACACATAAAATCAAGAAACAAAAATTTAAAAAATAAAACAAAGTAGCAAAGATCACCCATACGATCCAAGCTCTTGAATTTGTTGAGGAGTGTGACGATGGTACCGCTTCTTCTTCCTCGGGTTCTCCTACTCAAGATCATCACCAGAAACATTATCCAAATGATCACTCCCAGATTTGCTATCATTCTCATCGTCCTTGTTGTTGATTCGACTCAAAGAATCCAGATCTCTGATAAACCGACCCAAATCGCCCTGCCCATCTCCGATGAACCGACTTAAAGAATCCAGATCTCCGATGGAGGAGCAACGGCGATGGTGGGATAGGGACGACGATGGCGACATGGCGGAATGATGACGGCGACGTGGTGAGTCGGGGATTCGGGAAAGAGAGGAGAGAGGGAGAGATCAAGATGGGTGTGAATGAGAAAGTGTATAAATTGGGGGATTTGAGATTTGGGGGGAAAATAAAAAAGTTTGGAGGCAAATGAAATAATTTTGGAGATTTAATTGGTGATCGGATAAATAACTTAAATTTTTTTAGTGGGGCGGACTATACCCACAACGTTTTACCCAGTCAGTAAAATTTATAGTTACGGATTAAAAGCTCTAAAGCTATAGGATACCTATACCCACAGTTTACTACACGTCTGTAGGTATATGATGCCTATACCAACGGTTTTAGTGATCCGTCACTACAGATATCCGTTGGTATATGGCAAATTCTTTATAGTGAGAGAATGTACTTGCGGATGATCGAATGCAAAAAACAATGTTGACAGAGTTCTTTACAAAAAATAATGAAGACCCTGAAGCAAGACAATATTTGTGTAGGGAGTTTCCAGAGCATTATAGGTATGAATTATCAAAACATTTTGGATAATTCACTTAGTCTTCTTAGAATATATCCTTACTGGTAACGTTCATGGTTTTAGTTATGAAAGGAACAAATGATAATATTTAATTGCTTTTTAATTATTGATAACATCTACGTATTTAGGTGGAAGAACAAAAATGGAGAAAAAGACAAAATAATATTCGTCAAATCGGCAGGATATATGTCATTTCTCCTCGAGAAGGTGATCGCTTCTATTTAAGGATGTTGCTAAATCATGTTAAAGGTCCATTATCGTTTGACCATCTGCTTACAATAAATGAGATTAGATATCCAACATTTAAGCAAGTGGCTGAGGCTGAGGTGAAAGATGCCTAGATTTTGAATTTTGGATTGCGGTTGATCTTATTTTGCTTATTATGGATTTTGGATGTAGGTGGGGAATTTGTGTGGAAACTTTTTGAATTTATAGAGATTTTTTGAGTGGAAAGTTCTGCATCGATTTCTCCCATTGCCAACGACGCATGTCGCGCCGCCGTTACCACGTAGAGCCGCCAAGACCCCTCTGCAGGTTAGTAGCCAGTGGGTGTAATATGCTATTTAATTTTTGGAATTTTATGTGGTGCAATATGTTGTTTAAGTGGTGGATTATTTTTTGTTCCCAGGTTGTCAATATTATTAGTCTCGAGATAATTAGAAGACGCTTCTCCATACTATCTTAACACTATTTGTTATGTTTTGCATTTATTCTACGCATATAAATTTGATCTTATGTTATCTACTACTCCAAGAGTTACTACTATACATTTTCCAACATGCCTCATGATTGTGGTAAAATGTACTTACATTTAATTGCACATGAAATGCACAAATTTATATTGACCTTTTTCAAAAATGTAGAAATTTATTTAATTTGATGACTATAATTTTTATAGGCGTGCATCGCACGTGCATTATACTGGTCCCATTTAGTTACTCCTTCTCTTCAGTCAACCCCTCACTCTTTCCATCCCTATATACATATTTACTAGTATATCCCCTGTGCAAATTGCACAGACTTTACCAAAAAATAAATTAAAATATCAATAACATTTTAAAAAAAATTCGGCAGAACCTCCCCATATTTACAACTTCAAAATCATCATAATTATAATCCAACATATAAATATTCAACAATTATGTAGTAAAGCTTTGCACATAAAACAAATGATTCAAACACAAATATTTAATGATAATAAGGCACATCCAAACTCAATCACAATAATCTTTCATACTTAAATCACAATTATATATACAACAGATGGCTTAAATAAAATGTTCACGATAATAAAAGAGTCCAATCCAAACAGTTAAAATGCAAAATTTATCTTCTAAAGAACTATTGTTTATAGCTACGTAAATACAAAACAAAAAGGAAAACGTGTACTAATTTCAACGTTGTAGTTTCAAAATATTTTAGTAATTTCAACATGGAATCACATACCGAGCGACGAAATTCTCCACACATGAACATCATATGTCGGCCTACATTAAAAAAAATATGAAATGAAAATTTAGTTAGGTGCATCACATTAAAAAATAATTATTTATATAGCGGAATGAACCAATGCGAATTGATATAAGATGATACATAAAAGAAAAAAGAAAAAAAGAAAAATAAGGCTTTGATAAACTCTACTAAGATGACATTATGAGATTCTTAAAATATAAAAACATTGCATGCCAATAAATACTATTTTAATCATCTGAATATTATTAGATTGTTGATGATATTTACCTTTCAATTGATTATCATGGAGTTACGCACTTCTTAAAGAACTTCTTGATATACCACATTACGTGTACGATTATTAGTCTGTTGGGGATCATTTGAGTTATCTGTCAGCAATATCTTTAAGCCAGAACGGGAAGTGCAACGCGATAATGCTACATACAATTGACCGTACGTAAACACATATTTTTTAAGATAGACCACAACGCTATGGAGAGTTTGGCCCTGGCTTTTGTTTATTGTCATAGCAAATGCCAACTTTATAGGAAATTGTCTTCTTCTGAGGACAAATGGCCACCTGGTTTCTGTAGACGACATGCTCATTCTTTGAATCACAACTGTCTCACCTGCACACCTTCCTGTAATAATTGTGGCTATAATAATATGTTCTCCCAGAGTATGAATAATAAAACGTGTTCCATTGCAAAGTCCCATAGACTAATTCAAATTTCTCAGCAATATAATTGGTACTCCTTGCTTCAATTCTAAACAATAATTTGGTAGCCCGCTCATCTTAATTGTGTGTAGAAATTCTGGCGGATGCATATCCTGCTCATTTGTACCATTCAGGGTATGTTCGACTGAATCTGCACTTAAGTAGTTGACAACCTGTCCAAGAACTATAGACAAAATATGAGAATTAATGGCATCAACTTCTTCATTAGTAGGTGCTAGAATAGCGCGTTTTTCAAGGAATGCTGGATCATTATATCTAGATTCAATATTAGGATAAATCTAATCTATCAAACCCTTTAGACCATCTGTAGCTTTAATTAGAAGGTCATTTGGTATTTGTATCCAATCCTTTGCAAACCTCCAGTATTAGATTCACCTGGAATTTTACCTTCTTCCACATCTAAAATCCACTTTACAAAGGTCTCTTGTTCATTCTTGCTAGCTTGATCGAGTGAACTCCCCATAAATCTCATGTTTTTTGTTAGCTCATACACTTTACATGAAGACCAAATATGTGACCTTTGTAATGATGCAGATACAATATAGGGTCGCCCACCTACTGGCACGATAGGCAAAATCTGTCGAAAGTCTCCGCCGAGAACAACAACTTTTCCGCCAAATACGTCATCAGCTGCACTTTCATTATTAAACTTCATTAGATCTTTGAAAGTTCGATCAACAACTTCAAATGCATGGCGATGCATCATTGGCGCTTCGTCCCAAATGATCAAATCTGCTTGTTGAATGAGTTCAGATAAATCATCCTGTTGGAAGATAGAACATGTAGAAGTTTCATGGACTTTTATTGGAATACGAAACCTCGAATGCGCAGTGCGACCTCTAGGTAATAACAAAGCAGCTATTCCAGAAGAAGCTACAGTGAGGACTATTTTTCTTTCTGCTCGAAATCATGCAACTATTGTATTCCATAAAAATGTTTTTCCTGTACCGCCGCTACCATGAATAAAGAAAACACCGCCTCTATTACTTGAGTGCGCTGAAACCACAGCTTCCAATATCTGAATTTGCTCATGTGTCAACCTTTGGAATAATTGCTCAAACTCTTGTTTCGACTCGTCGACATCATAACACAATTCATCGCGTATCTGTCGATTCTGAATGACATGTACATGTACATCCTTGGAAAATGGGAGTGATGGAAATTCTTTAAGAGATCGCCCGTTCTGATTCAAAATGCTTTCAATATCTGAAAGAGCTAAATTCTTCAACTAGTTTTCTGTCAGCTCTAATCCAAAATCATGTGATTCAATCCTACATCTATGCAATATATCATCTGATAGATTGCTCCAATGTTTGTTCCATAAATCGTTCGGATTAGTTGGCTCAGAAAACATCAATATCGAAGCAAAAAAATTTCTGAGCCAACGACCTGATGCAAAAGAGGATGCTTCGGTTAGTGCCTGGTGCCATTCGTTGTCATCCTCTAGCAACCCAAGTGCACAACATGCAGACTGATAATTATGATAGGTCACTCCATTCATGGATCTTAAATATGAATAGCTAGTCGCTCCACGTACCACGCACAACAATATCCATAAATAAAACCTCTCTCCTGTAGCTGGAGGTGCATAGTACAGCCTTCCAATTGCGAGACCACGAAGTCTTCGTGACCACTTCCTATCCACCGGTTTCCATACCCATTTTTCCAAAAATTCAGAGTATGTAAGATCTCGAGCATCTTCATAAACCTGATTAGCCTCAAACCAACCACCTAACATTGTCTTCGGATATTCAGCTCTTGAGACAACATCAGCCAAGTTAGCATTTTCATTGAAATAGACACTCTGCTGATTTTCTAAATGATATTGTAAACGTTCCACTGAAGGATGATGACGATGCAAACTAAATTCAAAAATTCTCTGACATGCTTTAAATATTGCTGAATTTCATCAACTGACTTGTATTGAGGTTCGGAATTTTTCGGGACCGGATTTCCATTGTCTTCTATGATTATTGTAGTTCTATCATGACCTTTATGCACATACTTGTAAAGGTACTCAAACAACTTAGGATTGGCACAAATCTCAATATTGATATGAGCATCATATTTTGTTGTTAAATCTAAATTGTAGGGTACTACCCATCGATTGTCAACAACCTTCGGATTGTGGCCACCTATTACAAATATCCGACCGTCATCCCGACGACGATATTGAACATACCCCTGCTTATCAATAATAGTTTCATTTATAAATTGTCTTAGATACCTTTTTGTGCACACACCATTCTCCATACATGGAGATGTTGGATTGTACTCCCCGCATGTCCCATGAATCATAGACCGAAGCACAACTGCATGAGCTTCGGGAAATTGTTCCTGATCTGAATCTCAGCGAATACTAATCTATCAATATCTTCAATATTGGAAATCTTGTCTTCTCTTCAAACAGTAATCAAGATGTGAGCATGAGGAAGCCCTCTTTTCTGAAATTCAATTACCTGTAGATCTATTTTCAACAAAAATAAATAGATTTATTAAAATATACGCATGTGAAATATAAGTCAAATTCTACTAATTCTCATTCCTTTTATTGAAATTTAATTTAAAATGGTTAAATTTGTTAGATTTTGTACCTGAAATAGTTGATCCAAACATCTTTCGTTGTTTGATATCTTTCTTAAGCTTCTTTAATTTTAACTTGAACACTTTGGTAACATTATCTGGTCTATCTTCGGGTTTTAGATTTGGAAAACACTGTAGTGATTCAATGATTTCGGTCCACTTAGGATTACATGTGAAAGTTATAAAAAAATCGGGTGTCCCACCCCAACAACATATTGCAATAGCATCCTGATACTGTTGATACATATCTCGCAGTCCCCCATTAAAAGAAGATGGAAGAATATATCGTTTACCCACTGCCCCTGCTTCTATTTTCCCTGTGGTGAATGCATCTTGAAGACCACATAACAGCTCATTCCGTATACTTGTTTGATTCATCCTCATCCGGTTGAGACGATTTTGTTCTATTGCGGCATATGAATCAACAAAATATTGTTGAGTTAGTCGACCACTTCTTAATAGGGCATTATCCTCACATCTGTGTGATTGCAAGCGAAATGCATAATACTCTCGAATAGAAACAGTTGTTTGTCGACCAACATGCCTTCCATCTTTAAATTTAATGTCAATTCTCCACCCTTCCTCACCAAATGGAAACAACAATGGATATTGTAGAGGCATGTAACATGGTTGTGTTTCAAATATCCTTTGTGAGGCTCCACTTTCCGTACATACTATAATATCCCGCTTACTCACATTCTCTGAGCCATCACCGACCATGAGGGCAGCAACCTCATCACAGGAAGGTAGAATATACTGCCGACCATCACGTACCCTCTCATTTATGATACGTATTCTCAAATTCATCGACAAATTATGTTGATGTATATTTTCTCCTGGAGGTCGAAGTAGATCTCTTGCATGTTGAAACATCTTTACGTATGGATTAACTTCATTCAGCAAATTTTGTAGTTTCTCCATAACTTCTCTATCTATGTTATTAATGCCCATATTTTTTGCATGATTTGTACGTTGATCCAACTTGTATAGACCATCATGTATATACAATTCTGCAAATTTGGGTATGACACCTTCAACTGGAAGAAGAGAACCAATACGGTGATAATTTGATCCACTTATCTTGAAAGTATATGGACCCCTACCATCCATGACCCGCAAGTTAATTTTTCCTCCCATCGATGTGAAGGAGAACAATGAATTATAAATTTTGACCAGATCCTTTAATTTTGACTGAGGTGTGTCATATTTTCCATCAAGAAGCTCCATAATAAGCTGGGGTGATGTTGGCAAGAAAGGCAGAGTAACTAAACCTTCTCTACAACACATTTGAAAACGTGGACGACTGATTGATGTTGTAGAAGAACGCTCTCCAATCCACATTTGAGCATGACAACTACTACACTCAACATCTTACTTGCCTAAGTAGGAACTTCGCCCGATATTTGGTTTATAAGTTCTCGTCGTACCTATTAAAAAGAAATTCAGACATTTTATAATTCTGTTATAAAATTATTTAATAGTGTTAAACCATATATAGATACCGAATTTTCTTACTTCTTATGGGCTCTACATCTTCACTTCTTTCAATTACAATTGCATGACCAATCTGAGCGGAACATCCTGCACAACCAATTTTAGAAAAAAAATATAGAAAGGAGATAATTAATAATGTCTTGAATTGTAGGAGAGAGATATCATACCTTTAATAGTTTATGCATTACAGTACAGTACACTGAACTTACCATCATCATGTGTATCTTCATTTTGAATTGTTAGAGATGACGATCTTCCGTTTGATGGCTCGCCTACACACCAATCATTATTACTGCTCAAATCATCTGATAGCAAAGATGGTCCACCCACTGTTGATGATTCACCAACACACCAAGAACTGTACGTTGCTGAATTTCTTTCATGTCCCTCATTTGCTGCATCACTCACTGTTGACATATTTTCTTGATGGACGCTTCTAATTAACTCAGAGTGTTGATCTAAAGTGTTTAGGTTGAAGGTCACCCTCCTTTCAGATGTATAGGTATGCAAATCATTTGACATAGTACTTCGCAAGCGTTTTTGTCTTAACTTTAGAATTCTTATCGAACGTGCAATTTTATGTCGATCTGAAGTCAGCAGTGCCCTCATAGGACGATGCCTTTTTCGCTGCAATATTTCAAATCTTCGACGACGTGCAAATACAGAAATTGCCTTATTAAGTTGAAAAAACGAAATATTATTTTTGTCTTGCATCCTATATTAGTAAGTGTAGTTTTGGACAATTATTTAAATATGAATAATAAATATGTAATCAAACACAATGTAGAAAAATATAATGAAACATTACATATTGAGATAAATAACTATAGAGATTAACTCAAAAGAAAGTATGATAGGAGACATATGAGATAAGAACACATATAATATACCTGATGTAATGAAAGAGTATGATTTCTCTCAATATAATTGGAAATCTCCCTGTATCATTGAATGTTCACACCTACTGCTGAAAACAAAACCAATCATTTTACACTCAATAAAATACATGTAGAAAAATATAATGAAACATTACATATTGAGATAAATAACTATAGGGATTAACTCAAAAGGGAAAGACTAATTTTTAGATGACTACACTCAACAGGAGATATTATTTACTGCAATTTAATAACATGTGAAAATTGATGTTGAAGTTAAAATTGCAGTTCATCATAAAATTGTACCCTGTGCAAATTTGCAAATTGCTCAGACTAAAATTAATCTAAAGTTTTTACCCTGTTACATCTAAAATATTTAATTATTTTAGATTAGTCTATGTAACAGGGTAAAGTTTAGATTAAACTCTCTTCCCTGTGCAATTTGTTGAACTAATAGTTATGTTCTCCATTGAACATAACTATAGATTATTTAATTTTACAATTGCTCATTCTTCGATTCGTAATTTCTAAGTTCTGATTGATACTTAGCCGAATTTAGATTATGTTCTCTTTCAATAAAATTGCACAGGGCTAAGGACATAGAAATTTCAATAATCTATAGATAACATGAATATTAGTTCAACGGAGAACATAACTATTAGTTCAACTTTAGTGTTAAATTGCAGAGGAATGGAAGCGTAGTCCTTAGCCCTAATTGAAAGGCTAAGGATTGTATTTCAGATTAATTTCTCCATTGAAATTTCTATGTTATGTTCTCCATGAGTCTATGTATGATACTTAAAAACTTTACCCTGTTACACAGACTAATCTACGGAAATGGTGCAATTTGGACAGGGAAGAGAGTTAAAATTGCAGTTCATCATAAAATTGCAGTCCATGAATTTCCTTCACCTAGTCACATGCCAAAGTCCATGCTTACGTCACACTTCCCACCCTCACATTTCATTCCCCAAACTCCCAATTATAAGAAGTAGACAAAACCCCTAGAATTTTTTTTTAAAAAAACCTTCAAGAAATCAAAAAATGCTCACCAGTTGGGGGGGGGGGGGGGGGGGGGGGGGGTTAAGAATGGCAATTCGCAGTCCCTCTCATCCACTCCGCTCTCCACCTTGTTCTCGACCTAGATCGGAGTCGAGATCGGGAGAGCCTGTGGTTCTACTTGCAACTGCTCATCAATCCGGAGGCGGTAGGACGACAACGATGGAGGGTAGAGACGGGCAGGATCAGGGCGGGGTGGATGGCGGGCGGTGGTAGGGACGGACGGGTGAGGAGATGTGGGTGGGTTTTGGGTAGGAAGAGTTAGGGTTTGTGGGTTTTGGGAAGATGTAGAAGAGGATAGGGTTTTTTTGGGTGTTTTTTTTTAATTAATTCTGTTTTGGCAATTGGTGTGGGCTGCACGTGTAAGTTTCTACTTTAACTCTCCTTTCTCTATTTCAAAATAGAGAAAGGAGAGATGGGGTAGGCTTATTAGCTTAGAATATATATAAATATAAATACATGTACACACATACACTCATTTTTCCACTACAATTATTCATTTTCCACCCCCTCCCTTGTTTTCTTCTTCTTCTTCCACTTCATCCCTCCATCAACTCCTCCTTCACTTCCATTCATCTCACCTCCATCCATGTATTTCAACTCATTCGTCATCTCACCTTCACTCATTTCCACTCACCCCTAAGAGCATCTATAGTCGTTGGCAATTAAAATTTGGGTATTTAGCAAATAGAAATAGGAAAATTGAAAGTGAGTTATAATCGTTTAAACCCAGAAAAAAGACTTTTTAATTTAAAAAAGAGACGGACGGAAGATCATTTCCAGTTGGAGCAATTTTTTTTAAAAAATACAAAAAATAAGGTCCGCGAAAAAGAAAATCTAAATTAAATCCTAAATGGACCCATAATAAGTTTTATAGGCCTAAATGTATAGGTTTTTTCCTATAAATTTGAGAATAAATCCATCAGACGGGAGATCAATTCCCATCCGAGATTTTTTTTAAAATAAAAAATTTTCGAGCGGGAAATCATATCCCGCCCGATAGGTTTAATTAAAAAATGGACGAAAGATTATTCATCGTCGGAGTAAATGTTCGGAGAATATAAGCATTGGAGGGAAATCATCTTCCAATTGCCAAATTTTGCAAAATGCGATATCTTCTCTCAAATATGGCCAGCAACTATTCACCTCAAACAAAAAGAATGAAAAAATGGCCAACAACTATAGCTCAATTTTTGCCAATTTTTTCAAAATTTGGAAAAAATGGCCAACTGCTACAGATGCTCTAAAACCCTCCTAACCAGCCAACTCACTCATTCCCCTCCCTATATATATACACATATATTGATATATACATCATTCATCTCCACTCACTCCTTCATTCTTCTTCTTCTCCTCTTCCTCCTCATCCCGAGCCAACTCTTGTTGCCCGCAACCAATCCCGACACCGCGACAACCCGAACACCTCATTTTCTTGCTCCTCGTGGTCGTAGTTGCTGGTCGCTGGCTTGCTGTTATAGCTGCCTAAGGTGCCATCTTGCCGCTGTTATGTCGCTGTTCATTGCCAACGTCGCTTCATCTTCTCCCCATAGTTCTCACCACTCTTGTAATCATCAAAAATAGGCAACGTCTCTTGAACTCCATTTATTGTTCATGTTCAAGCATTTCTTTGAACTCTCGCAAGTAGTTCTTTGTATTGATTATCGTATCGTGAACTTTAATTATCATATCTCATTGAATTCTATTATTGATTCATCGGTGAATCTGATTCATAGTTTTCCTTATATTGTTATGTTATTGATTCAGATCTTGAACCGATAACACACTTTGTATCATGTTATCGAATACTCGAATATTCTATCCTGTCGTTTATCCGAAATTGTACTGAAATTTGACACAGTTTTATGTAATATAATTCAGAACTTTGTACATGAAAATCGTAGCCCTTCGAGTGTAAAATCTAGAACATCTTACGATTTTGCAATCCGATTTCTAGATTGTTAGATATCGATATTTTAGTACTGTAATGTTGAAATTTTCAGAACAGAGCTTGTGCACGAACCCGTAAAGAACATATTTTATACGTATTTTTATTGGACTTATAATTTTTCGAGTCAGTTGGCGTTGGATTCGTCAGAGAGTCTACTTTCTAGAATCTTTGATGGAATCAGATTTGCTTTCCCGTGGATGTAGGAAAGTGAATTTCTGTCCGGTAGTGTGCTACTGTCCAGAATTGCATCGTTATGTTTTGTATATAAACATGTTATTTTTCACATTTAATGAATTGAACTGATATAATAAATAGTTAGAACAGCTCTACATCATGTATTGCATAATTATTGATACTACCATTCATATTGATTGTACCGACTGCGTGTTCATGATTGATCATAGTAAAAGAATAACAAATCGGGGTAATAAAGAGTACGACTTAGTAGTGAACAACATAGGAAAGTGTACTCGGAAGGGAACCCATGGTTTCTTGTATTGTTATCGATCGTTGCTATCATTTATTGTTTATCGATTGAATATCGTGTATTGAACCGGTTATTGTTTACTGTTTACATGTTTTTCCAAGTACATAATTCAATAGAATTCATCATTTAAGTCCAAACGTCACTTGATTGATATACACCCATACTTGTGGTATGAGACATAAGATTGCATGCATTAGATAGATTAATAAAAGACTAATAGACCTAAAATTGATACCATTGATTATCGACTATTGATTACTGATTATCGACTGTTGTTTATCGACTATTGACCTTATTATCGACCATTGCATCATTGATTGTGGAATATTGATCCTGTTGCCGACTATCATTTATTAACCACTTCATACCCATTGATTATCCTGATTACTGGTTATTGATTACCGATCACTATTCTACCGATTATTGATTTCAATTGCATTGTACATGATCATATCGTTCCAATTCATTGTTTATTGCTATATCATACTTTATTGTTTCAGTGTTTGTTGCTACTTGCTATTCGAAACTTGCTCTAACGGACAACCCCCCCTCCATTTCAGATAATGTTTATATGGGTACCTGATATGGCTAGAAATAGAACTAAATCGGGATCGTTCAAATCAGACATGAATCTCAAAGCTATCAGGGGTAAAACAGTAATTTCCACTACAAGTGAGTCCGAAAATGGGAACTGGGTCTTTTCCAAGCCTAATAACCCAAAACGAGTCTGCTTTACTGGGTTAGGGTGATAGCCCATTATAAATAAACCCATGTCATTTAAAAGAGTTTTTTACATTCATGATTATCCCTAAGAGACGGTTTAAACCAAATATCTTATCATGAAAAAATTTAAACTATATTTCTTATCCAAAAACATCGGGAAGTATAGATAAATGATTATCTCAAAACTGGTCCCAAAGATGACTATAAATACCCCTATCCCCGTCAGAATCAGGTAATCAGTATTTTTTTACACAAAAGCTCTTTAACAATCTTTCAGATTACTGATTTGAGCGTCGGAGGGTTCGTCGCCGGGATCAATTCTGGGGTTTCGAACTTTTTGCAGGTTAGCAGCAACGTTGAGAACGGTCAACATCGACAAGTAGTAAAGAGGTTAGCTTTTATTGGTTCCAAAAGAATTCACAAATCATCTGTTTGCTCTCACACCAAATTTAGCAGCAACAATACCGATGGTGAGATGACGAACAGACTTTCTAAACGACTGTGATGGAATTCCTAGTGCTATTTCTCTACTTTTAGTCACTATATTGTATTGTATTTATTGGCATTTTGACCCTAAATTCTTCTATCTCAGATATTGGTTATTTTATTCTATTATTGTTCATGTGATTATTATTGATATATGCGTGGATATATTTTTCTATCTTGATGAGCTTATAATTGTACAACTTATGAATGATATGAGTTGGAATACTTGTATCATTCGCTAGGCCTTAGTTGCATGCATGTGTTTCCGTATTTTGTGAAGCGGGGCATGACATTTTTGTTAAAAAGAAAGGTAGGTCCATGAGGTTGTGCATCGACTACAAATAATTGAACCGGATCACAATAAAGAACAAATATCCTTTACCCAGAATAGATGACTTGTTTGATCAGTTACAAGGGGCCCAATATTTTTCGAAAATAGGCATTCGTTCTGGATATCATCAACTTGAAATCAAGAAGAAAGATATCTCAAAAACTGCTTTTCCTACTAGATATGAACACTATGAATTTTTAGTGGTGTTGTTTGGGTAACTAATGCTCGTGCAATTTTTGTGGATTTAATTAATCGAGTTTTCAGAAATTGTCTGGACAACTTTGTTAACGTTTTTATTGATGATATTTTAGTCTACTCCAAGATGAGAAAAGAACAAGAAGGGCACTTGCAGACCGTTTTACAGACTTTAAGAGATAATAGATTATATGCTAAGTTGAAGAAATGTGAATTTTAGTTGAAAACGATATCGTTCTAAAGACATGTAATAACGAAGGATGAAATCTTAGTGACCAAGTAAAATTGAAGTTTTCGTCAACTGGAGACGACCTACCACCATGATTGAGATTAGAAGCTTCCTAGGGTGAGCAGGATATTATCGGAAATTTGTAGACGGATTTTCTAAAATAGCCATACCGTTGACCTTCCTAACATGCAAGGATGTGAAGTTCGAATGAACAGACGAATGTGAAATAGGCTTTCAAGAACTAAAAAGAAGGTTGGTTTCGACACCCATTCTAGCCCTCCCACCAGGATCAGAAGAATTTGTCATTTATAGTGATGCATCAATTAAAGGGCTAGGTTATGTTCTAATGCAAAATGTAAGAGTTATTACTTACGTATCCCGGCCATTAAAAACCTGCAAAAAGAATTATCCTACCTATGACTTGCAGCTAGCTGCAATAATATTTGCTCTAAAAATTAGAGGCATTACATATATGGGGTGACTTGTTAAATTTATACTGACCATAAAAGTTTAAAATACATTTTCACCCAGAAAAAATCGAATAGGAAGCAGAAGAGATAACTCAAACTTTTAAAAGATTATGGTTGCACTATTCATTACCCTCCTGGCAAGGCTAACATAGTAGCTGATGTATTGAGTCGCAAAAATATGGGAATTTGGCAGCTCTAATAACCACACAAAAACATATTATTGAAGATCTCCAAATGTTGGAAATTGAAGTCCTGATCCACAAAAGTGAAGGTTATCTAGCTCAACTCAGGGTACACTCAACATTAATAGAGCAGATTAAAAACAAACAACACTATGACTCTGAGCTATCAAAGAAGATTAAAGGAATAAAATAGTGAAAGATTCTTAGGATTCAGAACAGATGAGAAAAGTATTTTGTGGTTTGATAAAAGACTTTGGGTGTCAACTAACCCCGAAAAAAGAAGAAAATTTTAGATGAAGCACATAATTCCCCCTTTTCTATTCATCTCGGAGCACCAAGATGTATTGAGGTCCAAAAGAAAACTTTCGGTGGGAAGGAATGAAACGAGATGTTGCAGAATATGTAGAAAATGCCTAGTGTGCTAGCAAGTGAAAGAAAAACACCAAAAACCAAAATGAACATTGCAACCACTTCTGTTCGTAGAATGAAAGTGGGAACATATTACCATAGATTTTATAGTTGGGTTATCTAAAACACAACAAGGATGTAACACTATTTAGGTAATTATTGACATGCTTACACAATCAGCACACTTCTTGGCAGTTCGAGATAATTATCCACTAGATCGCTTAGCTCAATTATATATAGAAGAAATAATTCGATTACATGTCCCAATTTCAATTGTGTCAGATAAAGACCCTTGATTTACTTCACGGTTCTGAAGGGGCTTACAAGAAGAAATGTGACAAAATTAAAACTCATTACTGAATTTCACCCTCAGAACGGACAATCCAAACCCGAGAAGATATGCTGCGAGTCTGCACGTTAGGATTCCGAGGAAGTTGGGATAGACATCTTCCCCTAATTGAGTTTGCTTATAATAATAGATTTCTAGCCAGCATCCAGATGGCCCTATATGAAGCATTGTATGGAATATAATGTCAAACACCACTCTGTTGAAATGAAGTAGGGAATAAGAAATTTTCAGGACCAGAAACTGTACGAGAAACCACAAAGAAAGTGAACATAATTCGTGAGAAACTGAAAGTGGCTAGTGGCTCAAAGTAGACAAAAAGGTTATGCAGACAAGAGACATAGACAACTAGAATTTCAAGTTGGGGTCCATGTTTTTCTTAAAGTTTCACCATGGAAAAGAATAATGAAAACTCATTCGTCTTTTTATTGGGCTGTTTGAATTTTTGCAACGAATTGCAGCAGTCGCCTATAAATTATCACTACCACCGAGCCTAGCAAATCTTCATAATGTATTTCATGTTTCTACTCTTAGAAAATTCGTTTAGGACCATGCACATGTGATTGAGTACGAGTCGATCCAAATAGAGAAGACTTGTCATATGAAGAGATTCCAATAAAAAACTTAAATCGCAAAGAGCAAATCCTTCGGACGTAAACCATTCCGTTAATTAAAGTGTTATGATGAAATCAGACTACCGCTGAAGATCTTATAATAGGAAAATACCCACAACCATTCCAAATACCAGATACATAAATTCTGAGGATGTACTCTTAGGTAGAGAAGAAATGTTATAGCCGTATTTTTATTCAATAAAATATTGCACTATAAGAGAAGATATTATTACCATAAAAATAGAGAATTGATTTTATATCATCATAATCAGCTCCATTCCCAGAGTGCGTAAAGGCAACAACATTTTACTTAATTGTGAAAAAGGAAACCTGATTAAAGAATGAAATTAACAAGGTACAAGATGGTAGGGATGTTACAATTTTTTTTTTTTACAATAAACTCAATTTGATTGAGAGGCATAGAATACAGAGAAGGAAAAAAGAGAGGAAGAAAACCCGAAAAAAAATTTAAATAATTAACAACTTACAGAAATCAATTTCAGAATTACAAGTTGAGAAGTCGAGGCCTGTGTATCACACAGTATCCTTAAAACAGATTTCGCCTCTTCCGGATGCTGGAATGAACAAAGGCGTCTGTCTCCCAGGATGCAATGACCAGAGTGTTCACGTAGGCACCACGTAGCACTCTCGAACTGAGCAGCAACGGCAAAATCCTATCACCGACTTACCAAAACAGCAGGAGTGAAAAAACGAACAGGACTCGGAGGAGGAAGAAAGAAGTTTTCTGTTGTGCAGAGAAGAAATGAGAGGGGAGGCCTCTATTTATAGAGCCAGGGTTAATACTGTAACAGAAGACAAGGCTTCGAATGCCTTCAATGTAACGGCAGACACTCAATTGAATGCCGGCACTGTAACGGCAGACATCAATCATTACTTTTGATTGCCTTTAGTGTAATGACAGACAAAAAATTCAATACATCACTGAAACGGCAGACAGAACCGTTTCTGCATTCATTTCAGTCATTATAAAAAGAAAAATCAAAACTGTAGCAAAAGGTGGCTCTGCACGGGGTGGGGTCAAGTCGGTCCGACATTCGTGTCCACAGGTGGTGTGGGCGCATACAAGTTGCATGTAATCCGGTCCGAGATTTGCACCCCCCTGCGCGCGAGAGAGAGCCTCTCTTCTAGCCATCTTACAATGCTTAGAAGGAGGTTACTATATATCATCTTCTATTTCCTTTGATTTTTTCGATGTGGGACTATGTTCCCTTAACCCATTTCAAGAATGAAAACGTCTCACTTTGAGAGACAATTTCTCATCACCCCTTAACCGTTTTTAGCCAACCAATATATGATTTTGATATACTCATAAAGGAGAACACAAATCAATCAAGATCTCTCAATAATTCATTGAGGATCTTACTCAAAAATTGCTTAAAAATCAGTTCGTAAATGGTGTATAAAACACCCATTTTCTAACAATCCCCACGTGAAAGAAAATTGACGACCACAGACACGACAGACTGACACGATAGACTTGGTGATAGAATTCAACTGTTGATTCCTGCATAGGATAAGTAGGTGTTACCCTTTGAATCTTCCCTTATGAAAATATGTTTACTTTACTAACTAAACAGTAGACGCGATGTCCTTGAACTGTTCCGTCATTTGTGTAAACGATGACATATCTCACACAGAAATCTTCCTAACGCATTTTCAGTTCTCACTGTTATGTTCATTTTGGCCATGAACATACGCCTGGTTCTGCAAGAGTTTAACATGAATATTGCCCTATATTATTCCCTTAGAAGCGGCCATTCTTTCCTCTTACATAGGTGATTTCTTACCTAAGAGTAACCCGCATTACTCTGCTCGGATATCCGACGCATAAGAATCATTAAAAGCCTAGCTTAACCTGTTAACTTTCGGGCATCACTGTTTCATCATGGGAATGGACATGGAAAAATCCCCACAGTGATCCAACTTGGTCTTTACAATTTAGTTGTCCCTTTGAACCTGGATCTTAGGATCTCCAGTCAGCTAGGTTGGGTGTCCATTGTATCAACTTATTCTTTCATGGGCTTTAGTCCCATTTTCTTCGATGATTTATCAACTAACTCTTTGTTTAACCCTTTGGTTAGCGGATCCGCAATGTTATCCTTTGACTTTACATAGTCCACAGAGATAACCCCTGCAGAGAATAGTTGTCTAATAGTATTATGTCTTCGAAGAATATGTCTAGATTTACCATTACACATATTACTCTGTGCTCTACAAATTGCAGATTGACTATCTGAATGTATGCAGATTGGAGGCACATGCTTCGTCTACCTTGGAATATCCTCAAAGAAGTGACATAACCATTCAGCCTTTTCCCCACATTTGTCCAGTGCGATAAATTCAGATTCCATTGTGGATTTAGCGATCACTGTTTGTTTCGAGGATTTCCAAGAAACTGCTGCACCACCTAGTGTAAACACATAGCCACTAGTGGATTTTGAATTATCACTCGATACCCAGTTCGCATCACTGTTCAAGTACATCCGGGTATCTCGTATAGTGCAGCCCATAGTTACGAGTAAAATGCAAGTACTTCAGTACTCTTGTAATTGCTTGCCAATGCTCGCTTCTAGGATTACTCATGTATCTACATAGTTTACTCACTGCATAGGCTATGTCTGATCTTGTACAACTCATTAAGTACATTAGAATGCCTATGTATCTAGAGTATTCTACTTGAGAAATACTCTCACCTTTATTCTTGGATAAATGTAAAGTTAGATCTATTGGAGTTCTAGCAATTTTAGAATTATCTTTATCAAATTTTCCAAGAATATTGTCAACATAATATGACTAGCTTAAAATAAGCTCGTCTGATGTTCTTGTAATTTTAATTCCCAATATAACATCAGCTAGTCCCATGTCTTTCATGTCAAACCTCGAGTTCAACATGTTTTTAACAGATTTAATTATCTGATCATTGCTTCCAATAATAAGCATGTCATCTACATACAAAAATATAATGACATATCTATCTTTTGTGTCTTTGACATATACACATTTGTCACATTCATTGATCTTGAAGCCATTTGTCATCATGACATTGTCAAATTTTTCTTTGATATACTTTAAGATTGCGTAGAGCTGCTACTGCAAGTACCATCCTAATAGAATTTATTCTCGTCACGGGAGAATATGTATCAAAGTAATCAAGACCTTAGTTTTTTTTATAACCTTTAATTACAAGTCTTGCCTTGTATTTATCAATTGATCCATCAGGTTTTATTTTTCTCTTGAAGATCCACTTGGAACCTAAAGGTTTACTACTCGGTGGAAGATCCACTAGTTCCCAAGTATGATTTTGCAAGATAGAATCAATTTCACTCTTGATGGCTTCTTTCCATAGAAGACCATCACTAGAGTTCACCGCTTCCTTGAAGGTTTGGGGTTCACCTTCAAGCATAAAAGTCAAGAAATCCAGACCAAACGATTTTTCCATTCTTGTTCTTTTACTGCGTCGAGGTTCCTCCTCAACTTCATCATCTTGGTCTTCACTATCTTCACTGATAGTATCATGTGTTCGTTTGGAGGGGCTTGATTCCTCATTTGACTTACAAGAAAATACATCTTCAAAGAACGATGCATTTCTAGATTCCATTATCGTGTTCTTTGATATATCAGTGATATCAGATTTGTACACCAAGAACCGATAGACACTACTGTTAAGTGCATAGCCAATGAAAATACAATCAACCATTTTTGGTCCTATTTTCACTTTCTTAGGTGGAGGTATTGCCACCTTGGCAAGACATCCCCACATTCGCAAGTAATTGTAGAATGGCTTTCTTTCTTTCCATAATTCATATGGAGTTTTCTCTTCTTTCTTTTTGGGCACCTTATTCAAAAGATAGTTAGCTGAAAGAATAGCTTCTCCCCACAAGTTTGGTGGAAAACAAGAACTAATTAATATTGCATTCATCATTTCTTTCAATGTATGATTCTTTCTCTCAGCAACACCGTTGGACTGAGGAGAATAAGACACTGTCGTTTCATGTATAATCCCATGCTTAGCACACGTGTCAGCAAATGGTGATTCATACTCTCCACCTGGGTCGCTTCTTAGCGCCTTAATTTTCTTATTGAGTTGGTTTTCAACCTCATTTTTATAGAGAACAAATTTCTCTATTGCTTCATCTTGCTTTTAAGCAAGTATACATAGCAGTATTTTGTGCTATCATCAATGAAGGTAATAAAATATTTATTACCACCTCTTGTTTGTATCATTTTCAAATCACAAATATCAGTGTGAATTAGATCAAGTGGTTCGGTGTTTCTTTCAACACTTTTAAACGATGATCATATTGGTTTTGCCTCAACACAAGTTTCACACTTGTGTTTGGAATCAATTTGGAATGTTGGTATGTGATTTAAGTTAATTATTCTTTGCAAAGTATCATAATTAACATGTCCTAGTCTACCATGCCATAAATTGGAAGACTCAAGCAGATAAGTAGAAGAGTTGCTTTATTGATATTTTTGACCATGGTCATTACATTGAATTTAAACATTCCACCACTCATATATCTTCTACCAACATACATTCCACTTTTTGACAAAACAAATTTGTTCGACTCGAACACTAAATGAAAACCGTGGTTATTAGGCAACGAACCAGATACCAGGTTCTTACGGATTTCAGGAACATATGCAACATTGTTCAGAGTCAGTTCTTTTCCAGAAGTCATCTTTAAGATCACCTTGCCTTGGCCCTTCATTTCTGAAGTAGCCGAGTTCCCCATAAATATTTTTTCCCCATTCTCTAATGGTTCGAAAGTGGAGAACGTACTTCTGTTGGAGCACACATGTCGAGTAGCTCTAGTGTCAATCCACCATTCCTTCATATTTGATCCTAACATATTCACCTCTGATATCATAGCTGAGAGGTTGATATCAGAAACATCTTGAGCAATTCCTTGAATCATGTTTGCTTCTCTGTTCCTGTTCTTCTTGGGAAGTCTGCATTCAGTAGACTTGTGACCCATTTTGTCACAATTGAAGCACTTGCCTTGAAACTTCGGTTTCTTGGAGATATCTCCCTTGGGCCCCAACTTGGGACCCTTATTGTTGTGTTTGTTGGAACATTGTTTATATTCCATTGCATTTGCCTTAGCTGTATGACTGACAAGTCCAACCTTTTCAAATCTTCTATTGTCTTCTTCAATACGAAGCCTGACAATGAGATCTTCAATGCCCATTTATTTTCGCTTATGCTTTAGGTCATTCTTAAAGTCTTTCCAATCTTGTGGTAATTTTTCAATTATACATGCCACTTGGAAACTTTCACTTAAGTTCATACCTTCAGCATGAATCTCATGCAAGATCAGTTGTAGTTCTTGAACTTGACTGATCACTGTTTTAGAATCTACCATTTTATAGTCTAAAAAACGGCCCACAATGAATTTCTTGGCGCCGGCATCCTTGGTTTTATACTTATGGTCTAATGATTCCCAGAGTTCTTTAGCTGTTCTTTTGTCAATGTATACATTATACAAAGAATCGGCTAATCCGTTCATTATGTAATTCCTACACAAGTAATTAGCATTTTTCCAAGCATCCACAACGGCAATGACTTGGTTATCTTGCTCATCTTTCTTATGATTTGGAGCTTCTTCGTTCAAGAATCTTGTAAGATTCAGTATGTTCAGATAGAACATCATCTTCTATTGCCACCTTTTGAAGTTCTGCCCGTTGAACTTCTCAGGTTTCTCTCCATGGGAGACTGAGATAGGTACAACGGTGGGCATTAGCATTCGTGCTGCAGCAGCATTCGGTTCTTGCGTCGTATCAGCAACCGGCACATGGACCATTTCAGACACAGCAACACTGTCCGATGTAGTAGTCATTTTGATTCTAAAAGTTACACAATACGAGTGTAAGTTTTGCAGATTAAAGAAAAAAAAAGAAAAATCGTGCCTCAAAACCGGAAATCAAGAAAATCAAAAAATTGTTTTAAGTTTGTTACAAAAATTCTTTTACAATAAACTCATTTCATTTCCTAACCCATACTATTATCTACCCAAACCCATCTCCTTATTGGATCCTGAACCTAAATCCTAGTCAACCCAAACCTGCATATTGTTGGATCCAAACACAGTACCCATCTATATTTGTACAGATCAATTCTATATACTCACCCGTATACAAATCTCTTCACATTCCCCCACTTTGCACGTTCCCCTAACTACAACCCCGCACTATCTCCAACTACCCATTATTATATTTATTATTATTTTTATAAACCTATTCCCATTTTCTCTCTCCCCCCGTATCCTTCTCTCTCCTCTATTTTCCTCCTTCTTTGGTTCGAAACTGAAAATAGAGTCCCCCCTTCTCATCTTCTTCCTCCTTCTTCTTCGAGTGCAACCACCCGAAGTCGACGTCGCTTCCCTCCAATATCAGCGCCTCCCCCATCACCATCAGCCTTCCTCACTCGCCCACCCCTCTTGCCTGCGACCCAACACCTCTCGCCCTCCTCCTCATTCCGCGCCGCTCGCATCCGCCACCATTGCCGCCATTCCGAAGCTTCGCCCCGCTCTCCTTCATCCCCGCTCGACCACCGGAGCACACCCCATCTTCTTCCTCCTGTAACCCTTCGTCTTCAATCTCCCGCTCGAGCTCCCTCCACCGCTCGAGTCTCTCTCGTCGTCGTCATCATCGAAGCTCCACCACCCCGAGCATCCCTCCAACATCAGTGATGCCGCTCGAGCCTTCCGCTCGACTCAGTCCTCGCCTCCTCCGTCATCCTCACCATAGACCTCCATCGAAGTACCCCATATGCATCCGCAGTTGACCACCATTCACCCCTGCGTCGTTTCCCCTGTTTTCAAGCAAAAACAGAGCTCGCGTCATGTCAGAGTCTCGCCGTTGTCGTCGCTTCCCGACCGCAGTGACATCGTCGCCGTCGCCCTGCCGTAGAGCCTCGTCGTCGCCAGCCGCCAGCATTGCCATAGTCTCTCTCTCTCTCTCTCTCTCTCTGTCAAAGGTTGAAGACGAGCCCCCATTGGTCCATTTTGCTGTTTGGTGTTTTGGCTCTTGGGATCCTATATTTGGTGTTTGCTGTTCTGCCTTAGATCTGGTGTGTAGTGGTGTGCTGATTGGTCGCTTTGGGTGTTTGGTGTTTTGGCTTGCTGAATTTGTGATTGTCGTTTGCTGTTTTGCGGAGATCCGGTGTGGAGTTCGGTCTTTTGCTGCTTGGTTTCTTGCACGTGTCTCGCACGTATTTTGGAGCATCGCTGGGATTCCGATCCCGTTATTCCTTTTCTCATATTCAAATCTCTCACACAAAAGGTAAGTCCACTTGAACTCGGTTAATTTTTCTAGTTCAAGATTTTTTTATCTCCGCAACTAGTTCCATTTCGAATATCTTAATATTACTTTGTATACTTTCCGTTGGGGATATCTAGGGTTTACACGAGCTAACCCGAAGTATCTTGGACTCATGCTAATATCCATTGATTCAAATCCAAACTTACATGCACACACGACATGAACAAATTAACTAGAACTTGCATATAAGAAATATACCATGATATGAATACATGTTAATTGATTGAGATCTGAAGAATTGAATCGTGGCATTATAATCTTTCCTTATATACAGTAGAATTTTATCTCAACTTGCTGTACATTAATGATAATACATTGCATGATAACAAGAACATGTTGATTATCCACTTTGACAATTATATATGATGATTTTTGTTATGCCTTGCTGCCTTTTCTGTTTTGTACTGAGGTTTCGACCCTGTTACAATAGGAATCAACCAAAACAATATAAAAGATAATTTTAGCCTAATGAATCTAGTTTCCATACCAATTGACGGATCTTGATTCCCATCTGTGAGCTATGAGATATCGCAGTTTTGGTCACTGCTGGTCTGTACTTTTCAAAATTTCAAATTGAGGAAACACCGACACAACTTTCAATTAAAATACCATGATAACAGTAGTATAATGACATGAAACTCTCCAGAAACATAGTAGACATGCTTAGGATCCATTCCAAATTTTTGTAAATTTGTAAATTGGTTTTTACACCTAGTTTTTACCTATAAAACTTTGACTATAAGCTGCTGCCAGAACAGTTAACTTGTAAAGATTAGGATAATTGACCTAGCTATGATCAGAATTAATAAAAACTTGCTGAATATAAATTGTAGCCCCGGATGTCTTGTTTACATTCCCTTTTGGCGGAATCGAATTCCAAGTTATAGTTTGTGAGTTACTGCTGTGTTAGTACTGCTGTGTTAGTACTGCTGTGTCTGCTCTTTTAGATTTGCAATTATTTGTAGTTTATCATGCATTATATCATTTTGTTGCACCTTTATCATTGTCTTGACAGTCTTATATGTATAATTGCATTACCATGAATGAAATAATAAAATGTTAAACAAGCTGGGGTTAAGAAGGGTTGACTTAGTAGTGGATAATCTCAGAAAATGTACTCGGTAGGGCCCTTCTTGTGTACTCGTACTATTGACATGGAAGGTGGAGGAATACTCGTGAACTTGTTGTCTTGTTATCATGTTATCTCATTGCACCGAGTACACGCACTGTAGATCCCACCACTATGTCTAAAATGTACACTGTTTGCGTGCACTGAACCTGTGGTATGGGACGCAGTAGTATGTGCAGTAGATAAGAAAAATAAAATACTAATGATATGGCTAAAATGGGGTTAAATCGGAACCGTCCAAATCGGGCACGAATCTTAAAGCCTGAGTATAAAATGGTAATTTCACCTATAAGTGGGTCGGAAGTGGGCACTGGGTCTTCTCTCCAGGGACCCAATAACCCGTGAATGGATCCATCTCAACTGGGAGCGGGTTTCAACCCGCAGCTGACCCGGTCCAGTAGGATAGAATTAAGGTTTCTGATTAATCCTAATCAACGGCCCTGATTCATATCTATCCTTTCACTGGGAATTAGGGGTTACATTCCTAATCTATTTCTAGGGATTACATTCCTAATCTGATCCTAAAGGCGGCTATAAATACCCCCCATCTACCACCATTAAGAGGTAATCAATCTTTTTCCAATTTACGCTCACTCATAATCATTCCTGATTACTGACTTGAGCATTGGAGGGTGCCTCGCTGGGATCAACCCCGGTGTCTCGCACTTTTTGCAGGTGAACGGTAGGAGTCAATGGTCAAACTTCGGCGGAACAGGTTTCAGTTTGCTATTCAAGTTTTCCAAGAATCGACAAATACTATCTGTTTGCCCGCACACCAGATTTAGCGGTAACAGATTGGCACCGTCTGTGGGAACCAGCGAATAGCAGCCTTTCATCTTCCCGTCGGTCAGATCTGCCCAGCCATGCCTCCCGAAAGCTAAGATCCAGAGGGTCCAACCGTTGACCCACTCCTCCTCAACCACAGCAGGAGGTCCCCTTCCAAACCGTCCAGCCAACAGGACCTACCCCTTAACCTAACCAGGCCCCGCAGCAGGACCAACTTCCTCCTCAGAATCTTCAACCCCCTTGCGGCCAGACCGGCCTCCAAAACGCCGGCAAGGGGGGCTCCCGTCCCAATCCTCGAAAACAATCCCTCCAACATGATCACGTCTCCGTGCACAACTCCTCTACTGATTCCATGGCATCTCACAATCCCCGAGCATCAGAAGACCTCTGCAACACCCTCGACAATCGGCACAAAGAAGAGGATCTTCGCCACCGTTTGGATGAAAGGCAGGCCCGAGAGGGAGCCTCCCGCCAACACCGTCCAAATGAGCGATCTCCTCATCACCGAGAATACAGAAGGTCCCCCTCTCGCAGAGGGCGGAGAGAGTCCCCCGGCCACCATAGGGGAAGACCTTACTTTCCTGAAGATCGGCAACCCCCCAGGAACAATGACGCACCCATCACTCGTGCCGAGTTCCAGCAATTCCAAGCAACCATCTTACAAGCCCTCAATCTCCGACATGACAACAACAATGCTCAGAGGGTTCCTACTCTTCCCCGGGTCCAAAGTCCTCGCCAACGGTCCCTAACTCCTCCCCCAGCCCCTAACAACCCCCAGCACATTCCTAGTCCTCGTCACTCCAGGAGCTACCGTCGTCGTAGCCCTCTCTCTCCCTCGTATGAAGATGAGTCCAGGGGCTCGTTTGATTACCGTCGAAGGGATGCCACTGTCTACCATCGTCTCCATGAAATGGAGAGCCGCTTGGGTCAGCTAGGCAGAGAAGAAGAGCTTAGAGGAAGGACCCTCCGCCCGAGTCGACCTCCTTTCTCTCGAACCATCATGGAGGCACCCGTTCCAATAGGCTTTAAACCTCACCAATTCAAGACTTATTCCGGAGAGTCTGACCCCGTCGATCACATCGAAAGCTTTAAGACCCTCATGCTCATCCACCAAGCTTCCGATGCTCTGCTGTGCAAGACCTTCCCCGCTACTCTCAAGGGTCCGGCACGGGAATGGTACTCTCGCCTCGTCCCATCCTCGATATTCTCCTTCGAGCAATTCGAGACCCTCTTCGTCACCCACTTCGTGAGTAGCCGCCAAACTGAGGAGACCAGCATTTCGCTACTCTACCTCAACCAGAAAAAGGGTGAGAAGCTGAGAAACTATGTGAAGAGGTTCACCGCGGAAGCCAGGTCCATCGCTTCCCTCGACCAGTCGGTCGCTGCAGTAGCATTCCAATCAAATGTCCTTAATTCCAGCCTCTGCTCCTCCCTTTCCAAGAAGCCCCCGCAGAACTTCTCCGATCTCCTTCTCTAGAGCGAAAAGTATATTCGGGCCGAGGAAACTGAGCACCGCCCCAACTTGGAGGGGCCTTCCTCCGGGTCCAAGAGAAAGGGAATAGAAGAAGAAGGAGCCAAGAAACTCCAGAAGGACAATGGCGGTCAGCGCTGCCCTCCCCCCAGATTTGAAAAATTCACTTCTCTTAACGCCAACATTTTCACAATTCTCAAGGAAGTTGAGAAGGAAGGGGTGCTACCTCCTGCCCCAAATATGAATACCCCTGGCAAGAAGATGGACAAAGAGAAGTGGTGCCGCTTTCATCGGGACATTGGCCACGACACCAATGATTATCGGGCCCTGAAGAACGAGATAGAAGCTCTCATCCAGAGGGGGCAGCTGGCCAAATTCGTGAGAAAGGACCGAACCGACCTTCTCCCCCCCCCTCGGGGGGCTAACAAGCATCCCAAACGCGATGAAACTCCAGAGTTCGAAGAGGAACGCATCCTACATCTCATCCACGGAGGCCCCATTGGAAGCACCTCCAACTCCTCTCGAAATGCTTTCATAAGGGAAGTCAACTTAGTACATGGCATGCCCCCTCCCAAAGGCCTCGGAGTACCGGTCTCCTTTTCAGATGAAGACCTTGAGGGAGTCCGAACTCCCCATTGCGACGCACTAGTCATCAACCTCCATATGGCGAATTTCAAAGTGGAGAGGATCCTGGTGGACAATGGCAGCTCCGTTAACATCCTCTTCCTCGCTGCTTTCAAGGGGCTCAAACTATCCCGAGACAGACTTAAGCCCGCCGGCTACACACTCCACGGGTTCACGGGAGTGCCAGTGACTATTGAAGGGGTGATCACCCTCGACGTAACCGCTGGCAAAACTCCTACCACCCGAACGGAACCGATGGACTTCATGGTCGTCGATGTCCCCGCTGCTTATAATGTGATCCTAGGCCGACCTGGTTTAGCTGCTCTCGAAGCCGTCCCTTCCGCTTATCACCTCAAGATGAAATTCCCCACCTGGGCAGGAGTAGGGGAAGTAAGAGGTTGTCAGGAAATGGCCTGCAAATGCTACATGACTTCTACTGGGGGTCCAGTCCTCTCCCTCGAAGCTCTTGAAATCCCCCAAGATGGTGTCTGGCCAACGTCCGAGCCGGTGGATGAATTGAAGGAAGTGCTCTTCTCCGAGCAAGATTAGAGCTGCAAGTTCTTTATTAGCAAGACCCTCCCATCTGCCCTAAGCTCGGACATAGTTCAATGTATTAGAAAGAACCACGACCTCTTCGCTTGGTCAGCCGCCGACATGCCTGGAATCTCCGAAGAGCTTCTCGTCCACCACCTGAGTGTTGCACCGGGGTCCAGACCGGTTCAACAGAAGAGGCGCAAATTTGCTTTCGAGCCAACAAGCTATAAAAGAAGAGGTGGACAAGCTCTTCAAGGCTCAGTTTATACAGAAGGTCAATTATCCCGAATGGCTCTCAAATGTTGTGATGGTAAAGAAGGCCAACGGGAGCTGGAGGATCTGCATCGATTTTACCGACCTGAATAAAGCATGTCCCAAAGATCCATTCCCTCTTCTAAGCATCGACACTCTGACTGACGCCACTTCGGGCCATGAGCTTCTCAGCTTCATGGACGCTTTCTCCGGATACAATCAAATCTGCATGTTCCCCCCAGATATCCCGAAGACCTCCTTTGTAACCGATCAGGGCCTCTACTGCTACAGGGTAATGCCTTTTGGGTTGAAGAATGCAGGTGCCACTTATCAACGCCTCGTCAACAAGGTTTTTCAAGCACAGATCGGCCGAAATATAGAGGTGTATGTTGATGATATGCTTGTAAAGAGCATCCGTGGGGTCGACCATGTCACCGATCTGCAGGAGGCGTTCGACGTGTTAAGGAAGCATGATATGAGGCTCAATCCGAACAAGTGTGCGTTCGGAGTCTCGTCGGGGAAATTTCTAGGCTTCATGGTCAGCCAAAAAGGGATCGAGGCCAACCCCGAGGAGATCAAAGCCATACTGAACATGGCTCCTCCCAAAAATGTAAAAGAAGTTCAGAAGCTAACCGGGTGCCTCGCAGCTATAGGGCGCTTCCTTTCCAAGTCAGGAGAGAAATGTCTTCCCTTCTTCAAGGCTCTCAGGGGGGCTAAGGGCTTCGAATGGGGTCAACAACAGTAGGAGTCGTTTGATCAGCTTAAAGCCTACCTAGTCAATCCCCCTCTCCTCAGCAAGCCCATTCCTGGGGAAACACTCTACCTCTACTTAGCTGCCTCCGAGCAAACCCTCAGTGCTATCTTGGTGAGGGAGGAAGACAAGGCTCAGAAGCCCATCTATTACGTAAGCAAGGTACTTCGGGATGCCGAGCTTCGTTATCCAAGGCTAGAGAAGATGGCGTGCGCCTTGGTTAGGACAGGTAGGAAGCTTCGCCCATATTTTCAGTCTCACTCGGTGGTCGTTCTTACCGACCAACTGCTGAAGCAAGTTCTGCACAAACTGGAGACCTCTGGCCGTCTCATGAAGTGGTCGATCGAGCTGAGCCAGCATGATATATCATACCAGCCTCGGACCGCGATCAAAGCTCAGGCCTTAGCCGAATTCATAGTTAAAAGCACCATTTCATAGATCAGTCAAGCGGCCAACGGACCTCCTATCTGGACGGTATATGTAGATCGGTCCTCTTGCACCAAAGGGAGTGGGGCCGGAGTCATTCTGGCAGGCCCGGATGACTTCATCCTCCTATACTCCCTCTGCATCAACTTCAAGGCCTCCAATAATGAAGCGGAATATGAAGCTCTTATAGCCGGTCTCGGGATGGCCCGCAAAGCGGGGGCACAATGCCTCCGCATATCCGCATATTTAGTGACTCTCAGCTGGTTGTAAATCAGGTCTTGGGCGAATACGAAGCACGAGATGACCGAATGGCTAAGTATCTAGCCAAGGTCCAAAATCTCATGGCTCTATTCGAAGAGGCACTTATCCGGTAAATCTCTAGGGAGAAAAATACCCAAGCAGATGCCCTCTCCAAGTTAGCCTCTTCCTCCCTCCAAGGCCTCGAACAGACCGTCTTGATTGAAGTGCTCCTGAAACCAAGCATAGAAGAAGAAACTTCCGGGTCAATGGAGTCACTGCCGGTTCAACTTCAAGATAATTGGATGAAACCCCTGTTAGAATTTCTAAGGGACGGGCTCCTCTCTGAAGACCCTAAGGAAGCTCATCGAGTCAGAACTAGAGCGGAGCGGTACACCCTTGTTGAGGGGATCTTGTAAAAATGCTCTTTCACACAAGTTGACGGCAAACCTTATCTAAGGTGTCTCTCCCCCGAACAAGCCACATACGCCTTTCAAGAACTTCACGAAGGCATAGGTGGAGCACATTCAGGTTCCAGATCACTTGCCCGAAAGGTGTTGAATTATGGATACTTCTGGCCTACACTCCTCCAAGACGCCGAACGACACGTTCGGCAATGCAGCTCTTATCAAAAGTACTCCAACGTCCGCCGCCTACCCCAGGCTCACCTCGCTTCCCTATCAAGTCCAGTCCCTTTTGCAATGTGGAGGATGGATTTACTAGGGCCGTTCCCGCCAGCTCCCGATCAATTCAAATTTCTAGTCGTGGCAATCGACTACTTCTCGAAGTGGATAGAGGCCGAGCCCTTGACTACAATCACCGAGAACAAGGTGCTTCAGTTCTTCTGGAAGAACGTCATCTGTAGGTTCGGGGTTCCTCGGGTCCTGATAACCGATAACAGAACACAATTTACAGGGGCCGCATTCCGATCTCTGTGTGAAGACCTCGCCATTCAGCAATGCTTCTCCTCCGTCTCCCATCCACAATTGAATGGTCAAGTAGAAAATGCCAACTGACAAATCCTCTCTGACATTAAGAAGATGCTGGATAAGTCCTCTAAGGGCTTATGGGTTGATCAGCTCCCTAATGTACTGTGGAATTACCGCACTACAAAACGGACCCCCACAGAAGAGTCGCCGTTCAATCTCACCTATGGGTCCGAAGCTGTGATCCCCTTGGAAGTCGGTGTACCCTCTCTTCGCCTAATTGCCTATGAAGAAGAGCAGAATTCCAGGGAGCTTCGAGCGAATTTGGATCTGATTGAGGAGCTCCGTGAAAGAGCTTCGATCCGCCAGCTAAGCTACCGAAGGAGGATCGAGCTGGCCTATAATAAGAAAGTCCGTCCCACTGATCTCAAAGAAGGGGACTTAGTCCTCAGAAGGTTAGCTATCTCCTTCTCTAGTCAGAAGAGTAAGCTAGCTCCAAATTGGGAAGGACCCTACAAGATCACCAAAGTAGTTAGGCCTGGAGCATACCGTCTAGAAGATCTTGAAGGCAGAGAGATCCGAAGGACTTGGAACGCTGACCATCTCTTGAAGTACCAAGAGAGCGCATCAATTCCTCTCTAAGTACCTTCAGATGCCAAACCGTTCCATTCCGTTCACTTGTATTTTGATTTTGTTTTCTCCAATATAATAACGGCTCCCAACTTAGAAGCAGTCGACTATTAGTTTTCAATAAAGAGCATTTTTTCCTCATATTTTACTTGTGAATTGCTTGTATCTCTCTGTTTTTACCTTCTTTAAACTCTAATGACGAGTTCGGAGTCCAACACTTGGCTCGACTCCGCTTCGCAAGCTCGCTCTTAAGCGAGCTAGAAGTGGTTCGCCATTCGGAATTGCTCCCACAACTGTTGACAAACTCAAACGACGAGTTCGGAGTCCAACACTTGGCTCAACTCCGCTTCGCAAGCTCGCTCTTAAGCAAGCTAGAAGTGGTTCGCTATTCGGAATTGCTCCCACAACCGTTGAAACAAACTCAAACGACGAGTTCGGAGTCCAACACTTAGCTCGACTCTGCTTCGCAAGCTCGCTCTTAAGTGGGCTAGAAGTGGTTCGCCATTCAGAATTGCTCCCACAACCGTTGAAACAAACTCAAACGACGAGTTCGGAGTCCAACACTTGGCTCGACTTCGCTTCGCAAGCTCGCTCTTAAGCGGGCTAGAAGTGGTTCGCCATTCGGAATTGCTCCCACAACCGTTGAAACAAACTCAAACGACGAGTTCGGAGCCCAACACTTGGCTCGACCCCGCTTCATAGGCTCGCTCTTAAGCGAGCTAGGAACGGGTCACCATTTGGAATTGCTTCGACAACCATCGATGCACGCGGAATGCCCACAACTAGACTAGACATATGAGAAAAGTACTTAAAGGTTTGGTTCTTATGAAGCATTTCGAATCAAACTACTATGCACGCCCAGCATGCGAATACCAGAAAGAAAACGAGCTTTTATTTCATTAAAAAGTTTGACAAAGGAACCCAAATTACAAGGCCAAGTTACTACTACGAGGCGCTACAAAAATTCAAAGAAGAATAATTACAACTTATTCAACGCCACTTTGGAATGGGGATGTTTCGATTCAAAGACACTCGGGAACGGCATCTTCTGACTTCGGAGCTCGTCTACAGACCGGCGGATCGAGACGCCTCTTTGGCGCTGCCCTTAACCGTAGCCCCAACCGAAGCGCCACTAGACGAGGCAGCCACCTCTCTTTGAGCATTGGCCGGGCTCTGCCTAACGACGGGCGAACGAGTCGCGAGCTCGTAAAAAGAGATTCCCCTCTCACTCTCTTCGAGCGTACATGACGTACTTCGAACGTTGATTCTTGCCGGTTGAGGCTTGAGTCGAGCTACTTCCTCCTCAAGATCGACAATCCGATCCTTCAAAGAGTCGTCTTTCACAGATATCTCAATGCGAGGAAGCCGAGCAGAGCCTTCAATGCCGGAGCTACCGGCTATGATTCGACGATGGTGGGTCACTTCGATACTTCTGTCGATCGTAACCCTCCTTAACTCGTCGACCTTCGCCTTCAGCTCGTCGCGCTCGGCCATCAACTTATCCACTGCCAGGGTTAACGCATTTTTCTCCGCCAAGAATTCTGCCTCAGCTATCTTCAAATCTTGAACTTCCGCCACAAGGTCACCTTCCGCTCGAGTGACGTCGAACAGCGTCTTTCGGAGTAGCTCCACCTCGCCTTCAAGACGATCTTCGCGAGATCGCTTCTGCAGTTGTTTTAGCTCAGAGAGATAGCCTCACGCCATGGCTTTGACCTCCGATAGATCTAACATGATTTTGAAGAGGTACTCTCGGCTGCTAGAAAGAGACCTTAGCCGCTGTACTCGACTCGACCTGAAAAGTGGAGGAATATCAAAAGAAGTCTTCAACACTTGAGGTCACAACCCGAGCAAAAAGAGTTGACCACTTTGCGAAATCTCGAAACATTCGGCCAAAATGTCAAAAGTGAAGTCGTTTCATTAAAAATCCAAAATTTACACAAGAGCGGTGGCTAGTCCGCAGTTAGGCGTTACAAAACAAAAAAAAGAAAAAGAAAAAAGAAAATGAGAAGAGGCGACTAAGTCAGGGGTCGACCTCATGATCTCGTTCCGAAGCGTCATCGCTCGGCACGGGGATTATTGCGCCCTCGGCGCCCCCCTCGTCCTCGGCGTCTTTGCCCTCCTGCCCGGGGGCGAGCTCGGCTAGAGGCAGTTCTTCCTCACCCTCTACGGGGTCGTAGAAGTAGTAGGTGGAGCCGTCGAACCCGGGAATGCGAGCGGCAACATGCTTCAGCGCTCGGGCGTACGCTTCGTCCATGTTTGTCAACATGTGAGCCTCGGCCTCGTCCCGAACCGCCTGCTCGGCGGCCGCCACCTTCGACGTGTGGTTGCTCAAAGCCTCCTCTGACACCCTCAATGCCTTGGACAGCTCCTCTGCAAGGCGAGCCATCCCCTTTTCCAAAGTCTCGACCTTGGAAGCCTCGGCGGCCGAGCGCTTCAGCGCCTCGGCAAGCTTAGCCTCAAGGTCGGCAACTTCGGCCGCGCACGAAGCAGAAAGCACCTGCTCGGCCACCAGCCGTTTGACCACCTTGGCACGTTCCGACCGCTCCCGATCGTTCAGAACGGTCATCTCCTTCTCCTTGCTCGCAAACTCCTCGAGCAAGTGGTTGAAGTGGCATAGGGTCTGCAAGCGGCACAACAAAAAACTATTAGGCCCGAGCGAAAAAACTTAGAATACTTGTTGAAAAAAAAACTTCTGATACTCACCGACATGGTGTTCCGAGCTATCTGCATGGCATCATCGCTCACGAACCTGCCTTCAACGCCGCTCAGTCTTTAGGGGTCGGCAAATGCTTCACCGCCTGCATACAAATGCCCCCGTCACCAAGAAAGCCGTCCACCTTCATCACCCGCCAGTCAGGGACGAAGAGGCGCTTGTGCTCCTCGGTTAGTATCTTCTCAGCCTCGACAGTAAGAGGGGGGACCTCAAGAGCTAAGGCCGCACCCATATTGAACGCCCCACTTGACGACCCGGGCGCTTCGACCTGAGCAACTGGGGCCGGTGCCTCCGAAGGAGCCGGGGCAGACGTCCCCAACTTGCCTTGGGCAGATGCACCTGAAGGTGCCCCAACCACCGGCTGCACGACGGTCGTGATGCCAAGGGGGCCTTCACAGCTCGGCCACCCTGAGGCCCGGCCACAGTCCTCTTCCTCTTTTTCGACTCCTGCTCCTTCGCAGCACGAGCCTTAGCCATCAGTCCTTTGTAATCCATACTGGGGACCTCTGAAAGAACCGAACAAAAGGAGTTAGAAAATTTTAACCAAAAGATAAAGCTGAAGCAAGAAAAGAAGAGAAAAGCGTACTAGGGTTGATCGGACTGAGACCCCCACGAAACAAGACCTCCTCGGTGATGTCCTTCCAACTAAGGGTCGGAAGACCGAGGAGCTTCTCCACCACCTCCTCCTTTTCTTTAGTGAGCACGGGCTCCTTCTTTGCCCGCTTCGGAACACCGATCTTCCACTTCGTCGGAAAGACCCACGGCTCGGGAGCACGAAGGAGGAAATACTTCTCTTTCCAGTGCTTGATCGAGTCTGGGTTCTCGATCAGTTTCACGCCCTTCCTCGACGACAGATAATACCTCTCCTCCATCTTGCTCATCTGGCAGATGCGGTAGAGGCTCCAAAGTATGACCATCTCTGGTTGCACACCAATCTCTTGGCACTAAAGGACAAAGGCGATTACGTGTCGCCACATGTTCGGCATAAACTGAGCGGGACTCAGGCCGAACCATCGCAGCACCTCGTTTACGAAAGGGTGAAGTGGCAGCCAGAGTCCAGCGTTCAGTGCGTCATACGGGAAGACGCATGTGTCAGCCGAAGTAGGTGTGCACGCTCGGACACCGGGGCCGGGGAGTAGAAGGACGTATTCTTTGGGGATCCGGAACCCACTCCTGATCCGATGCAGGTCTGCCTTAGTCAAGATTGAGGAGATCTGATCCACCTCGGAAAGGTCCCTCGGATCATTCTCCTCGTATGGCGGAGTCGTGCCCTGCGTCACCTTCTCTAACAAGTCTTTAGGGTAACTCCGCACACCCCCGATGCTGGATAAGACGGACGGATGCCGACCCAAGTCTCCCGCCGTCTTTGGATGCTCAACTATTGTCATCACCCCGATCGGCTCGGCAACTTCCTTCCCCTTGCTCGGCCTAACCATTGTCACCTCGATCGGCTCGGTGATCTCCTTCCCCTTGTTGGACCTAACCATCACCGCTCGGCTGACGTCTTGGTCCGAGGTGGGGGTCTCATCCTCAGAAGAAAACTTAACCATTTTTTAAGGATAAGGCGAGACACTAACATTGAAGTGACGCGAGTGGCTAGAAAAGATCGCTGGAATCTGAGAACGCCTTGCCTCGACAGCTAGTAGCGCCACCCGAGATCGAAAACTCCACTTGTAGAAAGTAAAAGTGAAAGTAAAAATGAAAAGTGAAGAATGAGATAAAATGTGAAGGGGGTGAAGACTTATAGTAAAAGAAACGTCCCTTGGGCTTTGCAATGTAAAGACACGACTTTTGGGCCTCCCCTCAAGGCATTATAAAAGCCCAAACGACTAAGTGGCAAAGAGCAGCAACCGTTCACGAGGAGTAGCAAAGGTTCGGTATGAGCCGCTCCGCTCGGCTGCACCTCAAGCCCCATGTCGCCGATGCACCCTACTCTGCAACCAAGAAGCCCTCAGATCGGCCAATGATTCCTTAGAAACCGAGCAACTGCCAATCCGAGCTGCGAATTGGAGAAAAACGACTTTCTCCCCAAAATTCGTGCAAGATCTCAATCAGATGGCTCAGATCGTGCCATCACCACAAAACGACAAGAGTGTGTTTTCTCGAGAACTGAGCCTCCCTTGAGATCCGCGCCATGATCCGACGGCCCAGATCGCTCCACATCCCTCGGAACCAAAGCACCGAGCGACTAGTGATCTGAGCTAATCACACATAGAAGAGGCTCGGAAACCGAGCAACTACCAATCTGAGCTGCGAATTGGAGAAAAACGACTTTCTCCCCAAAATTCGTGCAAGATCTCAATTAGACGGCTTAGATCGTGCCACCGCCACAAAACGACAAGATAGTGTTTTCTTGAGAACTGAGCCTACCTTGAGATCCGCGCCATGATCTGATGGCCCAGATCGCTCCACGTCCCTCGGAACCAAAGCACTGAGCGACTAGCGATCCGAGCTAATCACACATAGATGATGCTCGGAACCGAGCAACTGCCAATCCGAGCTGCGAATTGGAGAAAAATGACTTTCTCCCCAAAATTCGTGCAAGATCTCAATCAGACGGCTCAGATCGTGCCACCACCACAAAACGACAAGATAGTATTTTCTCGAGAACAGAGCCTACCTTGAGATCCGCGTGATGATCCGATGGCCCAGATCGCTCCACGTCCCTCAGAACCAAAGCACCGAGCGACTAGCGATCCGAGCTAATCACACATAGAAGAGGCTCGAAAACTGAGCAACTGCCAATCCGAGTTGCGAATTGGAGAAAAACGACTTTCTCCCCAAAATTCGTGCAAGATCTCAATCAGATGGCTCAGATCATGCCACCGGCACAAAATGACAAGGTAGTGTTTTCTCGAGAACTGAGCCTACCTTGAGATCTGTGCCACGATCCGACGGCCCAGATCGCTCCACGTCCCTCGGAGCAAATATCCGAGCGACAAGCGATCCGAGCTGAGAAAGTAACTCGGGATCCCCAACTCGACCGACCAGGATTCCGAGCAACTCACAATACAGGAGAGAACAGAGCAATGTCGCTCGGAATCCGAGCAGATGGCAATCCGAGCTGCACATTTGAAGAAAAACACAACCGAGCAACCCCAACCATCGGATCATTTTGAAAATCGTGCCAAAAATGATGAACAGCTCAGATCGTGCCACGCCCACAAAATGACAAGATAGTGTTTTCTCGAGAACCGCACCCACCTCAAGATCCGCGCCATGACCCAACGGCTCAGATCGCTCCACGTCGCTCGGAATCTGATCTCCGAGCAACTGGTGGTCCGAGCTGCTCATACGGAGAAAAAGAGTGCCGAGCGATCACAGCCATCAGAGCTCCTCAAAATACGTACTCTGACCTGATGAACGGCTCAGATCACCCCACGTCGCTCGGAATCAGCGATCCGAGTGACCGGCGATCCGAGCTGCTTACACGGAGAAAATGTTGTCGAGCGATTCCAACCACTCGATCTTTCAGAAAATCACGCTCAACGCTGATGAAAGGTCCAGATCGCGCCACGTCATAATTCGGTATTAAAAATTAATTGTTATCTATTAAAATCGTTTTATTTATTTAAAAATTGCGAAAAAATGATTAAAAATTTGGGAAAATTAATTAAAATTTCTAGAAAATAATTATAAATTCGGGAAAATATTTTGAACCCCGGAGTAAATAATTATTGCCTGGAGTAGTTGATTAAGACCCCTGAACGACGAATCAACGATTCGTAAAATTAAATAAGTGATCCGAAAATAGATAAAAATTTAGGAAAAATGCCAAAAGACCAGAACAGCTCAAGAACAACTTAGAGCACACAACCGAGTCAGAAAATCACCATACTACCCCACTCTAAGATTCGAAACCTCCCGTTTAGACTCAGATACGACTCTGCAAGCCATTAAAACGGTCAAACTACCCCTCAAAGGCTGATCAAACTCAGTCCTTCGGGAGTGGGGGGCTCGTGATATGGCTAAAAATGGGGTTAAATCGAAACCGTCCAAATCGGGCACGAATCTTAAAGCCTGATGATAAAATGGTAATTTCACCTATAAGTGGGTCTGAAGTGGGCACTGGGTCTTCTCTCCAGGGACCGAATAACCCGCGAACGGATCCATCTCAACTGGGAGCGGGTTTCAACCCGCTGCTGACTCGGTCTAGTAGGATAGAATTAGGATTTCTGATTAATCCTAATCAACGACCCTGATTCACATTTATCCTTTCACTGGGAATTAGGGGTTACATTCCTAATCTGTTTCTAGGGATTACATTCCTAATATGATCCCAAAGGCGGCTATAAATACCCCCCATCTACCACCATTAAGAGGTAATCAATCTTTTCCCAATTTAAGCTTTCTCATAATCATTCCTGATTACTGACTTGAGCGTCGGAGGGTGCGTCGCCGGGATCAACCCCGGTGTCTCGCACTTTTTGCAGGTGAACGGCGGGAGTCAACGGTCAAACTCCGGCAGAATAGGTTTCAGGTTTGCTATTCAAGTTTTCCAAGAATCCACAAATACTATTTGTTCGCCCCCACACCAGATTTAGCGGTAACAACTAATAAACCTAAGTTGACACTTGTACACTTCACCATTGTTTATTGACATTATTATTGCTTTTAGACTTTGAACTTGCTTCATACTCCTTAATGTACCATGTTCCCTTACTCTTTGTTTTTCACTACTTGCTGTCCATACTTGCTCTAAGGACATTTTCTTTTTCACTCTAGTTGATCCAGCTACAGGTGAATAAAGAGATTTGGCAGGAGGCATTGGTGAGCAGTTCTTCTAGGATTGGAGCAGGAGCTGCTTTAGAATAAATTATCTTCTTCCATGTTATTCTTTTATCGCATTGTTATTCATTTGTTGAACTTTGTATTCCGGGCTTGTTGACCCGTAACTGTTGTTTGTTTTTTCCAGTTACTGGTTATTATGTTGAGCTATTGCATGTTTAATCTCAGTTGTTGTTATGTGTAATCCCTATTCCCGTTAATATGTATTTTTCAAGTATTTTTCCGTATTTTAAATTCTTAACTATTCTTTTTTAATTGATCATATTATTTAAACTATATTTTATGAAGCCCCATATTTAATTAAATGTTTTGAAGCCCAATTGTTTAATTTAAGCCCAATTGATTAATTTAAGCCCAATTGTTTAATTTAAGCTCAATTGTCTAATTATTTAGTATGAGCCCAATTCTATAATTAAATTATTAGATTGTTCTGAACCCAAACCCATTAACCCAATTTCTCCTTAATCTGTGTTGACCAGATCAAATCTACTCCACATTTAAATCCCCAAAAATTTGAAATTTGAATCCCAAGTTTTTAGCCCTATAATCTCTCCTGGCTGTTATAACAATTTTATCACCTTTTAAATCTCCTCCACACAATCAGCCATTTGATTCCCGTAACCTCCTCCTCCCTATAATCTCTCTACTCTTTATTATTATATTATTTTTATACATTTATTACTCCCCGTAACTCTCTCTCTCTCTTTCCCTTCCTTATACAAAACAGAGCCTGTTAACTCTCTCTCTCTCTCCCAGTACTTTCTCTCTCCTTCTCTGTTCATACCCAAAACAAAACAAACAAACAAAAAAAAACCAAAACACAACCCATCTCCCTCCCTTCGTCTTCCTCACAGAAACACCCCTTACCCTTCGTCTCCCTCATCAAGCTCCCGCCATTGCCTCTTCTTCCGCGACCCGCAACCACCTAGTGTCGTCGCCAGTCACCACAACTGCCCTAACCTCCGCCTCGTCATCCCTTACCTCCGAACAGCCCCATTGTCGAACCCAAACTGAAAACCCAAACAAACCCCCACAGAACCTCCCCTTCTCCTGTCTTCCTCCTTCGACCTCTCCCCCTCCGCAGTATCACACCGAACCTATCGCCCTCAGTCTGTAACGCCCCGAATTCCAAATAAGGCCGAATTCGAGATTCCATAAGAACTTTACTTCATTTCGTATAATTTTACAAGAAAATTTAAAACTTTTTCATCAACAATACATCAGAGTTTAGAATACAACTTTGGTTTACACAACGGAAGAATGAAAAGATTACAATGAAATAAATGCAACATCTTTAAACAGAATAGTATCATCATATCCACTTTATTGCTTCATGAACTTCCATTAGCTGCGTGTAAGACTGTGGGTACGTCAGTTGATTACAACCGACAAAATGCTATACACGGCTATACTCTCTATGCCGGGAATAGTATAACGATCTCAATACTTAACAATCACAAACTTGAATGAAAATATAGTAAACTTGAAAGAATAAAGAGTGTCAAAATGTGACTACGCTAAATATGTAAGTGTATGCCATGTATTAATGCCTAATGCACACAATTCTACACTAGGATGACACTAATGTACAATTGTTCGGATTCTATGCATCCCATACTACATAGGTCCGAGGGCAAGCGCCTACGTACTCTACAATAAAGGGTTCGATCCCTCGCCATGATAACTACCCAGTAATAAAGCAAGGTTTGGACATTCCACGAGTATGAATTCCAGCCCCGGAGTACACCGCCCGACTGTTATACAGACTCTTCATCGTGCGAATCTCCCACAAGTGCCCCTCTAGCACCGGTATACGTATATACATTGGAGTATGACAAACTATCCGCTCGACTATGCATAATTCCGGATTTCGAAAACTATCCACCCGACTATTCATGATCCCAGAGTACACCGCCCGATCAATCATCATAATCCCGGATTTCAAAATAAAATTCGTCTCCATCGGAGCAACCTCAGCCCGACGACTGGGTCTATAGCCACAGTGAATCGCTGCCGACGCAGTCAACCCACCGCCCGATGAATCGCTGCCGACGCAGTCAATCCATCGCCCGACTATATAGAGGCAACCCACTTACGTTTGCCCAGGTTTACCACATCTTCACCTAGGTGCCTAATTATTTTAGTTCAAGACATGAATGTGTTATCATTCCTAGAATCAGTTTTACCTCCTACCGGATTTGTTCACAAAAAATACGAGATCGCCCGATGACAATATCTCGAAATCAAATCTCAAAATCTTTCTTTCAATATTACCGGTAACCGAGGTCTTACTAATTCTTAATCATAAAATTTCATGTACTGGAAACATGGGTATTCACACCCTTTAATAATCATGTCTTAAACCTAGATAATTTCATCTTTCAACTTATTCACAAGTAATCATAGTCTCATCACTATTCATGATCTATTCATTCATAATCTTGGAAGCGAATAACTTTTCTTCAAGAACACAATGAAATATTATTAACAAATTCAAGCTCTTACACTGTCTCAATTCGCTACAAATTATTCTTTAACACAATAAGAGTATAAACTCTTCAAGAGAAATCACTTCGCAACTAATATTTTGTTCTTTTTCACAAGGAAAGTTTCTATTCTCAAAATAATAAAATTTTAAAGTCACATTACATTTTTCTCTATCTCAAATATCCATTTTTTTAATATCTCAAATAGACTTGAAAAATTCTACAACTATTTTAATAACTCTATTTCATTTTATAAGAATTTTAGAAATTTGCATTAAAACTCAAAAATCAACTTTAAAAAATCCCCAAAAAATTAAAAGTCATTATAGGGTTTTGAACCCGTGACTGACTAGGCAGCGACCAAAGGCCCATCTCAAACCAAAGAGTCCAAGTGGACTCTTTGCCCAATTCTTAACCTAAACTAGCCATATGCTCAGTATTGGGCCCTATTTGAATTAAAAAAATCGCAAAAAGAAGATTTGGGCTTAACAAGTTTCGAACCAAGGCCACTAAGGAAGCCAGCGCAACACCCAGACCACCAGGCCGAATGCAACCAACGACATTACCTCACTTCGTGGGTTTTTGTCCCAACTTTCTGTTATCCCATTATTTTTCATAAAATTTGATTAATCAACAAATAATTTATTTAAACTGAAATTTACTTACTAACAGAAAATTATGGATTAGAAAAACTTTCATATCTGATAATACATCTAATTTCAAATCCATTTCTTCTCTTTTAATAAACAAGAATTTCTTTAATTTAATAAAAAGCAATTTGTACCTCTTACAACTAAATAAAGTGAATCTCTAGGTACCAAATTAACTTTACTAAATATTTCTTGACTACAAGAGAAATCTTTAACACTTCTTTATGCATATTATAAGTTTTGACAATACCATTTCAATCACGCCTAAACTTGTATACTATATGGCATTATCCCATTTATCATTACTTTCTTTCTAATTAACATAGTGTCAATTTTTCTTCTCAAACACAACATGGTTTCTACAAGTCATGACATAAATATCATAGATTAAATCTACATTTACCACATCAATGTTAATCTACTTTATTCATTTCTTAAAATTAGCATGCTTGTCCTACAAATTAGAAAAGCGTAAAGATCACCCCACCTTAATTGAAGCTTGACTAATGAAGAAAAGAGCACCACTTCTAGCTCCAAATGTCCTCCTAGATCTTCTTCTCCTCCTAGCAAAAACCTCCAAATACAAGGACCCTCTTCTCTCTTTCTTTTCTTTCTCTTATTACTTGATTTGTTTTTGATGTGAAGGAAAGAGAAGAGAATGGTGTGCTATTTATAGGATTTTGCTAGGGTTAAATTTGGAAAATTACACAACCTAATAAATCCTCTTATTTAATCCTCCAACTCTTCCTGTACATAACTCCCCTAACTCCTAACTTTTCATGATCCCCACCTCTTCAAATCCTAACTCCCAACCTCTTCATCTCACCACTCCTCCAAAATCATAACTCCTAACTCCTCATTCATCTCTCCCTTAATTCAAAGACCAGCATACTTGCTCCCATCTAGATCCCGGGTGCACACAGTGAAGCCCATCTGTACATCTACTTAATAATCGAGGTGGGCCCCATCATGAATGGCGTCACCACCTAATACAACCAGCATTTTGAGTGCTGTTGTTAGCTTCACGAGTGGGCCCCCACCTACATACATTTCACATATAATTTCCAGAATTTTTTTCCAAACTGTCCCACTTTTTGAAAGTTTTTCTCAAACAACCCTAATTTTTTTTTAATTTCCATAAAATCTCACTCGGTCTTTGAAAGACCGAGTTTAGTTAAAACTAACTCGGTTTTTCAAAGACCGAGTGTTAGTCTTAGATTTTTCGAAGTCTTAGTTTTAACTAAATTCGGTCTTTCGAAGACCGAGTGGATTGTTTTGGTAAATACTTTCAAAAGTGGGTCAGTGTGGTAAATACTTTAAAAAGTGGATCATTTTCGTAACAAGTTCTGACAAAATACCCAGTCGACACTAATTAAGTAACGGAGCCCAACTTTTCTCAATTGCGCCAACTCTATGTCCATTGATTTTGGTCCACACAGCAAATAAGTTATACTTTTAATTGTCTAGCTACGGCTTCATATTTTGAATTTGACGGAAAATGTGACGTGCTTGCACGCCAACGACAATTTTTCATCGTCATCCAATCAACCATAGGGGTAGCAACCCCTTCTTCAAGGCTTGTATCACCATCATGTTTGTCGAAGCTTTGGCACTACCTAAGATGATGAGAATGCACCTAACAAAGATGTAGAAGAAGGGGCAGCCCTTGGCAACCTTGATGGTACAACCCTTGGATATAACCATTGAAACTGTAAGATGTCAGACACAGCACCAATTACAGCACCAATGACAAAGTCAATAAATCCTTTGAATTGAAAACACTGTCAGAAGGATGTTGTTCTCACCTTCCAAACCACCATTAATTCCTGTCACCAACGGTCTATGCAAGAAAATTTCTGCTGCAACATGAGCAAATCTCTCTTTTTGTGAGCATATGATTAGGTTCATCAAGCTTTGATTATATTATCCAACTTGACCATGAGCTTCAAATCACTTGAGACCAACATGCCGGTGGTAAATCCAGCGACTTACCCAGGTTTTTTTTATCTTGAGGGTGCGACACTTAAAAAAAAAAACTAGTATACACATTTGTAATCCTCAAAATATCATATATTAATACCAAATGTCATAAACTATTTCAATCACTAAATATCCATTAATCTCCCCTGGGTAAATCCATTAATCTCACCCAAATGTTTACTCTAAAAATTGTTTTTTCTATGGTCTAGACGATGAGTCAAAAGGGGACATTGCAAGCATAACTTCACTTGCTGATCATGGTCTAGACCCCTTGCTAGATGGTTTCAGAAACTGGTGGTAGACCATTTAGTAGTAGGATCACCTGTCCAATCTGAATCAAAATATGCACTCAGCTCTAGTTTGGATGTAGCAGGCATGAATAATGAGCAAGTAATAGTGCCCCGAAGATATCTGAGAATCCGAAGAAGAGCACCGTAGTGAACTGATGTAGGAGCAGAAATAAACTGACTGACAACATTGACGGCGCGAGAATTTGAATTTTTTTGAATTTTTTATTAATCCAACAATTTATTAAAAAACTGACTGACAACACTGACACTGACACCGACACCGACACCGTCCGTTCCAATAATTTATAAAAAAATTGATTTTTTTCTTCTGCTGACGATAATTTGTCTTTCGTCTAAGATTTGAGAATTTACGAATACCCAATTTTTGGCAATCGACGATTGCGATGCAAAGCTATTTTTTCCATTTCTATTTAACAAATATCCAAAATTTGGATAAAGACGACTACAGATGCTCAAACAAAGTGAATTTTCTTTGAATTAGTATATCCCTCATTCGGTCCCTTCTCTCTCCCGAAATAAAGAAAATAAAATAAAATAAAATAAATACCACCCTTTTCCATCCCACACCTCTGACTTTCCTTTGGTAATTTTCCCAACAACTAGCCATCTCAACAATAACAACAAGCAGCCATCTCAACAATCAACAAGAAGTAGAACAACATACTCCTATATTCTCTTGAACACAACATAAACAAAATCAAGCAAGACAAGCATACAAGAGAGAGAAGCTAAGGGAAGATCGTGAAAGTAGAACGCATTGGCCTTTATTAATCCAGAAAGAGTAATTCATCATTATTAAACCATCATTCAGCCTAAAGGAAGGATGAAATGTCAAATTTCAAGCAATGAGGGATGGATTGGATGTAAAATTCATGGTTGTTGCAAGGCGGTGTATCAGTCAGTGGAGTAATGGTTGTGAAAGTGGAGTTGGGGTGGTTGAGGACGAGGACGCTTCATATATGTAGTGGTGAGAGAGAGGGAAGCTACCTCGGATCGTGTGACCGAACTTATTACCAAAATGATCCACTTTTTGAAAATATTTACCAAACTGACCCACGTTCGAAAGTATTTACAAAAATAATCTACTCGGTCTTTGAAAGACCAAGTTTAGTTAAAACTAACTCGGTCTTTGAAAGACCGAACGTTAAACTTCGAAAAATCCAAGACTAACACTCGGACTTTGAAAAACCGAGTTAGTTTTAACTAAATTCGGTCTTTCAAAAACCGAATGGGATTGTTTGGGAATTAAAAAAAACTAGGACGATTTGGAAAAAAACTTTAAAAAAATGGGACAGTTTGGAAAAAAATTCTAATTTCCATGCATATAACAGCCAACATGAACTTCACGCGGGCCCCCATAAGCACCCTTCCATCATATTTCCATCATATTTTTAATACATATATATACCATTACACTTATTAATCCTACTAATACAACATCTGATTATAACCACATAACCATATAATCACCATTATAAAATTTATACTATCATACAATCTTTTATATATATATATATTATATTATACATTTACTATTATATTATTTTGAAAACTACCGGGTGTTACACACACTCTGAAATTTATTTTGAAAATAAATGTGCTTAAGTACGTTTACCGAAAATACGTGCGTCGCACGTAAAATATCAAAATGCGAAATTGATTTTCTCAATGGAAAATTATTAAAATATAATCGAAAAAAACATAAGAAAAATTATATTTACTAATTTTATACATTTCATGATGAAATCACTACACGTAGAAAACATGTGCATTATACGTACAAAAAAAATCATTTTAATCAAAATGGAGAAAAATGAACTTCCGTTTATAAAACGAGTTCGAATACGAAAAATAAATAATCAATACTCATAAAAATATCACACGTAGCGAAGAAAAAGTACGCAACTGATACGTGCATCGAAAACACATAAAGAACACGTAAAATGCAGAGATTGAAATTTGATATTTTTTTTTACTCAAAAATAGGATAAAAATCAGTGTGAAAAAATGCATAAATAGTCGGTAATCAAAGCACGTGGTGAAAACACGTTACAAAATACACGTGCGTAATACACGGGGGC